>RSEF01000010.1:991193-1098255 GCA_003993805.1 Himantopus leucocephalus | reverse complement strand
TGTTGAACTCAGCAGTAGGGGGTGGAAGGGCTTCCATCCTGGCTGAGACACTAGAGCTGGGAACATCCAGACCCAAAATGATGTGTTTCTTTCAATTTGAGCCAAACTGCTGGATTTTGCAGTGCTGATAGCTCACACCCTGTGGTGATCAGCCTGGCTTTCAGCAGAAACTGGAGCAAGCATGAGCCACCACGTGTGCTGGTGAACAGCCTGAGCAATTAGAGTTGGTGGCAGTGACTGCCTGAGCCTCATTTCTGGTGCGTATGGTTCAGATCAACAGAAATGGAAGAACTAAAAACTTTGTGGGAAGAAGATGGGTTAGGAAATTATCATCAAGAAAGAAGTGAGAAAGCTTTGGCAAGAAGATATCTTGAGTGCATTTCCATTCTTGCCACTGTGCGACTCCAAGTGCGGCTGCACCAACTGCAGCACTGTCAGGTGCCGAGAGCTGCAGAACAACAGGACAGCTAAACCCCTGTTTATCTGTCAGGTTTGGCCCTGTAAACAGTCTTGTGGGTGTTATTAGATGTATTACAGGTGGTGTTGTATATGGTCCAGAAGAAAGGATGGTTCTATATCTTATATGAACAGTGCATATAGACATAGGAATGCTTTAAGCGCTTTCCTGTATTCTCAGCTTCGTTGGCAAGATAGAAGACGAATGACAGATGCCCGATCTTATCTTTGGAAAGGAACTCTGAAAACAAAACTCTCAAAATATTCTTTAGTCCCCTAAATCCATCCAATTAACATACTCATTGGTGAGTGTTATGTGGATTGCATCTGATAATACATACTTTGGATTCTTTATCATATAGGTTATAATTTCCATTCACATTAACAGCAGTGCCGTTGTCATTGGTAGTGAACATGCCTTGAAATGTAAGTGAATGCGCCTCNTTGGTAGTGAACATGCCTTGAAATGTAAGTGAATGCGCCTCCTTCTCCCAAGTAACAAGCGATAGGACAAGAGGAAACGGCCTCAAGTTAGGCCAGGGGAGGTTTAGATTGCATATTAGGGAAAATTTCTTCACCGAAAGAGTTATCAAACATTAGAACAGTCTGCCCAGGGAAGTGGTGGAATTGCCATCCCTGGAGGTATTTAACAGATGGGTAGACCTGATGCTGAGGGACACGGTTTAGTGGTGGGTCTGGCAGTGTTGGGTTGATGGTTGGACTCGGTGATCTTAAAGCTCCCTTCCAACCTAGACGATTCTATGATTCTGTGGTGTCTATTGAATCTGACCTCACTACTGTGATACCAAGGGTGTTGCCAGAATGCCATCACTACCTTATCATATGCCTCAAACTAACAAATCGGCATAGTACAGCCCCGTCAGCAAAATTATATGTCAGAAGTGCGACACTTATTTCTGTTAGCGTTCGAGAAAACTCCTAAAAGCCGGATCTCTGAGAAGCGTTTGATTTGCAGCCCGTCAGGCTGTAATGGCAGCCCTTGCTGTGGCAGAAGACTGAGGAAGAAAGATTTAGGCAGGCCTGGAGAGACTAGAATAGAGAAGCCAAAGTATCTGCTGTCCTTTAGGTCTGCCTGCTTGCAGCGCTGTACACGAGGGCCTGTTGAGGGTACTTTGCCAATGGGCAGGATAGTCTTAGCTCAGATTTCTGGGAGCACGAGGGAGGGAAAAGGCATAATATCTGGCTGAGCGCCACACAGTTTTACCAGCAGAGATACACTCTTGCTAGCATTGTTGTATGAAAATGGCCTTTTTTTTTTTTTTCTGTTTCTTCTTCAGTGTGTATCCTGTGTCTATGACAAGGTGACCCGTTTAGTGAACAAGGGAAAGGCTGTGCATGTGGTCTACCTAGACTTTAGTAAAGCCTTTGACACCGTTTCCCACAGCATTCTCCCGGAGGAACTGGGTGCTCATGGCTTGGAATGGGTGTATGCTTCGCTGGGTAAAAAACTGGCTGGATGGCTGTGCCCAAATAGTTGTGATGAATGGAGTTAAATCCAGTTGGCGGCCAGTCACAAGTGGTGTGGCACTGGG
Organism: Himantopus leucocephalus; assembly: GCA_003993805.1. Classification (NCBI taxonomy): domain Eukaryota; kingdom Metazoa; phylum Chordata; class Aves; order Charadriiformes; family Recurvirostridae; genus Himantopus; species Himantopus leucocephalus. The sequence goes on along the minus strand of RSEF01000010.1, from coordinate 1,096,246 downwards.
CTCGGTATTGGGGCCGGTTCTGTTTAGATCTTTATCAACAACCTGAATGAGGGATCAAGTGTCAAGAAGACACCAGGTTGGGGGGGAGTGTTGGTCTGCTTGAGGGTAGGATGGCCCTACAGAGAGATCTGGCCAGGCTGGATTGATGGGCCAAGGCCAAATGACATGAGGTTCACCAAGGCCAAGTGCCAGGTCCTACGCTTTGGTCACAACAACCCCATGCAGCGCTACAGGCTTGGGGAAGAGTAGCTGGAAAGTTGCCTGGTGGAAAAGGCTCTGGGGGTGTTGGTCAACAGCTGGCTGAGTATGAGCCAGCAGTGCGCCCAGGTGGGCAAGAAGGCCAACAGCATCCTGGCCTCTATCAGGAATAGTGTGGCCAGCAGGACTAGGGCAGCGATAGTCCCCCTGTATTCGGCACTGGTGAGGCCCCACCTCGAGCACTGTGTTCAGTTTTGGGCTCCTCGCTACAAGAGGGACATTGAGGTGCTGGAGTGCGTCCAGAGAAGGGCAATGAAGCTGATGAGGGGTCTGGAGCACATGTCTTGTGAGGGGCAGCTGAGGGAACTGGGAGTGTTTAGTCTGGAGAAAAGGAGGCTGAGGGGAGACCTTAACTGCTCTCAACAACTACCTGAAAGGAGGTTGTAGTGAGATGGGGGTCGGTCACTTCTCCCAAGTAACAAGTGACAGGACAAGAGGAAATGGCCTCAAGTTGCACCAGGGGAGGTTTACGTTAGATATTAGGAAAAATTTCTTCACAGAAGGGGTTATCAAGCATTGGAACAGGCTGCCCAGGGATGTGGTTGAGTCACCATCTCTGGAGGTGTTTAAAAGACAGGTAGACGTGGTGCTGAGGGACATGTTTTAGTGGTAACTTGGCAATGTTAGGTTAATGGCTGGAGTTGGTGATCTTAAAGATGTCTTCCAACCAAAATGATTCTATGATTCATAGTCTGGAATAGCCACAGTCTGTATCTTGGGCACAGGATATGTCTTTGTGAGGAGCAGTTCTCTCCTGCTGGCTCAGCTGCCATTTTGCCATTCCAATCATACACACAACTGTGGAAGAATTGCACTGGGTGTGGACAACATAAGGTGATGGTTACATCAGCTACGCGCTGCTCATCCTTGTAAGTCCTGCCTTACAGCATGGCCCTGGGTGGGCCCTTACCGCACAGAATCTGCTTAATCAAAACAGCCCCAGGGCCACCTTTGCTCCACCCCCCTGAGCCCCATCTCTTAGTTAGCACCTTCCAGTAAGGCTGCAACTCAACGAGCAGGAACTCAAGGCTGTAGCAATTGGGTGTAGGGTTCTGCTTTCTCACGGATGGCTGATCTGCTGACTGATAGGATGTGCCTTATGCAATATTGTAAGCTAGACACATTTTAACATGCTAACTGAAGCCCTGAATCAGATTTTGCAGTAAATTTATGTATTGGTCTACTGAGAGGCAGTTGTTTTGGCAGTTTCACAGGTGAAACTGCCAAAACTATTCATATATTTCGTAGTTCATGTTGTAAACTGCTCACATGCATCCCCATGTCATGTATTAACTGACACAACTCATAAATAGCCGTGCCTAGCAAAGCTTTCTTCCATAGATCCATCTACAGAACTTGCTTTGACAAAGTTGTCCTTTGTGTTTTCCTCCTGTGTGAATGATAGGAGGCGTAAGACATGGAGTATTTGGTATAAAATGAGGCCAGTGGTAGGAATTGTGGCTGCACATGGAACCAGATTAGTCTTAATTGGCAGAAGAGGTCTCTAACCTCTTTCCCAAAGAGACAATGAGCAGAGAAGTAGAAATGTCTCTAGAAGAAATGTGGCTGAGAAAAGTGATAAGGCAGGCAGAACAGCCAGAAAATGTTTTATAAAACAAAGAGGAGGTGAAGAAGCAGGGGGGGCTGTGAAACTGACTGTAAGGAGAAGGGCTTGAACAAGATTTCAAAGAAAGTATCTTATGCTCTGGAAATAAAACTATAAACCACTGGAAATCACAGAAATCTGGAACACAATCTGTTCTGTTATAAATATTATTTGAGGTCTGTTTTTACTTATGTGAGTGTATAGATATTGCTGAGGCTCTGTGAGCGTAAAATTCCTTTTTCCTTTGTAGTTGTGTGGCACCTGTAAATCTTGTGAGCATGTACTGCCTCTAGGCTAGGCAATGTGTGTGACAAGGAGAGGTAGCTAACCAAAAGAGATTGAACTGAAAATCAGAGAGATTCGCAGGGAAATTGCTTTGTGGTTGTATGGGTGACCAACCAGACCAGGCTCCAGAGACTTCCTTGTGAAAGTCTGCGTATGATTTATGCCGTCTTCATTTTATGAGCTCAGAGATTATGGTTCGTTAGTGCTGCAGGACTGAATGCTTTCCTGTGATATCTTCCGGCTAACTGGGGTGATTGGGCCGTTGTTCTCACTGCCTTAGAGCAAAGCTCATCTCTCCTGTAGAAATGGCTGTTCTGCCCATAGAAGGCCCACGAAATGGCTCTCTGGAAGACGAGGCCCAGTAGGCAAATGGTCTAGAGAGAAGGCACTAAAAGTCTCTCCACACAGAGAAAGACTCTTCCTCCTTGATCTTTACAAAAGTATAGAAGAAAGCAAACCAATCCTTTTCTACCTTTGTTTTCTTGATTTCAGAAATTATTTCTGCGAAAGCTCCCTTCTCGGTAGTGGCCAAGACAGATTACCATGTCACTTTGTTCTTCCCTGCTTTGCCTCTAGCTGAAACATCACACATGGAGAAAGAAGACCTCAACAGAGAGTGACTGCTCCATCTGTTGACTAGAGGAGGTCATTCATCTTTGATGGAAACGCTTAGACTTTTCAGTGACTTGCTCCTGAGAAAGTCAGCTGTTAAACCCCCTTTGACAGAACACTCGCTTTAGCCAAATGCAGGTTTACAAGAGCAGCTTTGGTTGCCCATCAACCTCAAAAACTATACGGTATAAGAAGTGACTAGGGAAGAGCAACAGGGGTGATTGTTGATCTGGACCAGCTTCTGTACAAGGAGAAGTTGAGTAAACAGAAAGCATCTCCTTGAGCAGAGGTGCTCTAGAGCAGTGCCGTAGAGGGCTGTGGAGTCCTCTGTATCCAGAGGGTGACCAGTGAATGATGGCTTGGTCTTTCTTGCCCAGACATCACACTACTCACTGCTGTCAGAGATGAGATAATGGGCTGTGTGGGTCTGTGGTCTGATGTGCCATGACTGTTTTACGCTCTCCTCTCTGGAGAGGAGAGGTGTTACTGAGCACGGTTTTCAAGTGAAGTCCTGAGATGCCAAATAGGGAGGTGCATGAGGAGACCTTTCCCAAACAGAGCTCCTTTACAGGAAACGAGCTGATAACTCTTTGGAGACTGCTACCGATTTAGCACTTAGCTGGCAGCCAAAGGTGAGAAAGACAGTTCTGGGCAGCTGCTCAGCACACTCAGCTGGGAAAGGGCACGGCTCTGCACTAAGCACCTGATGACCGGACTTGGAGATTATCAAAGTAGATGAGCCTGACTAAGGCCGTGCTGGCAGATGAGAAGCAGGAGCCCGAGGACAGCTGGGTTTTGAGTGGCTGTGCATGTTACTGTCTCCGTCAGGTTCAGCTGGAGACACAGGTGCGGAGATGCTTCTCACTGTTAGGCTCTTGAGCTTTCAGCTGGGCACCCATCCAGCCATCCGTCACTCCTTGGATCTTGTCCGTGGGAAACCAAATGTGATCTGAGAGTTGCCACCGCAGCAGAGATATCAAACAGACACCTGGCATTTAATACAAACTGAGGTAAATTCAGTCTGAAAATAGAACTGGGTTGTGCCTTGACTGCCGGGCAAGTGAGCCTGTGGTGGGACTTCTGGCTGCTCCCTGAAGGTTGGGGTCATGGCCCTGTACATCAGCTCTGCACAAAAGGCAAAACTAGATGTTTGGGTGTAGCTGTAGAAAAATAGATGTGGGGCAGCTCAGAACCTCGGGTAAATTGAAAGCCAAGACAGAGGCTTTTCTTTTTTCCACCATGATATGATCACATGAGGAACAACTGAGTGAGCTCTTCTGTTCTTTGTGGTACGACTGACAGATAATGTAGGGGAAGGTGAGACTGGCTTCGTTTTCAACTGTGAAATCCGTGAAGGGTTACGTTCTTTGTGAATGAATTAATTTGGAGAAAATGGAGTTTAACTATTTGACAAAAGATTCATTTCCACCCACTTCCCAGCTGGCGCTCTAGTGCGGTTTAACCACGGACTGTCAGATTCCCATCAGCCTTCAACGCTTCGACTGAAATAGCAACTTTTGCTTCATGGGGCAGAGAGTAGCAGTTGTGACCCCCATGCTGCTCACGGGTAACAGGTAGGAGAGTACCCGGGAGAGGCAGGACTAGGTTCTGCACTGCTTCAGCAGCTGGCTGGTGCTGCACGTCCTGTTCGGCACGTGCTATGAATGGGAGCTAAACTGGAATCCCTCTGAGCAGGGGTTTAGGTTCATTTCCCAGGCCAGCCAGCAAAAGCCTTCAGGGATTTTCCCCTTGATCTTTTTGTAAAATGAGGGGACTGTTGCTATCCTTCACCCCAAGGGAAGAATCTCCCCTTCAGATTATTCAGTATATCAGCACTGCAGCAAGCCACGTTAATAGGATGTGCAGGAGTCAGTGTAGTACCCAATGACACTCTGCAGACAGGTGCAGAGACATCTTCAAGACAGGAGCTGCGGCAGATCATAATCACAAACTCATTAGTCTGCTAACAAGAGCCGGGGGAATAAACCTAAAATGAAATTCTAGTTTGCTGTAATAGCATGCGGTAGACACCTGCTGGCTTCCTGAGGTCAGGACTTGGCCCTGGAAAGGCGTGTGCTGCCTACCCGCTCATAATAAGCCTGTTCGGAGATCGTTAGGATGTGTAAATTCCAGATTCTTTGCAAATCTTTCAAATATTTGCAAATCTTTAGGTACCTTTACCAAAGGGACAACTGTTACGGAGGCGTTTACATCAACGTGATGCACCTGGCCCACAGCAGGTCTTATCCCTCAGTGCACAGTACATTGATATGAACTGGGAGGTGATGGTGTCATCTGTTGCCAGTAAATGGAGTGGCAGGAGAGCAACGGCTTTCCTGTTCGTGTCACCACTATCAACAGAGCAAAGATACCTCTAAATAGCACAGGCATGTTTAGCAATTTTGATCTCGTGTGAAAAGTTCAAACTGTATTTCAAGGACAGAAGGTCTTCTAAGAAAAAGGAGATCAAATGCCCAAGAAGCAGTTGTAAAATGCCACTGTTGGTGCCCCCAAAACGCCTTTGGCTTATTTTGCTGAAATGGCATGCTGCAGCTTATATCTATGTGACAAGAAAAGGACACAAGTGTATGTAGTTGGGACCCTGAGCAGCCTTGCAGATCATAAATACAGCAAGGCAACAGTAAAATGAGATCTTTATTCTGAGTAAAAAAAACGTATTGACCAAACTGTGTGCCGCTTTGCCTGCGGTTAGGAGGAATCTGAGAACAAACGGTGCAAGGCAGATTTACAGTTGCTAATATTTGCTACTCTGTCAAGATGGAGGGACACCAGAAAAGTCCCCTTTCGTGCCTATGGATATTTAAAGAAATAAGATAGGCTGCCCCCCAGAAAGACTGACCGGGGGGCTGTGTGGCAGAAGACTCTAAGGTGTTTTTGAGAAGGAGAAGGAGTCAGAAGGACACAGCAAGGAAAAGGACCTGTGTATCTCAGACAAGACTGACCTAAGCTCAGTGACTCTAGATCTGGGCTTAGACCGGCTACCTAAAGCAGAAAATACTTTTTTTTTTTTTTTTTTTNNNNATTTTTTTTTTTTTTTTTTTTAAGATTCCTTTTGTCAGTTCTTTGCGTTTTGTTTTTCATCTGCAATGTCACCCTGGAGATATAAACTGTAAATTCAGTACCTGAAAAGCTGGGACTCTACAAGTGTCCTCACGTTGCTGGGATTCAGTTATTTGATGGAATAACAGCCTTTCTCAAGAGGGGAGCTGTGGGCAGCTGTAGAAGAGATGGTTTTGGAGCCTGTCCAGATCAAAGTGATGGAGTAGGTAGGTGCACTGGTGTGATGGTTCAGCTAGGAGAGCTCCGTCAGGACAGGGTCACCATCGCCCTCCTGAAGTTAATGCCATGGTAGTGCCAATCCAGCAGTTAGGTTGCCCCTGGGTCTCAAAGACAGCTGCAGGAGACAAAGCGAATATAGGGGAAGCTTTGGGAGTGTCACAGCTGGACATGGCAGCCTGGCACAATGTTTGATGTCAGGGTGCGTGTATACGTTCGGTCATAGAGTCAAGGGCACGTGGACCTTGCCTGTGTCTCCTTTGGGCAATATGGACTTGACCTGTTCCTCAGCCTAGAGCATCAAAATGGGAATTTATTCACTTTTTGGTATTTGTATGCCCTGAAGCTGATGCTGTCAGTGTTACCACAGCCAGCAGTGGTGGAAGAACTAAGACAAAGGGGAAAAGTGCTAAGAAAAACCAAAACCTCCTATCACCAGCACACAAAAGACCACCTGGAACTACTACCAGGAGATCCTGTCAGTGTTAGACCATTTTTTTCAGGATAAATCGTGCCAGCAGAATCTGTTGAGCAGATAAATTCTGGCTCATACAGCCTAGCAGTAGAGTCATATATTTCACTGGAACCACAATTACATACACTCACTGCAAGTGTAAGACGAATGAGACTTGGAGGACAGTGAAATACGCAGTCTGCCGGGGCTTGCTCAGCAACGTAGGCCTACCAGCCTGCCGTAGCGTGTGGAGCAGACGCTCAGCCCCATTGCAACCCCATGTAAGCCAGCCTCCTGTCATCACAAGGTGATGGCTGACCCACATCTAGCCTCCCACACAGCACGCACAGAGTTTTCACGATGGTAGGAAAAAGAAGGAACAATCTTCCTAAGTCTGGAGGAGATCCCTGTGCTGAGTTCAGGTGTGCAAAACAAGGCTGGTGTTGCAGGGGACGGCTTGGCTGCGCTGGGGGTACAACAGGACCAATCTGTAAGAATGTATGATGCGAGAGACGTGATGTTTATTTTTGCTGTCCGAGATGAATGTGGCAGGAAGGAATACTACAAAACCCCACATTTTCCAGCAGCAGGTGATGGCGCATGAGCCGGGGTAGGGCCTGAGGGCACATCTGGCCAGATGCTGCGAGTGCCCACGCTGGGGAGAGCTGGACCGGGATATGGCAGAGTGCTGCTTCTTCTTGCTCACAGGGAGTTTCTCATTTTCTTTTGGGCCAAATGAAATGTTCCAGTCAATTGAAATCCCCCTTTATTTCATTTGTAATTTCTTTTGCTGACTTTATTCTAGCAACCATAGCATGGCGCTGAATGTCCTGTGGGTGTAGCTGGGTCTGGGACCTCATTGGCTCTGATGCTGGGGACCTCCTGCAGTCCCTTGCAGTGAGGAAGGGCAGGAGTGTTTCCACTTTCCAAGTGTTTTCATGGCAGCCAGTAAACCTTTGCTTGCTGGGAGTGGTGTTGCCTGTGGAGGAAGGCTAACTTCTCCAACATAATCGCTCTCTGGACAGCATTGGCTTCCAGCACTAGGAGCAGTAACTTGTCCTTTAAAATAATAGTAATCCCAAGCAAGCCAAGCAGACTCCCTACAGAAAAAAACCCTTGTCGCTGCTTTGCCTTTGACTTCACAAAAGTTCTCTCATATTTCTTCTCCTAAAGTGTGTGATACTCCTGCGCCAATGGGTTGAGGGGTAAGATCCCGGGGCAGGTTGGTCTGTGGTGTGGGCATGGAGATGTCTGGAGCACAGCGCTCGGGGCAGGGTGAGACAGGAGCCAGCTGCTGAGAGGCTCTCCCTGAGAGGGACTTGAGAAATCCTCTGTGATGACGGTACAAGAACAGATCGGTGAGTTATTCTGGCTGTTCAGTACACTTGCGAGATGCAGTCAAACCTTTGGTGGTAAGCAGAGACGGGGGTCCAAGAGAGGGATAATTTACTCCACGCTCCTCTGGTGGATGCCAAGCTCAGGCCCCCAGCAAAGCCTCTGCAAACACAACTCGCCTTTATCTGAAGTGCCCAGCAGTTGATAGAAAGCAGTAGGCAGGCGAAGATTTCTGCCTCTGCTTGCCAAAATGCCACTGGCCTTGGCTCAAGGTGCATAGAGGTTACTGCTATTTTGGGTGCTGCCGGGATTAGTCTTTGTGAAACGCCGGCTCGCACCTTGGGCGATGCCTGGCCACACGCGTACCTGGAAGGAGGCTGGGACCACCGGTCTGGCAGGCAGGCCAGCACCCCGAAAGCAAGCGGGGTGCCCTGGCCATAGGTGCTCGCAGTGGCACAGCAGGCCTCGTGCGGCTGTGTGGCGCCGAACGGTCCGAGTCTGGCTGGCCCGCGGGAGAGGGCGCTGCGGGCCTGCGCTGCGCAGCCAGGCTGCAGACAATGCACCCGGCAAAGCAGACAATAACAGGCAGCGGGGAATTTGCCTCTGAACTGAGAGATTTCATTCCTCTGGAGGGGGAAAAACAGTGCTGGAAACTTCATGCAAAACAGGCCAAAGAGAGAAGGGGACAGATCATCTTTAACCACTTGTGAGAAACAAGGAGCCTGTGAATTACCAGATTATATTCAGTGCGGAGATCTCTGTTTGCCTTGAAGGATGTTTTTGGTGGATTAACGTGCTTTCGAGTTCAGCTGCTGATCACCAGAAAGGCTCTGGTGGGTTTTGTTTCACACGATCAGATATTTTTTTTTTTCCCCCCTTCTTGTTCTGTTTTGGTTGTACTTGTGAAATATCCACTCCTGAAGGCTGTCAGTAGGCAGGCACGTTAGAAATGGTCCAAATCTACATTGGAAAAGGTGTATCATGTCACATGCATTTGTTCTCTTCCCATTTCCATGGAAACATGCTATCATGGACTTCAGTTGTGTCAGGCAGAGCAGCCTGGCCCTCCAGCCTGGCAGGATCTAGTGGACTCTCTCCAGGAGGAGCTGCTGGCAGTAGCACGCAGAAATGTGGCTTGGCCTCTGGTTTGGAGAGACTGGGTAACCTGGTCCTTTAGAATAACAGCACTTGATATAGCACATCAGAAACAACAGCTGGGACAAATATTTGACTCCCAACTTTCCCCTTCCCATCCTACCCTTCTGCATCCCATTGCCCCGTCCAGTCCCGCTGAGAAAACAGTGTACACCACAGGCTACAATTTTTAATTTCCTGGGGGGTGAAGGGGTGGAGAGCACATCTTATGGCGACTGACAGGCTTTTTTGTTCTGCGTCAGTCCTTTTATTAACCCCCTGCTAGATCATTCACTCTCTCTGCTTAGCTGCCCCCGCTGCGTTAGTGATGAGAGTGTTTGTAACAGCAGGTCTGCCTTGGGAGATTATGGGGATCCCGTGGACAGGGAGCAGTGGGTTGGTCGGTGTGTGCACACAGATTGCTAACCGCAGCTTTGCCTCCATCTGCCCTCTCTGCTAGCCTGGGTACCTTTTCTTATCCCTGCAGCGACAGCAGTTGCATGTCTGATCCCCCTACAGCCACCCCGTATCTCCCTGTTGGTGGATTTGGTGTCCCACCTGCAGAGGCGGGCAGGCTGCCGGGAGTCTGGCGGGAGGCGGCGTGTTGCGAATGGATAGGAAGAAGGTTAAGGCACGAGCATCATCCGCTATCCTTCACTCTCGGCCATCCTTCAGCTTCAGCTCGCCCATTTTATTTAACTTACATCTTAGGCAAAAGCAAGTGTTTCCACTCGATAATCTTGTCTGTCTCCCCTTCTGTATTTAGGGCTTCGATTCCATAAAATATTTGTCCCAGAGGTGGGACTGAAGAATTTATGGGACCAGTCTAGATCTGTCTGGGCAGTCCTTTCACTTTTGGATCGGGCTGCTGTTGGTGGTTGATTATTCAAATGAATTAATTTGGGATGCACACACAAGTTCTAATTAGCTGCAATTATTCACTTACTTCCTCCCTCCTTCCCTCCCACATCGCTAGAAATTCAAAAATATCACCCTAACACAGTGTGGCCTGCAATAATTATTCCCCGGGCCAATCCTGAACCTCTCAATCTACGATCAATACCTTCATCTGTCAGCCACGATTAATTAAATGGAATCCCACTTTCAGGGCTTTGATTCGTATCGCCCCAGAACAGCTTACTGTGTATTATAATCCAGACGTGATTTTAATACTGTCCTCAAGTGAAAGGGAGGGGCTGACTGATACATCAAACCCCAACTTCATTAAAAAGCCAAGCGATACAGGAACTCTCACTGCAAGGCAAGCGATAAGTAGGTGGGACCGTATTCTGCTCTAGAGCCTGGCTGCTTCATACGGGAAAATAACGCTGCTGAAGTCAAAGATAGGAGCAAGGGTATTACTCTGTGTGAGGAAGGGAAACAGAGTTAGGCCCAGCATGATCATTTTGATGTCTGCACCGTCTGCATGGGCGTATTCTGTTCTACAGTGGTTTCTTTTTTTGGCCAGCGGTTGCAATTTTGGAATTTGATACGGTTCTGAACGGTAATTCGATATCCAAAGGCTGTTATGAGTTTCCTGGCTCTAGTCTGTGGTGGTCCAAGCCAGAACTCCAGAGATGCTGTAACAAAGTTCTTAAAAACAATAAAAATGTTTTACTTTTAAATTCCTCTGATGCTTTTAACAACCCTCCATTCTGCCCATGGAGTGGTAAAAGCAAAGAGGGGTGTCAGGCCAAGCCACGCAAAGCAGCAACTGGATCCAAGATTCATGGCTCCCTCTCCTCTTCGCCGTCTTCCTCAAACAGGAAAGGAGGTCAGATCTAAAAGGGGTGATTTGAATCTGCTCCAGGCCTTAAACCTGAGAGCCCATACCCTTTTTGCTGATGCTGACCGTGTGTCTCAGCCAGACAGCATCCTCTCCTAGGATTTCTGCCTTCATATTCTTTTTTAACTCTGATTCACAGTCAGACTCTCTCCCGGATGCCTGTCCTTTGCACCTTCACCCTCAGGACTTCAAAAGCCTCAGATCCAACATCTAGGAGTCTGAGGGCAGCTGCTGTTATCCCCAAAGGGCAGGCAGCTCAGCAAATCTTCAGGCGATAAGAGACAATGATTTCCAACTTCAAGCCACCTGGAATAAAGTGGAGCTGATGCTGTTGCAGAGAGTCGTGACCCCCGGACTGGGAACAGCAAATCTAACTATGCTTGAGCTCTCCAGCAGTCCTCAGTGTCCAATTTCATCACTGCAACTATCTGGGGGTTTCCAGGACATCTTCCAAATGATAGATGTGTTTTGTTTTCTGCCCTTGTAGGACAAATGACTTTAGAGCCGTAATCAAAGGGGAATAGGCAAGCTGCGTAGGTAAGCTCAGGATTTGTGCTGCGTGTTAGAGGAGAGAACAGTGTTTTTACAGCACAAGCAGGAGCTTGTTGCCAGTGCTGGAAAAGTTAGACTTGGCCTTCCTGGCAGAATGTACACTTCAGTGGTACATAACAGAGGGAGGAAGTGGCAGGTACGTAAAACCTTCCACTCTGCCCCTGTCTGTATTCAGCAGGGGCTGGAGCCCGGAACCGCAGTAGCGGTGCTTGAGGGAGCTGCAGAGCTGACCGCAGCCTGGAGAGGCACGCTTCGCAGAGCTGCCTGAATTTGAAAGTTCATTCCAGTTCAGTGAGGCAAGTGGTGCTTTCATGCTTGCTGTCCGCACAGGGTTCTAGCATTCCAGCTGTACCAGCATGCCTGTTTGCATCCAGAAATGATTAAAGCATTTGCTTTAAAACATTTGCTAGGCAAATTTTGTAAATTTGATAGGACATTCAATTAGGGAAGAGAAATGATAGCGTGCAGCATGGTGGTCACCGAGTCTGCCTCGCTGACAGAGCTGACTGAGAATTTCACAGTGGCTTCGCAGGGAGGAAAAACCAAGATCTGAAACTTGCAAAATAAATAATTAGTTGGGATTTTGTTGCCTGGCTGTCCCCAAACCCCTGTTCTTACGTTTTGCTGAGGATCAGAATGATACCCAGGCTGTTACTTTATCTGCACTTTAAACTTCGGCTTGTAAATAGCAAAATCTCTGTGATCAGAATAATTTCAGGTACGTGCAAGCCATAAAACGCCAGTGCTACCCACCTAAGAAAATGGAGTGGTGGGGTTTGTAATAGAGCAATAAAACACAGTGCCTTTGTGGGTGAAAACTGTTAGCCTTAGGTTCATTGCAAGAGCGAGGAACAAAGGCCGCTTTGCTTTCATCAGCCACTTGAGAAGTACAGACCTCCTACCACACTCACAGGGTGAAAGGCTCTGCTGGTGAGGCTTTATTGCTGGTAGAAAATGAAAATTCTACGCAAAAGATAGACGAGAAAATGTGTATCTCTGCCTTTGAGTGCTGTGCTGGCTATGACATCACTGGTAGCCAATCAGCAAGCTCCCTTTGTGTCTGGCTTTCTAATAAAAGCCACTTCATCAGAGTAATTTGCAATAATAATTTATTCACCTTCTAGGAATGACACCACCTGACTCTCTTAACAGCCGGAGAGAGCGAGTGTGCAAAGGTCTCAAGCCCTAGAGGCTGTAGCTATCTGTGCTCTGAACGAGTGCGTCTCCAGCACTGACTTGCTCTAGAGTTGCATTCAAGTCGCAGATAATATAAGTGATCACTTGTGTTAATTAATTACCCTATGGTTGAGCACCCCTAAATGTGCTCCGCGCTGCAGGCACCCAGAGCAGAAGATGGTCCCTGGGACAGCAGGAGAACGGGCTCTGGTAGGAAGTGTGGCACTGGGGCCACATAACTGCGCTCAGCAAACCTGGGCAGGCTGTGATGAGTTCCCCTTGTTCCACAGGGTTGTGGTGCTGCTTTGAATGGAAACTGGGAAGAATGTGACCTTTTTGATTTTGGGGTTTGCCTGAATGAGGGGCGTTGGAGGCACAGAGAGAGGCTGAGGCACCGAAGTGTTGTGTGCGGTTCAGTTGCCTGGTGCGAAGCAGGGGAGGGTCTGAGCGCACAGGAATGTCATGAGTATGGCCTCTGGCAGTTGTGTCACTCAGTTCAGCTCAGAGAAACCTTTCCAGGCTGTGGTATCTCCAAGCTCTTCTGTGATATCAAACATAGCACCCACTCTTACATGCAGTGGGTAATAGCTGGGTGAACGCGTGTGCCAATTTTGGGGACCCAGCATGGAGGTGCTGAGGAGTGAGGACAGACCACGCTAAAAAGAGAAGCAGAGTCTGTAGGATCTCTCCCTGAATCACAAGATAGTGTTGCTTAGAGCAAGGTCCTGCAGTACTCCGGGTTTGAGTAAGCCTGTTGTGCAGGAGACGTGGGGGCTGCTTGTCCCCGCATCTCTCTTGGAGGAGCTTCACCGTGCCAGTATGTTGTGTGGGAAGCTCTTTCAAAGCTGTCTTAGCCAGAGCTGTGCCATATAACTGCTTGTGAAGAGCGTATAGGATGTGTATGTTGCAGGTGTAAGTTCCCCTAATCAGGCTTTGCACAGACAATGCTGGATTTGGAAGTGAGCGCCCAGTCACTGAACAGAAACCAAAATGAGAAGACAACCATAATAAGAGATCGCTTCAATCCTGAATAATTTGCTTTATTTTACAGTGAGAGAAAGCAGCAGAGCTGGGAACAGCAAGCAGATGTCCTGAGTCAGCCCAAGGAACTCCAGACAGACACACCAATATAACCATCAGTACACCGAAGCAGGTAATGGAGATGTCAATTGAAAATGCAGCTGGGTTAAAAAAACCCCAACAGTTGTTGGGTGGCAGAGTGGAGGGGGGGTATTCTCATAGTGTGCAAGCAGCAGCCCCTGTCTCTGGCTGAGGATCACCAGGGTGTCTACACAGCCTTTGGAGATTTTTAAAATTAAAAACCCCAAATCCAGATAATTCAACCAGAGGAGTTATCTTGCTCTGTAAATCCTTCTGCAAGTGCATTCGGGTAGGCTTTCTGTCAGGGGTTTCTCCAGTAGTTTACCCTCGCCCCGTGCGCCGCATTGATCCTGGAGAGCAGGACAGCTCCACGTGATGAATAACCTACCTCTCAGCGGTTCCTTAATGAAGTGTTTAGCCAGCAGTCCATACCGCGCTGATGGGGGCTATTGTGATTCAGCTTGGAGGAGCTGCTTGAGGAGGTACAACCTTGTTAGCTTCTTGGAAGGCTACCAAGGACCAGATCCTGGGCCTGTATGGCTGTTGGAGCAGTGGGGAAGCACAAGGAGCCACAGGCAGTGTAAATGAGGGGTATGAGCAAATGTGTACTCTCTTGGGGTTCCCAAGTAAATCTACTCTAAATATGCTCTACTTGGATGTGTTGCCCTCGGTGCGATGCCAACCCTGCGGGGTCCTAAATGTCTTCAGTGGGAGGCGTGTGGCCCCTTTCTGAATCCATGCTTTCCAGATTTGCCATTCCAATCCCTCATGAGGGTTGTGATGTTTCCTCAGGCGTTCCCAGGGCCATTTCTAGCCACCCGGAGACCCTGGCTGCAGCCCACCCGTGGGTACAGCAGACTGGTAATGAGGTGTTGATGTGGTGTGAGAGACCCTCACACCGGCCCAGATCAGCGCTGTGGCGAGCAGTCATGCTGATTTGCTGACTACAGGGACTTCTGAACCCTGGAGGTGCCCTTCCAACTGCAAGGCAGGCTGTAGCCCGTACTCCCATACTGTAAAGCAACACTGGGGCTTCAGAAAGTGTTTTGCTGTTTGGATTTTGCCCGTTTATTTGGTTGGGTTGCACTCATCCTGTCTACAACAGTGATTTGGGCTGGAGGAGCAAAGCAGAGGGAACGGGGGAGAGAGGAGGGCTGCCGTACTGCACCCAGCTTGTGTCTACAGGACCCATTTAAGTGTTGTTTATTGATTTACTTTGAAACTATATCCTTGGCCTCAAATGAGTGCAATCAAAGGTGACAGAACTCCAGAGCAGAAGAGTTTATAACATATTTTCTAAGAGTTGCTTGTCATATCTGAAGGGAAAATGGAAGGGTAACATAAACACACACAAAGCTTGGGGAAAATGGCTATTACTGCGCAGAGGGAGTGTTCTCAGAGTCCAGAGTGATCTGATGAAGTCTCGTGGTGGAAACTTGCACAAAGCTGTGCTTTGCAAACTCATTTCTCTTTGTAAATGAAGCTGTGTTTAAAAAAAAAAAAGTCTCAGAATTGCTGGGGCAGGTAAGTCTGGAGAGACCAGGCCACCTTGTCCTGACTTAACCCTACACTTCATGGACCCTGGCTTTCAGATAACCTCTGCTACTCCCCCCTGGAACCGGCTCACTTAATTTTGCAAACAGGGTTTGTGCCAGAAAGAGATGTTAACGCTGCTCCCCTCATCGCACAACCACAGAGTACCTGTCAGTCAGCAAGGAATGTTTTCTGAGAAGTTTACATTTACTGTTTTACAAGGTTGGGAGGGAGACAATCACTTTTTGGCATGGTTCATTTATGAATCAGGGCCATATAATGTCTTGTTTCCATCAGGGTTTGTGCACCTTAAACCTAAAAGCAGTTTGCCTTTGTCGTGCACACGCAGACAGAAACAGAGTACCGTCTAGACCACTTACTTACGGGTTAAGTGTCTCACCTGCTCTTCTCCATTGACTTGGCCAGGCATTTCCAGGTTGTAAGACATCTGACTCGTTATTATCCTCAGATTAGGCAGCAGCAAAGTTGCTTAAACCTGGTTTAAGTGCCAGAATGCCTATTAATACAGCCCTTTTGTTCATGCGACCGACTGTTGTCCCACTGGTCCGTTCCCAGCCCCCCCTTCCCCTCACTCTGCCTGGGGCTTGCCAGGCTTGCTAAGAGCCTCTCTGCGGTTAGAAATGGATCCTTTTTTTTTTTTTTTTGAATTTCTTTGCTGTCTTGAGCTCTCAGGGTGAGTGCCTGCGACCTGCAAAAAACCCCCCATCCCTCTGTAAATTGCATGAATCCCTTCGTGACAAATGAGAGGCCATTGCCAGTGACAAGTTAACCTGGACGTTCTCTGCATGCTGCCTTATGCTTTCCAGCCAGCGCTCTCAGGTAAATGGGCGATTTCGAAACGCAGCGTCTGGCCAGCTGGCTGTGTAATCTAGGGTCAATTGCGACTTTCAGGATCCCACTGCTCCTGCCCCTGCACATCGCAAACACGAGCTCTGTCTCTTCCAGTGCCTGGGTAGCAGCTGAGCAGTGCTCGGTAGGCACGGTTTTCCAGCACAGCTCCCTGCCAGCTGCAGCTGTGTGGTTGTCTTTTCCCATCTATGGCTACCAATGAGGTGGTTTACCCTCTCTTCAGGTTTAGCGGTGACTTCGTAGCTGTCTCTGGGAGGGCGTCACTGCCCCTTCTTGCAATATAGCTGCCCAAAGCTCAAATGAGAATACAGCCCCTAACTGCTGGGAGGTTTCTCTTCTGCACGGGAAAGCCCTGCGCCCCAGATGAGGTCTCTGCAGCTGCAAGAGCCAGGTCTGGCCCTGCACTCAGCAGGTGGCTCCAGGGAAACTGAGGCAGAAATTCACCTTCAGAGAACCGGGACCCAGCAGCTTCCTGAGCTCTTTCTAGGTTTCTTGATGGTAGCTGGTATGACACATTTGCCTCCAAGGAACGGATCAGACAGTGGAGGTGTGTTTATTCCCCTCTGCTCACAGAGTGGGACAGGGTTGCCTCTGCAGTGATGTACCTAAGGCTGTGCCTCTCCTGCTTGACAATCTTCAAGTACTGCTGATTATTTCACCTGCTTCATCCTTGGCCATTTGCCCAGCCCTCCTCTTTTCCTCCTCTGCATTTCCTCTCTGGGTGACCTTATTTGCAAATTTTGCATATATAATCTCCTGCTGATGACTCACAGAGTGATCGCTTTCCTCCTAGCCTGTCCTGTGCTGTCCAAATTAATTCGCAGTCTGTCTTTCTGACAGCACTTCGTGGACACCCACCTACTGCCTTCAGCTCCACACAATCAAAACAGAGTTTTAAATTTTCTCGTGCATGCTCTTCCCTGCTACCTTTCCTGATATCTCTTTCATATGATCCTCTCAGCCCCTTGGTCCTCTTTGACTTGACCTCTTGCTAAACACCCATATCTGGCCCCGCTGAAAACTAGCTGGTTCTTCTTGAACAACATCTCTAAGATCCAACTCCTCCTCCCTGTCTACCCAGCTGGAATCCCTTTGGGATGCCCAGGTTTTCTGAGCCATCAGATTTTTGCCACACTTATCAGTTCTGTGCAGTGTACCTCACACCCTTATCACCGGGATTTTCACTGGGAGCCCCTGACAGTGCAACATTAAAGGGTCCTGCAGAGCGTGTCTCACCGGTCCTGTAATCATCTCCCTCACATGAGCTGTAAAGTGCGTGTGTCTTCTGCAGATGGCCGATTCTGGCTCTGCTCCATCCAGCCATCTCGGAAAAATTTTCCACTGCAGAGATACTGAGTCCTGCCTATCTGCCAGCCATGCCAGTTCCAACATGCCACTGCATGTTTCTCCCAGGTTACTCCCTCCGCAGTGGAGGAGCAACCCGTAAACAGTAACAAAGCATTTTCTCTTTCTTCCAGATCCCTCCTAAAAACTCCTGTGCTACCGACAGCAACGTACTTGATGCCTGCAACTGCTACCCAGCATCTGCCTTCATGCCTCTTAGTGTTCCTTCGCCTGCGTGCGGTGTCTGTGTGGCCTCTAAGCATGTCCTTGGGATGTGCGTACACTTCTGAGCGTGGGACTGTCCCTCTGCGGCATTCTTGCAGCGTGCTCAGCAAGATGAGACCATTATACAGCCTATAATAAGGGAGGAAAGCGTAATCATTTGGAAGCCTGAATTATTAAGTCTGGTCATTTTGGTTTCTGGGAGCAGTGAACACGAGATTGGTTTTAGGGCTTGTGAATCTGTGTGAGCTTCTGTTTCCCAGGCACGTTGATGTTGTGTTGCCTCTGTCAAACGTAGCAACTTTGTCTCTCCTCCCACAGATTATCTGGGCATGTAAATGACCTAAGACAGATACACTGTCATTTTCTCATGCTGTGATTTTACTTACACCCCCCTGTGGTACATGACAATAAAATTACCCCTCTTGTTCCTTTCCCACAGACAACCTCGTGGGCTTGTCAGTCAGGATCACGTGCGCAGTCCTCCATCATTTGCTTTTGGGACTTAGGGGGTGATTTGGGAAGGATCTGTTGTGCTGTGATTCACCTCTGTTTGCCTTTAGGAGAAGGATTCTGGTTTCCATGCTGTTTCCTCTTGCGCCTGCATGGCTCTTTGATCACAATTTGACTCCTCAGGCCTTCAGAATTACAGCTACCTTGTAAGGTTTGCCCGTAATCCTAGTGACATGTTGTTTCCTGACAAGCTCTGGACTTTACTTGCTCCTGACTCGTGATTAACGGCTATTTCTAATGGACTCTGTGATTCTGCTGTTGCCACAGACTTCTTTTTTACCTGTCTTTAAGTGCTATTTGGGCCTAAACACTCCGCACCCTGTCTGTCGCTGTCGTTTGACCGTCCACATTTTCACTTTAAAATAAGCAAGATTTCAATATTGAATCCGCTTCTCTCTCTTTCATTTTTGTCCCCACTGACCCCTCTGCACAAGATACAACCAGACCTCCGCCAGTAACTCGGGTGGAGAGCCTGCAAGAGCCTGCTGTGCTCACCAGCACTTGTTAACAAGGTTCCTGTCTCGAAAACGCAAGTGACAGTGCTCTGACATACCAGCGAGGTCTATGTCAAATAAAACCCTTATGCTTTCTCATCTTCCTCCCCAGAAGACATACATACATACACTGAAATGTACACTCTCGGGGCTGAGTTTGAGCTGGTCGAGTCAGGATCAGAATTGCTTCCAGGCAGAAAGCTTTTAAATCAAACGTTTCTCTTTTGCCTGCTTATTATGCAGTGTGTACTTCTGACGCCAGGGGAGACAGGAGCGGGGTATCAGTGTTGGCTGCCAGCTGACGGCCGTGTTCTTCTTCCCAGGGCAGACCCTCATGGTGAGATGCCCCCTGCTCCCGAGCAATGCCAGTGGGGTGTGGAACCGCTCCAGGAATCCTCATCTATAAGAAAACCATGTGTTGTGCAAGGGATGGGGTTAGCGAGTGGTTGTGGATAGAGGTTACTGAGCATTTCAGTATGTTTGTAGATATTAGTTCAGCCTTGAGGAGGGTTTTTTAGAAGAAAGACAAGCAAGGAGGAAGAAAGTGCATCGGCAGTGATTTCCAGCCCTTGGGCAGTGGATGACTTCTATAGAGACAGACTTTTTTCAGTGGACTCGCATCCACTGTGCAGAGGCCACATCAAGATCAGGTAACTGTGCAGAGGCCACATCAAGATCAGGTAACTCTGTAGAGGCCTGAGAGGGCTGAGCATCTAAGCGTACCCTCTGGAGAGAGGGAAGGGAGAGCAGCCAGGGACTGAGGGATGCAGAAGACAGGTTGTCTGAAGTATTGTTCCAAGAAGTTCAATGTAGCCTGACCTGCAGAGGATGGTAAGCTTTGTGAAGGACAGGTGTGTTTACAGGCTTTTTACTTTGAAGCTCTTGCTCTCAGAATGCGTAAGATTTGCTTTACAAATACTGTGTGACCGCTGCATACCCTACCAAGCAGGCAGAACTGCCTGAGGTCTTGGGAATTGGGTCTAACAGAAGTGATGGCTTGTAGATTAAAATTAGAAGATGACGCACTTCTCAAGAGTGGAGGGCTTAGAGGAGAAGGTGTCCGGCTGTGCAAAAAGCTTCCTCAGCACAGGACGCAGCTCTCTCCTTGCGCTGCCTGCCCCAGAGAAGTTCAGGTTTATTTTCCCACCTGGGTGTACAGAGCCAGTGTGAATGCTGGAGCTCAGCGTTCCGCTCCATTCCTGCATCTCCTGCTCTCTGGCAGAGATGGAAAAGCACTGAGGGAGGAGTACACCAAGCTTGCCCTAAAAGCAGTAGCTAAATGAGATTGCTGTCAGACTGAGAGCTCCAGCCGGTCACGTTGGTGTGTAAAAGGAGCAATCACCCATGCTTCGACTTTGGAACCAGAGCGTCCAGCTAAGGTCTTTGTTCAGGAGCAAACTCGCAGGCCTTTGCAGGGAGCTGTTGAACTCTCTTCATCCATCCCAGGCCTGGCAGACGGATCAAAGCCCGCTCTGCCAGCGGATATCCCCTGCATGCTGAAGAAACAAAGCGCGAGTTCATCTTGCTCTTAACTTGGTGTTCTGCCTCCACATTCACGAAGGAAACGACTTCCATTTTTCTGTAATATTTTTCATATTTTATAATATCAGTAGTGACCTCCTGGTCAGACATTTTAGGAAATTTAATGACCAGCTGTGAGAAGGGACCTTGGCTTCACCTTCTATCTTCCAGGCTTGCATAAGCTGCCAAACTCATTACTGGCATGTGCAGCAGCGCTGATGTTACCTGAGGGTTAGCAAGGTAAAGTTTTCCTAGATCCTGCTTCTCCTGCTTGAATTCTGGGCAAATAGGGTTCATAAATCCCTATTTGCACAAGCAGAAAATGTCATTATTCTGTCCAATTATAATCCCAAACGTAAAAATTAATTGAGGCAGGTATTAAATTAAGCAGGTTTTGCTTGAGTAAATATTTTCCATTTTGGAGCCTAATCTATTCACTTAATAATCTAAAGCAATTTTATTAATTTATTTTTGGTTTGCAAAAAAAATAATAATGTCTGTTCCATTAGGAGCTGTCGCTGGCTTAAGAGGATTTTACTCCCATTTTATGGTTTGGTTCAAAGAAAATTTATTCTTGCAATAGGTTTAATGATTCTTAGCTAACGTTGTCTTCCCAGCTGCAGTTGGACTGTAATAAAAAAACCTTTGGCTTTTGTTAGACTTGCACATTCTTGGCTGCCAATAATGATTAATCTTTCCCCCTACAAGATCATCTTATTACTTGGGTTTGACTTAGGAGCTGCTGTTCCCTCAGGAGCTTGGTAAGGGCTTTCTCCCAGAGCAGCCTCTGATGCAGCGCAGGTGTGACCTGCAGTGCCTCCCTTTGTAGTCTGTCTTTGCCCCTTAATTGCTGATCTGTGGCACTTTGCTTTCTAAGCTCCTCTGCACAGGAATGCTATTTTGGGGGATGATGGAGAATTAATTGCAAGAGGAATTCCTGAACACTTCCATGCATGGAAGGGCCCTCAGTGTCCCCGGCTGCCCAGCGGGGAGGATTGTCTAGACAGACAGGTCAGTGCGGAGATGCGGATGGTGGAGGGCAGCCTCCCACTCCTCCCTGACCTTGGGCACACCACAGAGGGCACTGTCCCCCACACAAATAAACAGGCAGCCATCTACCCCGCTGCCACCTCTCAGCGGTGCTCGGAAGCCCTTTTCCGTGGGGCAGCATCCCCACAGCTCTCAGCGGGACAGACCATGTCTCAGCCATCCTGGTGTGGAATCTCCTGCTCGTCTTGTCAAGGATATTTCTGTGTCGGTCCCCTGTCGATACACAGGGAGGAATGGGAATGCACTTCAAAGGTGCGGGAGGAGGCTGAGAGTATAGGGCTGGTCGAGGTAGATGTCTGCGAAAGCATTACAGCAGATGATTTTGGGGCATCGCCAAACATATGGGACCGCAGCTTCATGCTGAGAAAATTTGTGTTTTAATTTGTGGCCATCTTGGCAGTATTTTAATGGATCATAGTAATAAGAACCCTGGGAACAGGAAGAGAAGAGATGCTTAACTGATTTAAGAGAGACCTTTGCCATTAACAGGACACACATGCTTTCTGATCAGCTTGTCGCATCAAGCATAAGTGAATTTGTGGTAGATGAATTTGCTGTACGGTCTCTCCGCCTTTGCTTGTGGGATCTTTTGGGCAAGATGATCACACCAGAGACGTTGCATAAAGGAATCTCTTCTCCCTGCCTGTGCTCTGAAAAGCAGCTGATTCTAGGGCAGAACCGGCAGCTCATTTTATGAAAAGAAGTGATCTGCACTACCAACAATTAAAACTGAAGTGGAAAATGCATGAGACATTTGAGCTAGCATCTGGAGTTCTTTTTAGAAAGCCTTTGCAAACAAACATGAGCGGTCAGGGTTGTTTTACATCTACCAGAGCCCCGCTGCATACCGATGAAAAGACTCATTTTGGACAATGGTTGTCAGCACTAAGAGCTGCAGAACTGGTGCTAACACAGCCTCGCTCCAAGCACAGACAAAGACAAACTATGTTCAGCATCGTTTCGGAAATCAAGGTTAAGTGTCGGGCTGGTCCAAGCAGGTTTTATGAGCAGCCTTAACATAACAAGCCCATATGGGTGCAAGGGGGGGAGCATAAATGCTTTTTGGAAAGGAGAATAGCTTCACTTTCCAATTTTTAAAGGCTTATGATAAATCATAGCCTGAACTCTCAAAAACAGAAGCCCCAATGGCTTTACTGCCATCACACAGTGAAATAATGGGTGCAGAGGTGAGAAGGCAGTGCTGGGAGGGATGCAGCTGGGCACTGGTGCACACTGAGTCACCAGAAGGAAGCTGAAAGGTGCTAGCGTGAATTTCAAACTGGGTCCGCATACCTCCACAGGGGGTTTCTCAAGGCTTAGGGAGCACTGGGGTGTCCCTACGGGTTGATGCTCTTCTGAAAGGACTTGAATCTGAAGGTCCTTTGTCACTGGAACTGAGCCATGTATGGGGTCAAGCAGAACTATCTGCAAAATTCTGGTCAAATTCAGCAGGTCATTTCAGCTAGGGAAAACCACCCAGCGCTCATGTGGGATTAAAGCTTCAGTTGTTTCTGACTTTTTTTTTTTTTAAATTGCTCAAGTTTTCATTTTGAAGAGCCATTTTGTTCAGAAATTTGGCTCGCTGACATTTTTTTAACCGCACAAAATCTTCTGAAACCAAAACCAAAAAAAATTTCTTTTGAGTTGGCCAGTCTGTACAGTTGGCTCTGAAAAATGTTTTTAGATTTGGGCTTTTTTTGCTTTAGCAAAGGAACCTGAAAATCTTTTCTTCTGGGTTGGCCTGACAACATTGGGGTTTTTTTCCGCTGTTTTTTTCTTTTAGTTCAGTCTTCGAGAGGTCCTCCAGATTCCTCTGACATTCCTGCTGCCTGAGATGTTCAGCTCTGTTGGGACACCCCTCCGTCCTCTTTCTGGTCAGGAAAAGGACACTACTGCACCCTGGAAGACCAGCTGGGTGGAGAGCGAAGGCAGGACTGGCTCTGAGAGTGGACTCCTGCTGGTGATACCAGTTGAGAGTAAACGTGGATGAACATCACTTCCCCCCACTGATGGAGCAACGCGGTTGCCTTGCCTCTCCCTGCCTGACCTTCAATACCAAACGGGTGAGTTTGCCCACTTTCTTTTTTTCTAATTATTGTACCTGTATTCCTTTCCAGCTACTGGGTCAGGGTTGCCATATCATATGTAGGGAGTGTGTTTTCGTTGTCCTTGCTGTTCCAGCTGGCTGCCCATCCCCACGTACCCCTCTCTGATGCTATTTCTGGGCTCAGAGCACTTATCACCTTCCTTGAGTGAAGGCCATATTTTCTCACATCCTGCTCAGCCGCTCAAGTAACGTAACAAACCCTTTCTACTGTGAGCGGGTCTGCGAGTATGAAGGGGACTGACAAAGGGTGTGTTTTGCTTTTAAGCCTTCTGTTTCTTCCACCAAAGCCTTTCATGCCCTGCATTCAGCCCCCAGACTGGGCAGTCGCGCTGTATCAGCACCCCACGGTTGTCCTGGGGTGATGTGGTAGCTGCAGTCATGGGTGTTTCAGCTGAGCTCGCTTCGCTGTGCTGACGTATTGCCGTATACACAGGCACTTCAAAGAGGTTTCCACCGACAGGAAGCAAGGCACATTAGAGGTGTACTGAGGCTTTTATTTTATGCCAGGACTTCAAAATGTTCTCTCTGGTATTTCTGAGGCCTCACTTCTAACCACTCTTAATACATGTATATGATATAGCACGAGGCCGGCCTCTGTGAGCCACACACCGGGTCTTCATGGGATGAGAGTCACAAGACACTTCACATGCAATGGAGAGCCAAGGGGCTCCAGAGGAGGTTCAGGACTGGCTCCTTCAGGTCTGCTTGCTCTAGCAGTGGGGAGTCAGCTCACCCAGCAGCCCCTGGCCAGCCTCGCCACCCCAGGCACTGCTCTGGAGCCGGAGGTTGGCTGTCCCTGGTGCAGCTGACACGGCTACACTGCTTTGTGCCCTAGGGACATGCCAGCTCCCTTGGACTGTGCTCAGGGAGACAGGGCTGTGGTAGCCAGAGGTCCCAGCAGGCTAGGGGAGTGGGTGCTCCTGGGATTTTGCTGCCTCTTCGTTTCCCTCATATGTTTGCACCCTTTCCAGACATGCGTCAGCTCCACTCCCACAGGAGCACTGGGAAGAACATGCTCCAGCTGCTGTTCCTCCATGGTTTCTCCCCAGCAATGTAAACAGTTTACAGGGGACTTTGTAAACAGCAGATTTGTTTAGGATATTGTCTGCATTCCTGCCTCAGCGTTTCCCTATTCAGCAGCACAGGGGAAATGCTGACCTGCTGGCTGTAGGTCTGTGGCTTGCATTGTCGGAGGGGAAGATGGTGACGACCAAGAGGAAGGAGTTGTGTACACTCCTGCATTCCCTGTGAGCCTGGTGGATTTGGGGGATCACACCGGGGTCACACGCACACACTGCGGCTGCGTGGAAATGTTTCTGCATCCAGCAGAGAGGAAAGCTGGCATGGGATGCAGCTGCTGCTGAGCCCTTTGCAGGGCATGGTTGCGTGAGAGAACATAGAGTATGGTGAACAGAGAGCTCGCTTACGTAGTGCCCAGGGCACTGGGAGATAGATGATAAATCTTCAAAGATAGGAGCTTCATTTCAGAAAAGCGCTGCCTATTTGAAAAGTCTCTGAAAGTCGTTGACTCCCTGGGGAAGCTGATTGTCCACCCAGGGAAAGGAGGCTGTTAAATCAACTCGGCCTTCATCCCGTGGGAGTAACATCTGAGGATGTCTGTTCTTTCAGAGCTCCTCACACAGGCATTCAGCCCGTGCTCATCAGTAGGAGGTCAGCTTCTCTCCACCACCCCTTGACCTTTGTAAAGGAGCAGAGAAGGGAGAGAGTGATTTCTACCTGAGCTCCTGCATCTGCCACAGAAGCTTTGTCAAACTTGAGCTGTACTTAACTCCCAGATAACCATTAAACCTCAGACGCACACACTAAAGATGTGAACAGTCGCATGAGTGGATGAGCGGAACTTGAAATAGAGGTTGACATGCCAAAAAGAGGGTCTAGGGGTGGGAGGAGCAGCAAAGAGAAATGTGTAGAAGCAGTCAGGAGCCACTGGGTGAGTGGGGGACACTCCTCAAGCCCCCAGATGTCTAGTGCAGCTGTGAGTGAGTTCTGCCTTCCTCCTACTAGTGAAACATTGCTTCTGCAATGTAGCTGTGAGAGGGAGATACCCAAACAGGAGAGCATAGGAGAGCCTGACTTTCAGGAAGCACCTAGGGATGATCCTATAGAGGAGAGAACATACCCTGAATGTTGCAGTGCACTTATTGTCTGATGTGGTTTTGATTTTCTGTTGTTGTGCTTAAGCCTCAGTAGCTTAAATCTGTGACAGGCCCTCGATCTGCTACCTCTGTGCTCAAAGATTCCCTACCGATGGGAGGGGTAGCTGTTGCAGGCTGGCCTGGCTGCCCTATGCTGAGCTGCAAGGAACTGACAGCAGATCATTTGGCTGTTTGTTTGCCCCTGTTCCCTGCCAACCATGAGTTTGAGCCTTGAATTTAAACATCCTGAATAGAAAGGACGAGATCTCCAAATGACACCTCCGGTTCGTTGCCAGGGAAGTCTTGCATCCCAGAAGACACAAACAGCTTGACAAAGCCAAACACGGGGAGAAGCAATCTGACCCCATTTTCCACAGCATCGGCATCCCAATTATGTGGCTGCTGGTTGCAATTCAGAGATGGATTCCACCTCCTCTGTTAGCATGACTGTGTGAGGGGCTGGTGACCCACTCTGGCCATGTCCACATGTTCACCATTATTAGGAAGAAAAGGCCAGCAAGTTCTTTCTGCTTCCCTCAGAGGCATGGGTGTATGGCACAGACCCAGCCTGGCCCGGGAACGATCGGGAGGTCTGAATTTTGGATGTCTTTGGATTTTTTTTAAATACCACGTGAAAACCCTGTTTTCCTTTGGGGATGTGGATAGTTGAGCGTTGTCCAGCAGAATCCTGTTGACTTTCTGGTGAGCTTTAAGTGTAAATATTTGAACAAAAAATTATCTCATCTTAACCTTAGCAAAATTTAATCTTTCTGTACATAGTGAAATCTGGCTTAAGTCATAACTGAAAACGAGAGTGGTAGTTTCAGGTGATTCCCCAGTGGGTGTTCGTCCACGTCAGCACAGAAACCGGCATGTTGCACATGGGGGATGGCAGCTTGTTCATCAGGAAGGGCTGAAAGGGCAGCTGGGATTGCTGGGCAGGATGGAGGTGCGTTGGCTGAGTTTAATATGATCTAGAATAGGAAAGCGTGAGGGCTTCAGGTTGTGATGGATGGCTGAGACAGAAGGTGGAGGGCATGGGGCTATCAGGAGTGTTGCTAGTTCTCACATTTTTCTGTTTCGTTGCAGGGTTGGGAGTTTGCCTGTAGCTTGTGACCAATTTTGCTATAAACCCCAAAGCTCAAGCAGATTTTCAGCTCTGCTTTAGGTAAAATCCCCTTCTGCTGAGCTCGCTGACCTATGCTGGCAGGACAGGGGATGTTACAGGAAGGGCTCAGTTTACTCCTTTCTTCTCTTGGACTCTCACCTTTGTCATGCAAAAGAATGGTGAAGAGGAGTCAGGAAGCTCTCCGGGAATCTCTGCTTCCCCTCCACCTCCTGCCTGCCTTATTCATTCCTGGAGAACTCTGCTGTGGCCTGGAATAGGGATGACAAACTCCCAGAGGGCAGAGCTGAGCTTGAGGGAAGGAAGAAGAGTACAAATTACTGAGGAGAGGCTGAGCAGATGTGTGGATGGAGGGAGACAGCAGCAATAACAAAAACAGAAGAGGGAAGAACAAAATAGCCTTGGGGGCCATGAGGCAGGTGAGCATGAGGAGAGAGAATGGTCCTACAGCCCCAGAGGACCACCCTGGGCTCATACATGCTGGAGATTCAAACACTCCCAAGCAGAACCAAACGTGCAATGAGATCCTCATAAAAACATCTGCCTTAAGTAAGACGTCTGAGCGGGCTGGGGTTCCTCAGAGCGGGCAGCATTAGCAGTGCAGGAGGTGAGCAGGGGAAGAGATGACAGGTCAGGAGCAAGGGGCAGCGGGTCAGGACCAGGGCACTGGCAGAAAGTCTCTGCAGTTCTGCTCAGAAAAGATATTTCAAGCATTGATGTTTCCAAATGAGGAGGAGGTGACAGGTGCCCCCTGCAGCCCTCAAGTGCCTTGAAATCCCACCTTCCTTTACGATAAACAGGTTCCTTGAGTGGAACCATCTGGAAGCTCCTAGCATTCACTCCAAATTCACCCTGCTCAAGACACCCAAGCAGGCAGGTCTGTTCCTATTGCACCCAGTCCCTCTTCCAAAGGGAGCTAGTGCAGGACGTTGTTGTGCTGCGCTCCTGTGTTTTGAGGTAGGCTGAACTGTGCTGGGGAGGGAGATACTCTTCTGTGGTCCAGCTCAGCCCCGCTCCCTGTGGGGCCTTGGCTTTGGCATAGGGACCCACTCCTGCTGTGTCTTGTGTTCTTGCCATTCCCTCTGGCAGAGGAAGGCCCCACTCTGCAGGGTTTGGCCCCTGAAGCAGCAGAGTGCCCTTAGCAGCAAAGCTCAGGCCTTATGATAAAGTTCTTGCACGCAGGTCTTCAGGCTCCTGGGCACATCCTATACCTCCCTGGGCGCTGCATGGGCCCAGCTGAGGGTCTTGAGGTCTTTTTTGGAAGGGAGGGCTGCTGCGTTTGCTGTGGCCAGTTGGTAGGTCTGTGACACTGCCTGAGCTCAGCAGTATCACAAACCCGCTGCTTGTTGCTCCTTCTGCTGTGGGAGTGAGAGAGGCGACACCAGAGCGCCCTGTGAACTGGCGTGAAGGGAAGGATGTACAACCACACTCCTGCTGTTTATTGTCCTTTTTTGCCTATGGATGTAGAGAGGAGGCAGGTGAAAGAGGATGGCAAAGCCTCGGGGAATCCAGGCGCCTTCCACCACAAATGAGGCCCTGCTGCCAGGGTACCCAAGGCAAGCAGTGCTGCAGAAGGTCCCCATCTCTCGAACGGCAGAGGGGGCGAGCAAAGGTTCGCAGACTAAGACTGAGTGAAGAGCAGCACTGAAAAATGCTGCGTTTGGGTCAAAGCAGTGCCCCCAGTTGTGCAATGCTGCTGTCGGGTGGCAGAGCACAGGCACAGAGAGCGCTTCGGTCCCAGTGATGCTTTCTGCCTTGCCTCTGAGAGCTAACTGCCAATCCTTGTGCCACAGGGACGTCAGCGAGGGAGCGTGTCTTGTGACCGGAGCAGCGCCTGTGCACTGAGCCCTGCAGGTTTCGTCTCCAGGCCCTGCGACTTTGGTGTGACGAGAGATTAAGAAGGTAGAGTTGGGAGCAGGCTTGCAAGATGGCAAGTGCTGTCTAATTAATAGGGAGGATAATTGTTAATAAATTGGGTGTGATAATACTGCACAGGGGTGGGAAGGGCTGATCAACGTAGAGGCACTTGAAGACATGTGAGTACCTCTGGTCCTGTTATGTGCACAGGGTGTTTCCACGCGGGTTCGGTTCTCACTCCCAGCCTGCGCCGCGCGAGGGGCTGCGAGCTCATCGCGTGTGTGCAGGCGGGCTGGTGTCGGGAGCTCCGGCAAGCTGTAACAATTCCCATTTAGGTTTGACCTTTTGCTGGATATTAAAGCCTTGCTGTGGCTCAGTGAGATGAACGCTGCAGCAAACACAATTCCTCAAGATGAAATATCTCTCCAGTGGGTAATTCCAGCCTCATTTGAGGGTTGTTGTATTTTTTTTTTCTTTCCCGCTGAATCATTTATTCCTGGTGTCAGGAAGGTGCAGAATGACTTTCCCCACTGGCTTTCAGAGCTTCATTGATTCTTCAACTCCCACTCCTGCAAATCTGCTGGAACAGCAGCCCTTTGCCTCTACAATTTTCACAGGAGGGGGGTGGGGAATGGGACGGTCTCAGAACTATGGGAGCTCTTCAGTGAACCCATTCACAGTCTGGGGGAGATGCCGTCATATTTTAAGCTCCATAGTCCCAAGGCAGTGTCTTTTGATTTGTAGGTTTTTCGCCTTAAATGCCTTCTCAGCACTCGGCCGTCTGCATGGGGGAGGGGGAAAACTGCTGGTGAGAGCAAGTTTTGTGTTGAAGGATGGGGAATGGGGCACGATCCCAAGTCTTGGGTCGCCTTAAACCCCATTTGGACACTGACACAGGTCACCAAAGGCAGGGCAGGACCCTGCCTGACTGAGCAGCCTTCAGAAGGAAAAGGGGCAGCTCCCCCAGAACGGGGAAATAATGACAGATCAATGGTAGAAAGGGGAGTTGTGAGCAGGATCATCTGCTACAGTCGGTGTGTATGTCTGTGTATGTGTGTGCAGCACCTATGGGAATTCCTGAGATTGTACAGAGTACGGGAGACCTTTGGCCCTTCCTGCTTTCTGGTTCACTGTTGCAACTTAACTCCTTTGCTCTCAGCGGGTATGAATCTGGTCCCTTCAGTAACGGAGAGTGATCTACTCCCAAAATATGCATAGTGAACAAATTCAGTCATTGCACGTATGCCAGACAGGAGTGACTGAACCCAGGCCTCTGCCTGTCATCATCAATCTATTTGCAGTCCCATATTTGAGTTCACACTTCATGTTTGCCAGTGCAGCTCCCTTCTCTGGGCTCCTGGGAGACATGGAAATGCTCTTTCCATGTTGGGGGAGATGGAAGGAGAAGAGGCAGTGGAGTGAGACCTGGAGAAAACAGGGTGCCAGAGTCCTGTAAGAACTCAGGAACCCAACCCAAGAGGTACCGTTGCATTGCTCTGTGATCCCTTCTGCGTTTGGGATTAGACCTGAGACACCACTGCGTTGCGCTTTGGTGTGGCTCTGAGGGAGGCGAGGGAGCCAAGTGGGTGTGAAATGCAGAGCACTGCTTGACCCCTCTCCAGCAGAGGAGCAAATCGAGCAGGACTGCTGCCACATGGACCCCAGCCTTTCAGCAAGGCTGAATGGAGGCCTTGTGTCCAGCAAAGCTTGTTCCCAGTCGCTTGCTACCAAGCTCCACAGCTTTGATTTAAGGAGTTTCAAGCAGTCTGACCATGCCCATTAATGCTTACACGACTCCCCTGCCAAGTAGTTGTAAATGTTTCCATTCGTTCTGCACTTGGCCCAGTTTCTTCTGTTTATTATCCTAAATGTGCCCAGGACGTGACCCTGCTCCCTCTCCCCAGCACTCATTCCAACTCCGCTTAATTTCTACTTCTTCCTATGAACCACTGTAAAGTAGTACTGTTCAAAGGACAGAAAAATAAAGGGAGGTGGATGTTCACAGAGGTGCTGTGTCCTCCTTGGGATCAGGCACACTGCTCTGGCATCAGTGTCGGATGGGCTCAGACAGACGTAAGAACAAACGCAAATGGGTGCTGCTGGGTGGCTGCAGGGGAGCTGGGGATTGGAAAGCGATGGAGGATGCTCAGTGCTGGCAGATATTTAAGTCACTGTTTATTGCAGTGCTACACAGGAACAAAAAAGATCAATATTTATTAGTCGCAGAAAGCATAATTTTGCATGAAAAGCATCGATCAGTGTGTCAGCCAAGACAATGTCATTACATCTTCTTTATGATTTGGTTGACATCCCTATATGAGTAAGGACATTGTTCCCTTAGATGGATAGAGCTGAGGGGGTGAAGGAAGAGTTTATCCCAGTGCTGTGATTAGAGGGGAGCAGAGCAGGGGCTGCAGTAGTGTTTAGTGTCACAGGATGGGCTTAGGGGCTCTGGTTCTCTGGCTCTGGTTCTCTGCCTCATCGTTCTGCATGGTCAGTTTGTCATTGGGGTCTAAGAACCACCAAGAGAAATTCTCTGCTTCAGAGTCAAGTCCTAATTTTTCAGTCTTTTTTTCCCAGTGAAATAAGCTGCTTGTCATCTGGGGTCAGGGTGAAAGCTCCTCCCATAATGTAGTATTGCACGATTATTAGCTTTATGGGATGTTTACACCATCCTTTAAGGCAACCCAGTGTATGTGGTGAGGATGCCTATCAGTCCCGGCTCTCCTCCAGTCGTTCTTGTGGACATTGACTGACTCCAGCCCAGTCTGACCCGTGGGTAGAGGTGTCCGGTGTCAGACCGCAGGCCTGAGGGCCACATGCAGCCACCAAAGCTGTTTGTTCAGCCCGAGGAGCGAGTTTGGTGGCTGGCCAGCCAGTCTGTCTGGGCAGGCTGGTGGGGCACGCGTGGTGTGGGGAGCCTTGGACCTGCCAGATGGGCTGGCTCTCACTTGGCCGGTTGGTGAGCCAAGTTGGGCAGGGGACGTGGGAAAGGGCTGGGGGCATTGCCATGCAGAGAGTGAGACGGCAATCTGGGAATGGCAGCAGCATGGAGGAGGCAGAGGAGCTCCGGGGCGGCCTTCAGTGGATGGAGAGGTGTTCAAAAGGATCTGGTGGGAAGTAGCAAGATGAGGAAGGTGGAAGTTGTTGCAGTTTTACAGCTGGACACCGTAGCCAAAGGGAAGAAGCTTCTGGAGCTCCGCTGCCTGTAGCCAGCTGCTGTTAAACCTCTCCTTGCTGTGGGTCCAGCAGGCAGGACCAGCTGGGGTACAGTCAGAGCTAAAGAGGGGTTAGAGCCCTCCCTGCCCCTGCCTGACCAGCAGCCTGTGCCCAAGCACATGACAGCAGCAAGATCCCCTTATGCCTCTGCAAAAGCAGTTCAAATCCTGCCGTTTCCAGCACTGTGCTGGCCCCAGCAGAGATACAGGAGCACAAAGACGGGCATGGAAACAGCAGGCCCTGTGGTTTTACGGAACGCCTGAGTCAGGACTCCTGGGTCAGGATTCCCAGCAGTGCTGTTGACTCCCTTAGGGCAAGCCACAAGTCAACCGCACGCACTGCAATTGCAGAACTCGGCTTCCACTTAGACACCAAAATTATCAGCTCAACAAGAACTGCTTGCTCCAGTCACTGGGGGCACAGTGACCTTTCAGAAAAGTCCTGCTGTGTAAAAGTCATGATCGGAGCAAGCAGCTCCTCCGGTCTCCAGCCCTGTGTTGGATGTGAGCCAGGAGAGCGTGCCCCTGGCTTGGTGAAAAGACCCTGACCAGTTCACAGGCTGGCTGTGAGACTTAATCTAGGTGTTTGTAGATAAAAGGTGTCATCAAATGAAGATGAGTGGCTCTGTCTGGCTATCTGAATGATGAATGAGGTGTTGTTCCATACAAGCAGAAGGGACCTCCGTGTGCATCCTGAAATAGTTTTTAAGACAGCTGTTTCTGCTTCCACAGCCTGCCTAACCTGACAGACAGCCCTTTTGCCAGCGAGAGAGGCCGTTGAAGAGGTGGTACAGTCAGAAGGTTTGGTTTAAAGGACACAGGTGCCTGCAACCCACCTGCATTATAGCTGCAGAGATCTGAGGATCTGATGTCCCTAGCACAGGAGGTAGAGGGATCTCTTGAGCGTAGGAGCTCAGGACTGCAGCATGTTGTGCCCGTCAGGGTCCGGCATCAACATGTTGATCCCCAGAGAGCGTGGGGTGTCTGGGACAGTAAGCCTGGGTAGGGTCTGAGGGTTGTGTTGCATTGAGGAGCATTGGGAAGAAATGAGTTTTCAGCCTCATGTTTGCTCTGCCAGTTGCAGCGCACAGAGCAGGCAGCTTTGCCGCGTGGAGTCTCAGGGAGAGAACCATTAATTTTGTATTAGGACATAAAAACTGTTTGAGCTGAACAGACCGATAGTCCTTCCAGCCCAGTATCCTGTCTCCACCAGAAGCCAAGGCCGGATGCCCTGAAGGCATAAAAATCCCATAATGCCCATAATTGTGCAATACTACCCTATGGGGGGAGATTTCACCCTGACCCCAGCTGGCAGGCAGCTTATACCCTGAAGCAGGAGAATCAATAGCTGTTATGATTTTCATTTGAGCTAGTGTCACTGCGGATGCTGCTCTTATTCACATAAACGTCTGATCCTGTTGCGAAACTCTAATGCTGTTTGTTATACTGCTCTTTTGATATCCTGGTGAGGAGCTGATGTTCTCAGATACAGTGTTCAGGACAGGTCCTGGATGACCTGCCGCAGGCTGCTTTTAGGAGAGCAGAAGAGGAGCTTAGCCCCTTCCCTACTACCCCGGTCAGTCCCTACCCCTTCCTGTACTCTTTATTTAATATTAACTCTCCCTGTGGCCCTGCTGTAGAGTGACCGTGGTGGTGAGGAGCAGCACAGACCTTTCCCATGTCCGCATTGGTTTTTGGCTCAGGTGTTGCTCTACAAGCAGCCAGGTACCAAAGGTCGGGGGTCTTTTGCCTCTGGAATATTTGCAGGATATTCCTTAGAGAGGGATTGTGGGGCTAACAGGAGACTGGTTGATCTATGGCCAGGTGTAACCTCCTCAGAGCTACTTCAGGTGATGGAAGCACTTTCTTGTCTGGCAGTGCCCTGTCAGTCCTTTTTGCCTTGGACACCCCGGGGAGCTGAACAGGCAGCATATGACAGGGGCCGGAGCAGTTGGAGACCAGGACAGAGGCTCACTGCCATGTTTGAGAGGAGGGCTTGACATGACTTCAACTCTAATGAGAACTTTTGGTTAAGTAAGTAAAAACCTGGACTTTCACCCAGGGAAGAAGACCCACTCCCAACTAGCCATCTTTTAGGGTGAGATACCCAGCCCAGAGACCACCTCTTTCACTTGTCTGGCTTCCCCCAGCCCCCACCAGCCCTGAGCATGGGAGAAGGTAAAAAGAAGACTACCCATGAAGGAGCGGCAAAGGCGTGTTTGCCTGCTAGCAATGAAGGCAGGAGAGCAGGTCTCGTCATGTAGAACGGGGAGGAGGTGACACAACCCGTGATAATTGGACCATTAAATCTAGCAAAGGCACCGACACTTACACAACGTGGCTCAGGGAAACAAACGTTCTGTAGTAACAATAACTCTCCAATAGCAAGCAATCATTTTTCTGCTGATCCAGTGCTTAATCCTATTGTTCAGACTCCAGGTCAAATTGTCCTCAAACCATGGTGCAGAGGCCAGATAGGTTTACAGAGATGTGCGGGCGTGACTGAGAGGAAATTTTTGGCTCTGAAATCCGTTTGCAAATGTCTCTCAAACGTCTGCTTTTGTTTCCTGTGCCTCCTCTCTGCCAATCCTTCCACCTCCAGAAATCTCCACATCGGAGGGAACCGTCCCAGTCCTTGTGGTCAAGCCCCCTTTATTCTGTCCCACATCTCCCCGTGAGTCTCACTTGCCAACTACAAAGTATGCCAGAACTGCCTGAGATGGTCACAAAATTGGCTTAAAATCCTTATAGTTTACAAAGCTGGCTTTAACTCTTTTTATTTACTGTAGGTCTGAGGAGAAGGGGTTTAATCCCTGAGCTGCATTCTAAGACTTTTCAGCTGTAAGAGCTAAGAGTGCCGTTTTTGCAAAAACAAAAACAAAAGTGGAATTTTGCATGCAGACGCAGGGCCTCAGGAGCGGGGGACTGAAGAACAACACCTTGTTTCTGAAAGCTTCACAGTAAAGTCCAGGCTCTGGGTGGTTTGGGGCTTCCAGGACCAATACCCATCTGGACAGTATCTTTATAGATTCTTAATTCACCAACTCTGTTCCCGTGGATCATATCGGAGCCCGCCGGATTGTTGTTCATACTGTAAAGCAGACTCACAAGGTTTGACCAAGGCTGCTTAGGTCTGACGTTGGGCTTGTGGCGCTGGGTGTCCTTCACCAGGGGCAAAGCCCAGGTCCTGTTTTTGGTGACCAGGTCCTGTTTGGCACTGGCGTGTTTAGGGTGTGAACGTGCTCATTGCTGGGGTGCTGGCAGGAGTCCTGGAGCTTGAGGCAGTCTTAAACTGGGATTAAGAGGAAAGATAAAGAGAACTTTACCTCTCTGCTGGCTTGGGTTTTTCAGCTCTTTTTCAGCTGGGTAGAGGACACAGAAGGGCAGAGAAACCCTTTCTCGATCTCATGTCAGGCCAGGCAGGGGACTGCAGAGTGCTGCAGATGTTCCAGCTGTGCTATTCAAGTGCAGATGACTTTGGTGGGTGTTGCTTCTGTCTTGGTTTACTCTGGGCTTTGGGCTACCAGGCTGTGGTAGAAAAAGGACTTACAAGTGTTAGCCACATATTTTCTTGGCCTGACAGTCCTCTGCTGTGTGACACCCAGGACTGACGAGAGCTGGTAAGAGCCGTCCCTTTTTCCAGAGAGCAGATACACTTTAGAGCTAGTGATTCAGCATTCAGATGATATTCCTCCCCCAGTAGCATCCTTCCTGAATAGCGCAGCACTCCTGAATCGGAGTGAATGATGGTAGTGTGTGAGAACACGTATTTTTACTATCGCTTGCACGATGGGATGTGCCTCCTTTCCTCAGTAAGTATAGTCCCAGCTCACTGTCCTGTACTGCTTCTGAATCAGCTTCACCGCTTTGCTTGCGCAACCACATAGGTCCTGATGACAGGACAAGAGCACGACCCTCCACTGGACAGGAAGGGATTGAATTGGGACAGAAAGAGATGCCAGATTGTGTGACATGGGTGTTGCGAGACACCGGGCTCAGGGCTGGGGACGGTGTGTGGCTGGAGTCTCCTTGATGCAAGGTGAGCTGATCATGGAAAGTTTATGACTCCCTGTAACTCATTCTCTCCCTGGGGCTGTCTGAGCTTGACTATGACTTTCCAGAGATGTCTAGAAAGGGGAGATGCCTGAGATATATTTGTTTTCCTCTTCTTTTCCTTTGATGCCTCTTCCCTAATTGTGGGAGACTTCCGCAGCTTGGGGCTGACCTTCTCTGCTTGGGCTGAGAGCACCAATGCTCCCTTGGTGAGTAGGTATTAATGGCGGAGGAGGGCAGGACCTGTGATAACTCAGGCTGGCAGCCCCAGCCCTGTCAGCAGCGATGTGATGGAATAGTCTTCGGAGACCCAAAGAGCTTCAGTCAGCACTTCTTTCTGAAAAGGGTTGTTGTAAAATGAGTAAAGGAAAAGTAACCATACAAAGCCCTGAAAACCCAGAGGATGGGACAGAAATAAAGACATAAAAGGGTAAGGCAGTTTAACAAAAAGGTTAAGGCGATGCCGTCCCTGTAATCAGTGCTGGTGTTAGTAAATCTGGACTTGACCCTGCTCTTCCTACTGATGAAACTCGTGCTGGTGTCTGTGTCTGAAGGTGTTAGAGTAGTGCCCTGGTAAAATGTGTGTGTTGGGAGCAAGGAGGTTGCAAACATCGCTGTCACATGCACTCAGCCCTGCCGAGGAACGCCTTAGGAGGCAAAGGATATCTGGGCAGTGCAGATGGCAGTGCCATTTGGGCGCACTGCCTTATGACACCTGCTTGGCTTCAGAGCTTGTCCCTGCAGCTGCAGGCAAGCGCCGTCCTCTCCCAGGCTGCAGCGCTCCAGACCCAGGGACTCATGGTTCTTCCTTTGGGAGGGTGTGACTGGGCAGAGGCATGCTAGCAGCAGTGTGGTTTCATTTTAACAAAGGAATAAAAGAAGGGAAATGGATTTTCCCTCTGCCTGAGATTTATACACATCTGTCTCACCCAGACCATCCCACCTCCTCTCTGAGCCCCAGGCAGGCTTTTGAGAGCTGGTTACAGCTCGGTTTCCTGCCGCTTAAGACGCTGCCCTTTAGCAATTAGTTGGGCTTTGGGTTCTCCGAGTTCAGACCTTGGACTTTGTGGCCGAAGCACGGCATGGAGCATGTTCTGCGGTGGTGCAGTGTGAAGGCAGAAACCTCGTTCTTTGTTCTTTCAGCGATGGTGGTGGTGATGTCAAGGTACCATCCTATTCCCTGCATATGGTTTTCATCACCCTCCCATTAAGCTAAGCCGGGTTGTTAACACAGCGCACATCCCAGGACCCAGATTTGTAAAACAGATCAGCTGTTCTTGCTGCAACATGCAGTGGCAGGGAGCAGTGGTGTGTTGCAAAATGATTATTTCCTCATGTCGTACCGGCCTGAAAATATGCCAGGACGCTTAAGGGGTAGGAAGCACCTTTAGTTTGTGAGCAGGGTTGCCGCTTATCTCTGTTTCTTCTATATCTATATCCCCTACCCAGCGATGAGACAACTTGGTGTGCAGGAGGGTTATTCCAGCACCTGGCCCCCACAGCTCTGAGTTAGGACACCTCGTCACCGTTGTGCATCTGGAGGTTGGTGATCTGTGACTCCTTTGTACATGTGCACACTCTAAGGTGCGTTAGAGGGATCTCAGCTATCTGTGTCACTGTCTTCATATTGCCTGCACACCCAGCCCTGGTTTCCAAGGCTGGAAGGGCTTTGGTGTGGGGCTGGGAGGGTGGAAGCCAGAACTGGCAGCCAGCTGGGCAAGGGAACCACTTCAGTCGTTGCACTGGAGTTGGCCCCAGTCAAATATTTTCTGCCACTGATTCTTACCAGTCTTGTGGCATCCCCAAATGAGGCACAGGGGATTACAAAGCAGTCAGCTTTCGTTTAAAGCCTGACCTTGGCATCAGGCTGTTAGCGTGGCAAGGAAGAGAGATGAGTTAGCTGGCAGCCTGCCTGTGTGTGGCAAGGGCTCTTTAAAGCCTCAAAGGATGCATTAGTTTGATGTCAGAGGCTTTGTTTGTGGCATTCCCCGGAATAATCATCCTCCCTCTGTGTATGTGTGTGTGTGTACATGTATGACTTCCCTGTCTGCATCTCTGATGCTCCCCCATCCCGTGGCCGAAGAGCTCAGCTAGACAGCACGGATAACTCCAGTGAGACAGATGGAGATGGATCCAGGCCTCTGTGGGGACAGCTGCGTCCCTGACAGTCCCCTCTGGTCGTGCACCTGTTAGGAACTATACTTAGCATGGGAAAACTTTCCAGAAAAGAGAAAGCAGGGGAGGAGTGGGGAGGCAGAAAGGCTGAGAATTTGGCCTCATTCTCCCCAGCAGGTCCTGAAGCTCCGAAAATGCCTCTCAGTAACAGCATCCAAAAATGACAATCAGGTGAAAAGCAGGCAGCGTACCAAGGCGTGCTGGCACTGTTCGGAGACAGCCTGAGCGAGTGACGGCTTCATAACTCCTGGGTGAAATGCCAGGAAGCCTGGTGTGTTTGTCCTGGCAGGCCCCAGCGGTCCAGATCACACGGCAACTGCCATATGGGAACTCTGGTAGATACTGAGCGAGGCACGTGCTGGGGGGTCACAGGTTGAGCCTTCACTGTTGCGAGATACGAGGCCGTGCAGACTCCCGTGTCCATCACATATCACCCAGGACTAATACAGTACCTCTCACGCTCCCCGATTCAAGCAGCCCCCATTCCTAAAGCACTCAGCAAGCTGTCTGCCTGTGCTCCAACCTGTCTGCCACACTTACAGCCATCCATCCGCCTGTCCGTCATCCTCGTTCGTAGCCACCTACCCGTAGATCTCGTGTGGAATGAAAGGGGGAGGAAATCCTCCTCCTTTTGGCACTGTGCAAGGTTCTCTGTGAGGAGATGGGAGGCTTTTCAGCTCTTCTTTTTATAAATGAAGAACCTGAAGTTAGGTGCCCATGGTCTGACGGTAATTAAATGTGCTGTGCCCCCTGCTGCCCCTCTTCTTGCAGCAGGGGCTTCTTGAGAGCCTTGCAAGGAGGCGGACTGTAGTGTCTTGCCTGAGCAGAGGCAGCAGATCCAGGTAGGCTTAAAGGCCATGTTGTCTTTTATATTCTTTTCCTTTGATATGTGGTGAGCTGCATTTTCACCACACAAGACTCCCATTGGCACAGGAGGTACCTGATGGCCATCTCTGCTGTGTCACTCGCAACATGCAGCAGTGGCTGCACCCTCTCTAGACTACCCCTCATCTTCCTCCCTGGGGAGGAGCTCCTGAGCTCCTTCTCTGGAGAGAATCCCCTGCCCGGGGCTCCAGCTGGTGAAGAGTGAAACTCTATCAGTGCTTCGTAACTGCAGGAAGCTTCGAATGAATGAGAATCCAGCAGCTCTCACATGCCTCCGGAGCCGTCCCGCAGCAGGGCTCAGCTCCCGGCGCTGCTAACAGGTGGCATTGCCTCCCTGGAAGGACACTCTGCTTCGCTCTCAGCTGCTCTCCCGCTATGCCTGTCTGCACACCCTCTCTAATACCCGCACGCCACGCATGCAGTTAGCATTTCAGTATTTATGGCCACCTGGGCTGTTGCTTAGTGGGGGGATTTGCTGTACTTAGATGAAAAATGCAACAGGAACTTTAAACTGCTCTGTGGCTAAATTGAGTTCAGTTTTCCAGTCCTTGCAGCTCTCAGCTATCCTCCTCTGCCCTGTTGCCATGTCCTCTTAGCATGTTGCACTTAGGAGCCACCGAGCACTATGGCTTTTATGAAACACCTTCCCTGAATGATGTTCTTAGCCAATGTTTCCCCAGCCTCAGGAGGAAGGTCTGGGTGTGAAACCAAGAAAGGAAGAGGTAATGCAGCATATCGTGAGGATATCTGCAACATCTCCAGCTGATAGGGTAAATCCGTAATATTCCTAGCCGCCTAATCTGGATTTTTGTGGCACTGCAACAATTTGCATTTACACACCTGTGCAGCAGGTATGAAAAGGGGCGTCTTACCAGTTCGAGCCGCTCAAGCCTCGCTGGTACCAGTGCCTGCTGTGCCAGCTGTGATGCCACACGATTGGGTTCTGTGCCATCGGAAGTGGGGAAACGGTTGTCTCCTTTCAGTGGCCACTTGCAGCTTTGTCCTCTTAAGAGTGAGAAAATCCTTCTCACCTTTCCCAACTTTTCCCTGTGGTGTTAGGAAGTGATATGTAGGGAGAATCATACCTATTTCTGCTTGTGAGCAGGAGAAATAGGAGGTCGTTGCTATTCTCAGTCATGGAGGTGGATTGAATGAAACTGGTAAGAGTGGGATAACTGGGTAACCTGTATGTTACTTGCAAGGTGCTTAACTTTTCTTCATATATGCCATGGAGGCTTTCCTGGAGCCAGAGGCACTAGCCAACATAAATTGCTTCTGTCATTGTGCTTTAATGGACTACATCAAAGTAGAATCGATAAAGAGTTAAGGAAAACCCCCCAAAAACGGTCTTACTAAGCCACACCAAGTCATAAACAGATTAGAGTGCTGTGGAGGTCAGGTTTCAGCTGGCATTCATGAAAATAGGGGGGTTCTGGCGTTGTTGGAGGGTGATTCATTACACTGGAATATTTCAGGGGAGGAGAATCGTACGGGAGTTGTTAACACACTGCTGCAAAGAGAGGGGCTGCTTGTGTGTCAGGTTTCTGCCTCCGAGTTTGCTGTCACAGATTGGTACTGATATCATTTATATCAGTGTAAGTTATCTGTTTCCAGTTAACCTAGATGAAAGCCGGAGTGTGGTTATTGCATTCTAAGGTTGCTAGAACTTGTTAATAATTTAGAATAATAAAGTCAGTCAAATTAATACACTCCTAAAATTGAGCTTATTTGCATTGGCTTGTCTTTTTTTTTGCAACAGACCTCTCTGCGGGCATATGTTTCTGTAAGCTTTTTTGTACGTGCTTGTGAGTGTTTGTGTGCATACGTAATTTCCTTCACCATCTTACAACCAAAAGAGGCTGAGCTGGATTTAAACGTTGTACAAGAAAAATAGTTTCTCCCTGCCTGTGAATTTATTCAGTGAAGGTCCACCCCAAAGTGAGGCCGAATAGCTAAGGTATAAATCCATGGGAAAAAAACGGGGTTTGTAATGGAAATGCTCCCTCATCTTAAATTATAGCTAGGCATATGTGAAGCTGAAATTCACGCTGCAGCGTCCAGAAGGTGCTTCAAGCTGGCTGCACATTCCCTGAAATAAAGAAAAATACCACAGCCTACCTGCAAAATGACCTTTCTCCTAACACCGACTTGCAGCTCAGAAGCTTTTGTGCCGTAAGAGGCAGGGTAAGATACATGAAGTGACAGATTGCTGCTGACAGTGAAAGGCTCTTTCAGCTGCATTTCTCTACAGCCACGGTGATATATCCAGGGGCTTGTTAGAGGAACAACAGCACCAGCCAATAACCAGTTGGTCTAAGCCCTAGAGATAGACCGTATGTCCCACACTCTGTTTCCTAATCTGCGAATGTAGAGTAAATTCAGCTGCCGTATCACTTCTCTCCCTGCATGTTATATAGCAAAGAAATGCACCTGTGTATTTATCTGTCTGTGGCAATGCCTATATCTATAAATAACATTGTTTGTATCTGTGCATACGTGTGTGTGTGCATATTTATGCGTCTATGTATTTATTATGGGTGAGGTTGGTTGTAGAGCAGTCCAGAAAATGGAAATCCTTTTGTGCAAATCATGCTTTCTTGGAGGAAAGGAGAGCCAGGAGACCAGGGGTGATGAATTGGCCCTCAACCGCGATGAAATTTTTTTTTTTTTTTTAAAGGCAAAACAATTTCAGGGAAAGGGTCTCCAAAAAAGTCCAGTTTCGGGAGGTAGCTCAATTGAATTTCTGGTTCCTGGCTGCCTGCCTGGAGGGCCTCTTGTCACTTCTGCTTTCTTCCAACAAGGCAGAAGGCGGAATTGACAGCAGCCTTCCCGCCAGGCTGTTAGAGAAGCAGGGAAGCCAGATGCTTTGCCTCCCTGCTCCCTCCCCCCTCTGCGGCCCAAGAGCCAGAGAGTTAAG
This sequence comes from Himantopus leucocephalus, assembly GCA_003993805.1. Taxonomy (NCBI): domain Eukaryota; kingdom Metazoa; phylum Chordata; class Aves; order Charadriiformes; family Recurvirostridae; genus Himantopus; species Himantopus leucocephalus. Next base: position 1,054,609 of record RSEF01000010.1, on the reverse strand, counting down.
TTGCTTAACTTTTCCATCTTCGTTCTCCGGCGTTCCTGGTCTGACCCAGCGGGGATCCTGAGGACTGAAATAATGCCTGGTAATCGGCAGAGTCAGTACGTGTGCGCAAAAGGGTTCCTAACTATTCAGGGATAGGAGTGTGCACGTCACACAGTAAAGTATCGTTATGCTTTTGTACAGAAAAGTAAAATTATACTTTTGCGCAGAAAGTTTATGCAGAGAGGCACGCTGATGGAAATGGGCTGATAAACGAGCCTCTCCCCTAGAGCAAAACCGGGGCAGAGAGTTGTATAATACGATTTGAGAGCTTCCATTCCAAACTCACTTCTAAAGTCACTCTCAGCCTGTGCTATTTGTGTAACTGTATATAGGCTACATTGTAGGTGATAGCTAAAATATTCTTACAATTTCTTCTGCAAGGACAGCGTGCTCAGCCCCTCTCTTTTCTTCTTTGTATTGGATTATTGTCTTTAGATGTAAGAAGGTTTCAGTTGCTGTTGAATTAACATTTCTATACGCATCATTTAACTAGATAATTTGCTGACTCTAAAATTTTTGTGTAATCAAATTGGTTGGCTGTTTTAACATTTTTAAGTGCTAGTTAAAATGGTGTGGAAAATGGACCCCTTTCTTTAGATTCAGGGCAGTAGCAGGGTAAAGTTCTCTAATAGAGTTTTTTGACACAGGACCGGCTCCGTGTCAGGGGTTGTGCGCTTCCCAGCATACATGACCCGCAGAGCTCTTGCCCTCCCTTTCCATTCTGCCAACAACCACAAAATGGGGTGACAAATTGGTAGTGGATGGCCAGAAATTGACACCCTCTCCCTCCGCAAGCCCATCTCATTGCAAAAAGCTCCAAACACTGGTTAAGTTGAGAACCCTTCTTCTCTGCTAAGCTCATCTGTACTGAAACTGGCAGTCTGCAGGCGAGTGTCTCTGTGACCTGTTGGCTCTGCTGGGGGTCATCCAGACGTCTTGAAAGGCAGTGAAATCATAGGGTTTCATTAAAATACATATTTTTCTTTTCTCCTCCTCTGTGCTGCTTTCTCTATACCCAGTAGTTGTATCACTGTCTACCCAGTGTGCGCTTGTGCACTCCTTCCTTCTGCCGCTCGTCTCTCGGTCCCTCTGCCACCTTCCTCGAGTGGGGAGAATCGTGATGGAGCAGGCGTTCCTCCGCGTTTGGCATGCATTGCTGCTTGTGCCAACTCAGGCAGGAATGAACATCAGCCTAGGGCAAGCCGCGAACATTCGTAGCCTGCAGCAAGGCAAAAAGTGTTGCCCAGAACAGCCTTTGGAAATATTTTAATTACCCCTGGTTGAACTGGCAATCAACTAACTTGAGGTAAAGATCACAAGTGGAGACAAAGTCTAAGGGGAATTTTATGCTTGGAGTCAAATTTCAGCAACATTTTTGAAGCGGTTCTAATTCGTATGGTTTAACAGCCATCACCAAACATCCCCAAATCAAACCAGTTCTCCTGTACGTGGAAAGCAAATCACGGTCATGCAGCTCGAGCAGAGTATTGTGAGGTGGATGAACACGGGGCTTATAAAAGAATCAGCCTAAGCACTGAGGTCTTTCTGAGCAGCTTTATAGTCAGAAGGCATCTTTAATGGACTGTAAATCAAAAAATGAATTTTATTTTTTTTTTTCTCCAGACTTGCCAGTGAAAGAAGAGCTTGCATCTGCCTGACTGCTTTCAGATCAAGTCATCTTTGTCAGCCAAAGCAGATTCTTCTTGCCTGCTTCCAAGAGGCATGAGTTTAAACAACTGGTCTCAGAGTGGGGTGTCTCTACAGTCTTAGCCACAAAGAGAGGTGATTATTCCTCCCTAATAATTCAGTTTCCCATAAGGAAATTATCGCACAGAGAGAGGCGTGCACCTTCCTCTGTTCTGTCGACGTGCACTGCTAGAAAGATTTATTTCAGTAATAAGGTCTTTGCTGTGAAACTTAACAAAAATGAGGGGGCAAGTTTATTAATTATATATTTTGCAGTTAATGAAAGATAATATTTAACAGAAGTAATTGCAGGCATCTGCCTTGATGGCACAATTCATTTTCAGTAATAAACGGTTTGTGTGTCCCTTTGTTGGACTGATCAGTTACAGAGACAAATCCTGCCTCGTGCTAAGCCCCTCTTATCTCTTCTCATTTGCAGGAGATGAAATGTTCTCTTCAGCGTATACGGAAGAGACTGGAGCTGCGCTGCATCTCCGTAACAGTAAAACTACAGTGAAATCTGAATTCTTTGTTCATGTTTCATTGACTGCTTTGAGGAAAACAGTGATCATGAGATCAGACATCAGCCTCAGGGTGAGTATAGATACCACCCACACCAGCTCTACCAACGCACTGCAATCTATATCTGGTTCTCTCCATTCTTGTCTATCCCTCGCAGCCCTGCTGCAGGCTCTGGTAGGCATAGAAGCCTTGTTCTACAGGACTCGGGTATTTCACCCCTCAAGCAGCCTCTTCCATTTTTGCTGAAATACCATATAGGAGTACTTGTCACTCATCTCGGCTTGCGTTCAAGCTGTTCTCAAAACCTTGGTCATGGATATACATTAGCTGTCCTTGTAGTAACTTGACAGGTTGTCAGAGCATATGCCCCTTTAGTATCTGATACAAAGGGTGACTGGATGTCTCGCGTGCTCTGACATTGGTAGAGTGGGAAAGTTTATTTTGCAGTATCGCTGATAATTTTTCTGCGCTCCTAATACTTTTCAAGCAGGTTGCTTGACTCTACCTCATGTAGGTGTCCATCTCCCATTATCCTTCTGCTACCTGAGGTACGCTACAGAGCCTGTGACGCACAGTTGAGTGATTTTTATTCCCTCCACTTGAGGGAAGTATCTTACAACATTTTACACTGGTCCACTGCAATTGACTCATGCCACCTATTTCTGAAATGCAGCCAACAAGGTAAGAGAAGATCTAGAAAACTTAACAGCATCCAGATCAATTTAGGGCAGGAAGTAAACCCAAAAGTTGGATAACACCTTGTAAACAGACAAACCCAGCGTGCCCGCTAAACACAGAGCCATCCTGTGTGACATTCCTTCTTCCTTTCATTTTTTTTTTTTAATTTAAATACTATTGGTGCAGTTGGTGGGTTCTCCCCATGGGGTTCACTGCAAATGAACTGTGACAGGTGAAGTCATTAGCTGTAATCGCTATGCACGCCTCAAGACAACAGTCCTTCATACGTAAGAGGTTGATGGGAACTTTTCAAGGAGGTGTTTATCTAATGGCGTGCCACAGGGATCAGGGTTAGGTCCAGTCTTCTTTAGTGTCTTCATTAATGAGCTGGAAGACAGGTAAACAGCATGTTAGTGACATTTAGGATGAAACGAAGAGAGAACAATGCAAAGGGCCAGGGGAGGTTACTGGTTCCAGCCCACCAGAGGTGAGTAGGGCTGGGTTGTATCTGCCATGGGCTTTCAGTCTGGCTTCGCGTTGGCCTGTATGTAAGGAAAAAGCAGAGACTCGGGGCTGAGTCTGGGCAATCAGGGCTGTGGGCTGGGTATTTGTAAGGGCATTTGTTAACCTATAGTGTTGGCTGCTCTGCTTTAAAACACGCGTTTTCTGCAGACCCATCTTGTAAATATTTAAATGCACGAGTAGCGGAACCAGCAAGTCTGGGTGGAGATTTGTGAGATGGAGGGAAGCAGAGATTGTGTGAATTGCATGTCTCTTTCTCACGTGTCTGCACTCGCATGTGCACGTCTTCCAATACCTTCCAGTGAAATTTTCATCCAAAGAGCTCTGACAGCCTTTCAGGCATCAATCACACAAGCTCCGCAACAAGCCTGCAAGGTCAGGAAGTGTGGTGTGAAGGTGGGGGAGAAGTCTGTGTCTCAGGGTTGCTCCTCAGAGGAGCAATTTGCGCCTGGACAAGGAGAGGTGAACAGAGGACTAGTGACTCCTGCAAGTGTGTGCATTTGCTGCCATCAGAGCTTTCCTGATTCCTAGAGCCAGGGATGGGAGCCAGGTCTCCTGAACCCCTGTTCTCCGCCTTGACCACTAGAAACACTTCCTCCCCACAGAAACCTCACCATGAAACCACCCACAGGAGAACGGCTTTGTTGTTTGGCAGGGAGCACACAGGCTCTGCTCTACCCAATCCGCAGGCACATTTTTGGGGTTGCGTGTTTACTAAAATCTTGGCTTCGCTGGTCTGGAGAGAATAAAAGTTGATTGTTCACCAGCCAGGGATCGGCGTCTCCCTGCCCGTACGTGTAAATATCTCCGTACAGCCATACCAGGCCATAGGGAATGTTTGTGGTGCGGCAGCCTGCTTGTATTAGAAGCCTTGTCTCTCTTCTGTGGTAAATACGTCTCTTGTTACCTGTTCTCACTGAAGTTTTTCTGGCTTCTCCTATCCTTTACTTGGCCATTTTGGCTTCGGGGCCTCATGATAGCTGGATTGATTGATTTATTTAATAATAAAACTTAAAGAACTGGTTGTTTTCCAGATTGCTCCGTTCCAGGCAATGGCTGTCTCTGAGGAGCCGGGTCACGATGGGGTTAGGGCGGAGGGAAGCAGGGCTGCTTGGTGAGCCTCAGCTCTGCCAACCCCGCTGTTCCTTCTGCCTCTCAGCCTTCTCCCAGTAACCCCCCTCCTCCTGAACTGGCAGGAAACTTTACGATGCTGTGCAGGCTGTCCAGACCTTGCCAGATCGGTCTCTCTCAGGTCGTGGCAGGGATCACGTAAAAAGGAGCTCACAGCCCAAGTCTACAAACAGGACAATATGACAGTAGAGAGAAGATGACAGAAGACAAGGAGTGGGCCTTCCATCAGTCACTTCTCCTGTGCAGATCCCCACTAGGTGTCACAGCATGTGCTTGCTGTCTCTCACCTGCTCCATGGGCCCATGTCTGAGCGTGGCTGCTCAGCACATGGAGGATCTCCCAGAACCCAGGTTTAGCTGTGCAAAGCTGGGCTCGTGGGGCAGAACAGAGCCTCCCTGTATGGCGCCGCTGATGTGTTTGGTCCCAGTGGGAGTCCAGCACAAGAGTCTCATGGATTGCTTGTCCTGTTCTCCAAGCCAGCACAGCACACAATACTGAGATTGTGCAAGGAGAACCGTAATGGGAGAGAACGGAGCATTGTGGGGAGAAGAGACAGGCAGCGAGCAGGCAGCAAAGGGAAGTGGGGGTGGTTATGGAAGCGAACTCTTGGTTGGAGATACCAGGAAGGAAGAGAGGAAGGTGGAAAAGACCTCGCTCTGGCTGAAGTAAAGGGAAAGACTGGGTGAGGCTGGAGAGCTTCAGTGGCTTTATGCAATCTTCTGTGAGAGACAATGACATCCTCCCCATAGAGGTTAGCATTGGTGTCTGTTTATTTACATGGCTGGGGAGCAACTGTGCTCTTTTGCATGATGGATTAGTAAGTGTTTTAAAACAGAAGCCACAGCTCTGTGCTCTGGATCCCTACCTGAGGCATCCGCTGGTCCTAATCATGAACTCCTGACTGGAGCGGGAAAGGGTTCTACCAGCCCCGGTTTCCCACGTGGTACCAACAGGTCTAATGGGACATTTTGTTGCTTTAGGATATTTGGTTTTATTCAAGTTCCTAAAATCTTGAGTTCTGCAATATCCACATGACAGCACTGCTTTGAGCAGTTGAACTGGTTCGCCGCTAATGCTTTCCTGTCTGTTGGTTTTACAGCCGGATAATGAAATCCGCTTCCCATCGCTCTCTGACCTTGGTCTTGCAGTGTGTTCAGGTGCATCTTAAAGACTTTATGTTTCAAGAGGCTGGAGGCTGTCACAGCTGCAGCTCTGTGCCTCGGGTGGTTCCTTTCCCTGAAGGTTTGGCCTTTTCTTCAGGAGGAGTTCTGTATCTTCACAGTGTTTCTGCCCATAGAACTGATAACACTGAGATTGTTTCACACTTCAGCAGCGGAATGAAGAAAGCAGAGGTGATTGGGATCCAAAATAATTATGTTTATCATCTGTAATCATCACACAGGGTCTAACTGCACATAAGCATTTCTAGCAGGCTGCTTTCAGGAACAGAGAATGCAGGCAGTATTGTTAGAGGATTCACTGATTATTTAAAGGGATACTAGCCAGCCGTGGAACAGCACAGCGGGGGATTCTCTGGACTGCAAGCGCACCTATTTATTACATATGTGGAAAACAAGGGCATATCCAGCGCTGAACCCATCTCTGTGTGTTAATGGGTGTAAGTTTCCAGAGTCAGGCTCTGGAAATAACAAGTCAGCCCCATTCTCGCTGATCCCAGGGATTTGGAAGGTATCATCTGGAAGAGCGTACAGCTGCTCGAACCCCTCTCCATGGAAGGGATTATTCCAAGGGAACTCTCTGATGTTTCCTCTTGTGGCTCTGTCTGCTCCTCCCTAGTTTCATGCCAGTCCTGAAATACATAACCCTGAACGAGGATTTTAGGACTGAGTTCCCCGCTGGCAGAACTATCCTTCATCACACTGCTGCACAGTCTGAGGGTGCTGGGCAGAAAAGTCTGAGCAAATTCAACTGCTCTCAGTTCAGAAAAGGCTCCTGAAAACATTTGCAGTCAACGAAACCCAACGTTCTTCAACCCCTATCCTTGCAGCTTAGTCCTCTCTTTCCTCATGCTGCACTGTTAGGGAGAGCCAAGCTTTGGAGCAAGGGAGAAAGCGCCAAAGAAAGCCTTGGCCAAAACGAATACGGTCAATTGCTGTATTGGAAGGTCTTAGTAACAGTCTGCTTGGAAGTAAGTCGTAAAGCTGAGAGCACAGGAAGAGTTAAAGCCAGATTTGTATGTGTAGTGGAATTAGTTGGAATCCCATCAAAAGCGTGTGACACTTCATCTCTTCAGCAAAACATCTGAGATGTTGCACATTTACTTACTCTGATGTTCCGGCTTATAAAGTGGCTTTCTAAAACCCTTGTTTTCCATGATGATCTCCAGATGAGGATTTAAAATCCCTCCTTACAGGACGCAAGTCCTGAGGTGTCTCTGTGCGTAAAGGAGGGATATTTCTCATCCTCTCAGTATCTGTCAATGAGAACTGGTGTTTCTCCTGCAGACACCACCCCACTGCCAAGAGCTCTGCTTTAGCAAGGCTCTTATGAACTACTTTCAAACCTGGAAGGGTTTTTTTGAGAGCCAAACATTGATGTAAGTGCATTTTTACTAAAATTCAAATGCAAACCAATCAGCGTTTCACTCCAGCACTTCACTTTTCCTGCAGATTGTTTTTCCAGGGGCACCCTCTCCTTCTGGCTTATCTGCAAGACTGTGGGAATGCTGTCAAGACAGGAGCTGTTCTCCTGTATCTAAAGGGCAACCAGCTTAGGGACTGAGCCAGATACTTCTGTTCTCTGGGTATCTCATGCCAGGGAGCCGAGGAGGAGAGCTGAGCTCTGTGGTGTGCGCTGCGCTTGGTCAGAAGCGCCCTGCTGTTAACTATGCAAGTGAGATTCTGCCTGCTGTTTCAGGGATGTATAATCCTGCAATCACAGGATGATGTTGGGTGAAAGGAGCCCCAGGGAGTCTTCAGTCTGGGTCCCTGCTCAAAGCACAGCCGGGTTCAAAGAGAGGTCCAGACCAACTGGACCTCATCTGGTCAGGTTTTGTATATTTTCAAGGACAGGGATTCTTCTGCCTCTCTGGGCCCCTGTCCAGGATACTTGCGGTTTTCCTGGAGCTGAGTGCTCAGTAGCTGAGTATGAAAACTCTTCCAAAATCTTTGCCTTTTTCTGTGCCCCAGGAGACAGAGGGAGGCCAGAACACATCTTATTTCATTTGACAGTGTCCATCCAAACTGATTGGATCTTGGAAGGGCAAGGCAAGCAATGTATGTATTTCTAGGTTTCTTCCTTCTTACCCCAAGTCCTCCCTTATTTGTAGCTTCTGCCCAAAAAAGGATAGTCCCAGTTGTCCTCTGTCTGCGTGCTCTCTGGCAGTCTGGGTATACTGCACAGGAGTGTTGTAGGCCCTTTCTTTCTGCCTGCCCTATGAGTACTTTGAGTCATGCAGATACTGTGTGTCCTACTGTGTTCTTGGTTTTGGGGTGTAGTGGAGTTAAGCACAGCCACAAAGCCTTGCTAGGGTAGGTTCTGCTTGCAGGCCAGGTTTGTCACTAACTTAACACCCTCTGAACTTCCCCTGTGCTCTTAAAGCCCCTCCAGCCTCTTCCTTGGACTTTTCCAGGTGCAGAGCACTCCCATTCCAGCGTGTACCCAGGATGGCTGTTCTGATACTGGGGCAAGAGGTCTTGGGGCCAGCCTAGACATTGGATCCCCTGGCGCAGGAGGTGATAGGAAGACAAGACTATGGGAGTCAACCAGGGGCATCTGTTGTAGCTGTAGAGCCTGGAGCAGGACAGTGAAGGGAAGGAGACTTAGAAAGTAGTGACCCGGCATGGGCGGCGGAGTTTCTTTGGTGTGCTTGCCTGTGTTTTGCATTGGTGAGTAGAAGTAGAGTCGTGTTCTGAAACAGATTTTGGGGTGGGCTCTCCTTGGCTGGGGATGAAGGCTGGCTCCTGTGGGTCACCCCCACAGGGCTGAAGGCTGCTGCTTGCTGGAATGGGGAAGTTCTGGAGCAGTGGGGCAAAACCTCTGTACCTTTATTGCTTCAGCTCAACCAGTCTAGGAAGCAAATGGGATCTGTATAGTGAGGGGCCTGAATGTCCCTCCCGTGGTCCTTCAGGGGAAGAAATGGAAGAGGAAGATGCTGAACTGATGATGCAGCTGGTGGAGCTCCTGTGGTAGACCCTCAGAGCTGCAAAACAAAGCTTTGTGGTCTGGAACTGTACAAGGAAAAAGGAGGAGGCTCATCCCAGAGAGCTCCGTACCAAAGTGTGAGACTGGTGGAGGTGAACAGAGGAGCAGTGAAGTGATACTGACTGTGATCTTGGTGCTGCACTGTCAAACTTGCTGTAGGAATCGGAGCGAAAGAAGATTTTGAAGAAGACAACCAAGGAGCTTTATGAGTGTTTTTTCCTTCTAGAAGCACGAATAAAGAAAAGCACGACAGTGCTTCCTTGAAAATCTGGTGGGTGGACTGGTGCTATGAGCTGATAGAAGATGGGGGCTGATTCCTTCATAATGAATGAAAGATGACAGATGGGGAACAGCAAGGAAAGGCCTTCAGCACTAGTATAATTAACTTACTTCTGAGAACATTGGGATGGGCTGTTTTCCTTATATGAAAGAGAAGAGAGAGGTTTTTTGACTAAGAGTAATGGAATAATGAGAATTTTGGAGGTGAATTTGGGTGGTCCTCTGTTCCTGAGACACTTGAAGCAAAGATCCTGTACCAGCGTGAAGAGCAGAGGGAGAGGATGTCCTCCCTGGTCTTAGAGAGGGTAGGCTGCATGGGGCTGGTCTACCTGCTCCTGGCGTCATCAGTGGCCCTAAGCCCTTGTTTTGGAAGAGGAGGTGAAAAGCCAATCTGCCTTCAGTCCAATAATGACTTCACACCCCTACTTTTTCCCCGCAAGCCTTTTCTCTTGCACACTAACGAGTCTGAGCCCACTTCATTGTGCTTCAGTAATTGTGCTTTTAATTATGCTCTGTGTCTTTCACCATCTGTTGTGCTCTTTTCAGAATCTGTTTCAGTTCTGATATCCCCTTTGAGATGAAGGGACCACAAGTGCACGCAGTATCCAAGGTGTGGATGAATCATAGGTTTTTCTGTTCTGTTCTTTTTTTTTTTCTTTCCAAATGATTCATACCACTTGATCTGTTTCTTGATGGTTACCGAGCATAAAGCTGACATTTTCATGGAACTGACAGCTTTATGTGAAAAAATGAGGGCCTACTGCGAGGAGCGAAAATGATGTCTGTTGGAGAGGAAAATCCTGATCCTTTCACGACAAGCTTGTTTGGACAGGGAATTTCACAGGAGTCTAAAGGGAGAGGCTACAGCAGCTCCCAGCATGGAGGCCACCTGGGAGAGAGGCCAGCATGAAGTTGTTGGTGTCAGGAAGATGCTGTATCTTGCCGGTAGACACATAAAAGCAAGCATGGCAGACCTCATCTTTGAGCAAGACTACAGGGGAGAGGAAAATCAAGCCAGGAGAGGGAGCTGGATAGGCTCCAGCTTGAATAGAGGAGATGAAGAGATGCAAAATGAAAGGTTAATGAGCCGGAGAACTTGTTAGAAAGATAGGGCAACTGCAAGTTTAGGCAGAGGATGTACAGCAACATCCGTGAGGAGGTTGCATGCCGGGGCTGCAATAAAGTGGGCTGCACAGAAGGAGCAGCAGCATCCCTGGCTGCCAAGTTAAGCTTGTGGATCAGATGGTCCTGTTCACCCAGGCCTGGGAGTCCAAGGGGGAAGATTTGCCCCATAGAGCTTCTTGGAGGGTGAGAGCTGCGAAAAAAGCATAGCATTTGGTGGATGAAAGGAACAGGCTTAATGTCCACGTATTTGGTGTGTGGGATGAACGTAGCTGGAAGAGAGGTCTGAAGTCAGCAGGAGCAATGGTTGGAGCTGGAAGAAGGCCAGGAGGTAATAACCCGCAAGCGGCCTGTTCTACTTTTTAGGATAAAGGAATAAAAATGTGGTCTGGGGCAACTGTTTATGTGGTTCTGGCACCTTTTGGCTGTGTATGGGGCATCTTTTCCCTTCACAGGGAGAAGTTAAGTCCAGGTGGCTTCCTCTTTGTCATGTCAGCCCTTGCTCTGGCTCCTTTCTCCTGGTGTGAAGGCGTGTTCTGGCCTGTCCCACTGCTGCCAGTGAGATACTGTGCTATCTCAGGCTCTGATACCCAGGAATACCTTGTTCTCAGCAGGGTGACCTCTTTGTCTGTACTCTTTGCCATCCAGCTCTCTGTTATTGGTTGTCCAGCGCTGACATCCAACAGCGTGCCTGCAGCTCAGTGCTGGCTTTGTCTCACCGCCACATGCGTTCTGTGCACCTATGCACAGATTTGGATTTGTGTGTGGTGACAGTATGGGATGTGGGCAGAGAGGGTATTCATATATGGTGCCAGACCCTCAGTACCCTTAGAAAAGTCTTATTCCATCCCAGGCCAGGGAGATCATCCCTTGACCTCTGGCAGCTGCTCCTTGTCTTGTCTTCTGAGTGTCTTTTAAAGATACCTTGCACTGCCTTGATGTGATTTCCTGATGCCCTTTTTGACCTTCCTCTTTCCCCTGGGCCTGACAACTTGGTGCTTAGACGTCGCCCATCATCACTGCATGAGCGGTGAAAAGAACCACCTGATGTTTTACTTNGGGAGATCATCCCTTGACCTCTGGCAGCTGCTCCTTGTCTTGTCTTCTGAGTGTCTTTTAAAGATACCTTGCACTGCCTTGATGTGATTTCCTGATGCCCTTTTTGACCTTCCTCTTTCCCCTGGGCCTGACAATTTGGTGCTTAGACGTCGCCCATCATCACTGCATGAGTGGTGAAAAGAACCACCTGATGTTTTACTTGCTGTTTCTGTTCCAGCTCTCAGACACCTTTCATCTCCAGCTTCCTACTGGAGGAAAGAATTGTGGTGTTTGGCCTCATGGTTATCAGCCCAGCAGAACTGTCTATTAGCCGGCAAACAGGAATCTCACATAACTAAACTAACCAAATCTCATTCCCATTGACAGGAGTCCTGTCTGAAAATGAGAGCAGCTCCTGGTGTGGAAGAATAAAATGATGTACAGAAACAGAGTTACCTGGCTGAGATCACATGGGGTCCATGGTAAATCTAGGATTACCAGGAATATTAACTGGCATAACTGTGTTGGTTAGTTACTCAAGAAACATGAGAGAAACTGGAAGTTCCTTTTGGAGCTAAGACAGCAGAGATGATTTGGGAGCCCTGGCTTCTTCTTGGAGGGGTTTCAGACTAGATCCTCTTCCATATTCGGTACCCTAGCTGAGCCCCGGCCAGATGCCTGTGTCCTGCTCAATCCCAACCCATTCCTGACCCCTCCAAATGGGATGTCTTGATGCTTGGCTCATGGCGTGTTCTGTTTTAGAGGGCCTGTCTTGTTTTCTGGGCAGAGACGTGAGTTGCCAGGTCTGAGTCTCCAGGAGTGCTGTCAACAGTATACTGATGTGCAAGGCCTTTCCCTGTCATCCTTCTACTCTTGCTGTTTTCTTATGCATGGAGGATGGTGAACATAAATAGTTCACCAAATTACTTAAGGGGCTCTCTCTCTTACTCCTGTATTCTGCAGGCAGGTTCCTTTCCAATATAATCCTGTACCTGCAGGGTTAGGTGCCAAGCATCAGTCATGTGAGAGGACTGTAAATGAGGTTCCTTCAAAAACTAGTTCTATTTTGCTTAAGGCCATAATGGGGAAACTGCTGTGTTTCCATTAAATCCCCTTTGTATCAATCTGTAGAGCTCGGCTGTGGGCGAGAGGTGCTGGGATCCCAATAGGCAACTAATTAATTACCAACCCCACATTCTTTATTGGCAATGCAGGGGCCTTCCGGCACCTCCTCTTGATAGTTAATTAGGGTGAAAGCCAAGGAGAGGCTCTGTTTCAGTGGCGATCAGTTAACATTCCCTCTGGCTTTATTCCTTGCAGACATGTCTTGGCATTGTGATGGGAAGCCAAGGTTGAACATATGGCTTATTGTGGAGCTCTGACCTTCCCAGAATGGCAGTGATCTGGGGCAAAGCCAAGCGTCTGGAATTTCCTTCAAGTGCCACTCAAAAGCCTACCTGATGCCATGGAAAGCCTCCGTGTCATTTCTGGGAGAATAAACCCATGGGCAAAGTACCAGCCATTGCTACTTGCTCATGTTATTCCTTATTATACAACATGGACAGCTAAGAAGCTTTTGGTCGCGCAGTAGGAGAAGACCACCTATGGAATCTTCCTTGCAGGGCTCAGTGCTCAAGCACAGCTCCATGGACGCTCTCTGATGGGGTCTTGCCGGCTACGGGTGTCCCTTGCACCGCTCTGTGAATCCGGAGGACTGCAAGATAACAGACTGGCATACCTGAGGGCACAGTTCTACCAGCCACACATGCAGTCTGTTGGGATCTTACCTGTCATCAAAGGAAAAAACGCATTTGGGGTGAGGAGCAGTGGTTCAGAAACTGTCCGGCCATTCTGGCTGTGAAATCTGTGCCTGGCTGGCCTGAGAGAGACCTTGGATCAACCAAATGTAACTGCTCACGCTGGCTTGCCAAGATCTGGGTGGGAAAAACCTTCCTTTGAAGAGGATTTCCCGTCTTCTCTCAAGGAGTCCCCAGCTGCTGAGCTTTCTTTGTTGCCATGGCCTCGTGTCTGGGATTTGCTTTCCTGAAGACCTTGAAACCAGTTCCCCTCCCCAACTCCTTGCGGAGTTTGCTGCAGCCTGTCTCCGGTAATGCAGCTGTTCGCTCCTTCTCTGGAATCTGCTTTGCACAGAAAAGATTTCTACTTTATTTTCCTTTTGCTCTGCAGCGACCTAATTAGTTAACTTTCTATTGCAGCCTCTTCCTACAGCACTTGCCAAAGAGCTCATCAAAGCCTCCCTGCCCAGGCGCTGGGGGAGGCGGATTATTAGTCTCTCTGTGTTCAAGGTTAGAGGAGATGCTTCCTCCTCTTGTGGACTAGCAACTCTTCCAGACAAATCTTTAGCCTCCCCATTCAAGATCAAAACCGCAGGCAGCTGGGAGGGCAGTAGAGTAATGCTCATTCAAAGGCAGTGCTTTGTTTCCCTTAAGTGACTATCAGCCCTGCCTCTGATGTGCTGAAGACAACCTGACTTCACCCTGCTGCCTCACACCCTGGGCCAGAGCGGAGGAGAGCAGCCTGCCTGGGAAGTGGCTGTGGTCACTAGTGACATGTGGCCTTGTCCCGGGAACCGTGGGGCACCCACGTTTCTACTGCCCTCCCCAGCAGGAGGCTGGTGGGACCTTTGCTGGGTCATCTCTGCACGTGCCTGCCTGGACCAGGGGCAGCTCACAGTTCTTCCAGTAGGTGTGCTTGTGCCTAGTGTCGTCCAAGTGTCAGACTTGGCTTTAGGGAGGATGAACGTGGAAAGGAAAAGGCTTGGGCAGCTGAGGTTGGTCTGTTACTTTGGAAGCTCCCTGGGCTGTGACCCCACCTCATGGAAAGTGTCGGCATCGTGAGCTGAGACATGCGCGGATGTCAGAGGCTGAGCACGTACTGTGGGGCTCAATAACTCTACTCATCTTATTTCTTTTGCTCTTACTCTCGGCATCTGCTGCTATGAAGGTGTCTGATGGATGGTAACAGTGAGTGTTTCCGCAGAGTGGACTTACAAATCTGAGATTCCGCCTGGCCCTCGAGGCTGTACTGGAATATCACATACTTAATTCTTGGCATAACTGGATCCATTTGGTCTTGGGATGATTGGAGGAATGTCTGGTCTCCCTCCTACCTTGACAAAATAAGGCTCATGAATAGTCGTATTCCTCCTGTGGCTGGGAGACTGGTGCACATACTGAGTGCCAAAGGCTAATGTAGACAAAATATCACCTCTGGCTGTGATTTCCCAAATATGTGATGTCCTAGAGATGTGGTACTGCACGGAGCAGGAGGGATATGTGAGAGAGCGGGAGAGCCTGGTTAAATACCCATGTCCTGCACTCAGATTTCACTGCGTGTGCCTGCGCTGCGTGTGGAGAACAGCTGCTCAGGCCTGACTTTGCCGGCGTCCCGAGCTGCACGGAGCCCTGCGGCAAAAGGAATGCAGCATCAAGGAACGAGTCTCAGACAGGCACAGCCACCCTTCTCTGGAGGGGTTGTATGAGGGCAGCGTGGTGCAGACCTGTGTATGGGACCAGGACCAACAGCGGATCTGTGCCCCCTTGGCCACCTGGTGACTCCACTCCAAGAGCTCATTTTGAGTAAGGAGGGCAAGGGCAGGATTTGCAAAGATAAGTAAGGAGAGGGAACTAGAAATCAAGCAGGAGATGTTGGATGGGTGTTGGAAGTTGCTGTCAAAGCCAAGGGAGACGGATCTGACTTGTGCTGGAAGACAGATCCAGAGGAGTTGAGTAGGGCAGAAGACAGGTTAGGTGGTTAAAATCATCCCAGCCATTCCTTACTTGAGCAGCGCTGCCTACTGCCACTTGCTCCCCTGGCAACACCATCCCAGGACCTACAGGGCTGTCCCCCCGCCAAGGGGCTCGTGTGCTGTTGCAGTCCTTTGACAGGAGAGCAGCGCACTGCTCCCTCCATCACAGCCTGCACTCGCAGGGCTGTGTGTATCCACCATTCCGTGGCTGCTGGTACCCAGCACGTGCCTCTGCTCCTCGGCAGCAGCTGGTAAATCCATTTTCTCAGCAGGTGTGTTCTTGCATTCTCTGGAAGAATAGGCTTTTCAGAAGAGAGGGGAAAGAGAACAGAGGAAAAACTGGAGGCGGGGGGGGGCAGGAGGAAATAAAGGGAAGTAGGAGACAGAGCGAAAAGGCAGCAAATGATGGGAAGAATTAGAGATGGAGTGTGGAAAGGACTGCGTGTCCCCAGTTGCTGTGAGCACTCAGCAGATCCTGTGGTGTGTCTGCTTTATTACTGACAGAGTTCTCCCTTCTGTCGGCTTGTTTCCTAATTGCTGGTCTTGTAAACTGCTTGATTTATGGCTCTGTTCATCAGTTCTGGCCCTCGGGTATAACATGCTTTTCCTTCCAGGCAGGGAAGTGAATAACGAATTAACAGCCCGCCTTAGGTTCAATAAGAAGCTGAGCATTCAGGGATCTTTATTGTGATGCACGTGCCAAATCTAACTGCTTAATTTTTACTTCTCATTCATGGAGGGTATTCAACGACTCGTTCCCCAGGGCAGCAGCTGCGTTGTGGATGCATGGTGCCTTTGAAGTGTCCCACGAGAGAAGCCACCAAGGAATGGTTTCGCTGTTGGTTTGCACAGAGAACTCAATCTGTTTCCTCGCAGCTTGCTCTGAAGCTGACATTGTGTGCCATACACGTTTGTCTCGGACAAACTCCCTTTCAGTACAGCCGAGGGATGAAGATCAAGGCAGAGAACAAACGGCCCTGCTGAGCCGGAGCCATGACCCCCGGTGTGCAAGCAGCCACCAAGCCAACCCCTGGCTGTCAACCCCATGTTCAGCCTTGAGAAGAGGTTTGTCCTAGACCCTGGAGTAGGGTCCCTAGAGCCAGTGCAGCTTTAATCTTTTACTCAGCGAACCAAGTATGTCTGCTCCCACAGTACTCGATGGCAATCCAGTGCATTCTACACAGCTCTGATCCACGTGGCTACATGGTTGCACCACGACGCACCAGGTTTATGGAGCATCCGAGCCGTGGTATGATAAGGTTTGTCCGTCCCTGCCACCCTGAAGGGTTATGAGGATGAGAGCTCCCTTGGGTTCAGAGCATGGGGCTGTTCTTAACCAGTGCACCGGACTATGGCCAGGAAGTAATGTCATGTTCAGCAGCTCAGCCGCACCACAGACACACTGCAGCGGAAACTTCATGAGAAAGAAAACACTTGTAAAACAAAACCTTTGTGAAGGAAGGAGACTCTTGTACAGAACAGAGAGACTACTGTAGAAGTGCGGGAGCTGTTCTGCAAGCATAACGCTCTGCAAGTACTAGCTCAGGGCTTGCAGGTCTCGAGCAGATAAAGTTTAAGCTGACAGCTCCCCTCAGGACTTAGCAGCTCTCTGCCATCCTGCCCTTGAACAGCCTCTTAGGATGCTGTTGCTATCTGTGAGCTGCTTCGTGGCTTCGGCAGGTAAATCTGATCTGCCTGAAAGGAGGGGGTCAAGAAAATGTCTCTGTGCCCTCTGCATGCTGCTATAGGAATGGGGGGATTCAACTCTGCATCACATGAGGCCGTGAGTGAAGGAGAGAGCTCGGGAAGTCAAGTGGAGCATTAACATAAGTCCTGCAGCCCCTAAGGTGCTGTAAAAACTCAGTTAGAGGGAGAGGTTTAATATACCTGCTTAGTCCTGATCCAGTCCTTGCTTGTCTGCAGGATGGAGAATCCTACGGCAGTGAGAGTTGCTGATGTCTGGTTTTTCTCTTAGGGCATATACAGTAAAGCAAAGCAGAAATAAACTACAGGGTACAGTGTTTCTTTCCTACTAGCATTAGCAGTACAGCTTGATTAGATCGTCATGGCCATCCTGTATGCTTTGTCTCTTGCTCTTCCTTCCCTTGATGGATCTGCAGGTGCAAACAACCATATCCCTGTCTGAGGAGCCTGGAACTGGTGTCTTTTGGAAGCATCTGCCCAGCCCAAGCCTGTCACTGTGGTGCAGCTGTCCCAAGGGGTCTGAATGCCTCCAACTCTCGTATCGTGGTGTTCAGCTTCTCACAGGGCTCAAGAACCTGTCCAGCCCTTGGAGTGGGCTGGGACCCCACATGCCCAGGGTATGGGCATACCCAAAAGGACATAGACAAGGTACTTGGGGACATGGTTTAGAAGTGGTTTTTGTCAGGTTAGGATAATGGTTGGACTTGATGATCTTAAAGGTCCCTCCCAACCTCAACAATTGTATGATTCTATGCATGTATGCCATATCCAACGGGATCCCTAACATGATCTTCATTTTTATTTAAAATCTATGAGTTCTCCCCCAACTGCCTCCTTCCAAATAGCCTAGCACGCCTGTAACAAGACAGCAGATCTCGGGGTGCAAAACATGAAGACAGGACTGCAGCATTCTTCACGTACCGTGGCTGTAGTCATTTGGTTCCTCGTGCCATATAGTCCAGGATCCAAGAGCATGAGGACAGAAGATCAAAAGCCTGTTGCTTGCATTTCACACGTCCTATCACCAAGAATATTAACTACTAATTACTAAACTAATCTGAATATATACTCAAAGTCCAGGTGTTATCACTTACTGATCACAGGCTGGAACTGCCTTTGGTTCTGGGTGTGAGCATACTCGCACCCATGCAGAATCTCTGTCATATTTCCTAAACTGCGTGGCAGGCAAGATGGTTCAGATACAATAAATGCAGGAGGTTCAAGGTCCTGGCTGTATCTTGGATCTGACTGATCGGCCACCTGAGGCCGTGAGCCAGCAGCCGAGATCAAAGGAACGATAGCCTGGGATCCACGTTCAGGGCGGGCAGAGGAGATGCCTGCACCCTTCCCCTCCTCCAGTGCAAAGGTTGGAGTAGTTTCTAAGCTTGGGACCAAATCGCCTCCTTTCTGGCTGCTGCTGTGGGTGGCAGCACAGCACAGACAGCTTCTCTTCGGACACATTCCTACTGTTCACACTGCACAAGGGGCTTTAAATGGGATCAGAGTGAAATATTTCTCTTTAAACTCTATATTCACATGGCAAGATCCTCTCTGTCACCTCTGACCTGTTCCTGCCTGGCTGCCGGTATGGATCTAAGCGCTACAGCATTCAATCACCTTCCAGACAATTGAACAGGAGCCGTTCCAAATACTGTCGCTTTCCCTCTCTCTTGCCCGTGAGTAGGAATTATCTAGAGCAGGTCGTAGTGGTGTGTGTAATAATGACTGTATCAGTGAACGTAGTTCCCGTTGCCTGGATGCAGGTTAAAAAAAAGGCTCCTAGTAGGAAGGGGATATCTTACAGCTGAAGATGTGATCAGATGAGCGTCTGTTCCATCTTTAGAATCTTTTTTTTTAAAAAAAAAAAAAAGTTACTATATTTCAGCTAAAGGTTACTGCCCTTCTGCTGTCAGGTCTCTTCCTGCAGCTCGGGTAAGTAACTCTGTTCGTGCTTCTGTTCTGTACAGAAAGTAAAACAGGTTTGTGTGAAAGCCCTGCTGACACGCTCTTCTTGTTCTGAGTATGATGGTGTCAGGGATCTGACCTTTTATAGGAGTCGGCTTCACCGTGCATGCCCTGTGGTCACGACAGTTGCCCCGTGACACTCCCAGCCTCAGCAGGTGCTTCTGTCCATCCTGTCAACTGTAGCTGGCATGAAAGGATGGAGTTGGGTTTTTTGGGGGAGGTGAGCCCCTGGGTTCATCTGTAAACCTCAGGAAGAATTTTGATTTTCAGGTCAGAGATCACAACTGGGTCTGTCCATTGGGCAGAAGAGGCTTCCAGACCTTGTACCAGTTGGGCAAAGAGGCTCTCTTCCTAGCCGAGTGCCGTACCAAATGGCTGATGTCAGAGCTGTGGGGCTGATCTGACCCAGGCCTGTGTCCTCCTGGGGCAGAGAGCAAGCTGCACACACCATTCTGGTGGCTGTCGGGCACCAAAGACCTGGGCCAAATGCTCTTCCCTGCTTCAGAGCTTCACAATGAGTTTCATGAATCAGAGAGTGAATCATAGAATTAGGTTGGAAGGGACCTTGAAGACCATCTAGTTCCAACCTCCTGCCATGGGCAGGGACACCTCCCACCAGCCCAGGTTGCTCAAAGCCCCGTCCAACCTGGCCTTGAACACCTCCAGGGATGGGGCAGCCACAGCTTCTCTGGGCAACCTGTTCCAGTGCCTCACCACCCTCACAGTGAAAAATTGCTTCCTAATTTCTAATCTAAGTCTCCCCTCTTCCAGTTTGAAGCCATTCCCCCTCATCCTATCACTACATGCCCTTATAAAAAGCCCTCCCCCAGCTCTCATGTAGGCTGCCTTTAGGTTCAGCCTTGAGGGCTCCTGGGGTGAGGGAATAAGGATTGTCTTAGCCTTCCTCATCAAGCTGCACTGACTTTATGGGTCCAGGATGCCTTTGCTCTGTGGCTTCATTGTATTGTCAACTCTCTAAAAATGGCCTTGGCTAAGGGATGTTTGACATAGGTCTGGATTGGGAATGCTCATGAGGAGCAAGCTGGGCTGTGGCTCTCTTCTAAAACCTCTGGGGACCATGGGTGTGAAACGTGAAACACTAGTAGTATACCTGCTAAGCACTCATTTACCCCAACACATCCATCCCTCCCACAGAGGGACAAGGAGGCAGAAGCAAAACGTTCCTACACATTTAGGGTATGGAACAAGACAGCTCATCTTGACTGAACTGGATTAGGGAGCGATCACGAGCGTAGCCCAGCTGGCCAATCTGGTGGTCTCAGGGAGTGGGATGGTGACAAGGCGTGAGAAGCAGTCTCAGCAAGAGCTGGCACAGCTGCAGCTGAGCTGTGATTTTTCTGCTTGCTTGCCCCGCAGTGCACTCTTCCCTTGGCAGCAGCTTGGAGCCTACAGCCCTTCTCCCTACCCACAGGATTGCTTGCAAGCTAGAGGGAGAATCTGGTGGCAGCCCCCACAAACATTTGGGTGTTTTCCAGATCTCTCCTACTCTCTGTAGCAGCTCTCAACTTGCTTGAAGTCAAGGACGTACGTTAACTTGCTGTCTGTCTTTCTCTCCCCCACACAGCGCGTTAGCTCTGGCTCTGGGGGCTGACGGAGACGTGATCTGCTTAGGCAGTAAGTGCAGGTTACCTGCAGGGTGACGGCAGCCTTCTCTGGCCTTTTTGGTGATAGAAATATTCATCCCTTTCTAGCTCTCTTGAGCCAAGTGGGGGATGCTGCACGGCTGAGCTTGCTCTGAGCATCGTGCCTCCAGATCCTTGGATCATCCCTGCTGCTGGGACGGGAGAGCTGCTCTCGCTCTGTGTGTTCTCAGCTCTCCTCTCTTGCTGGCTATACCACAGAGACAGTTGATGAGCTGAAGCCTGGTAAGCTGGAGCTGACCCTTAGCTCGGACAGCCCAGGCTCCTGCGTTTAGATCCAAGACTCGGTCCTTGAAGCCAACCAACCCAGCAGTGGTTCTGTTGCTCGCACGGAAGCAGATGTGAAGGTTGTAGCCCTCCTGGCAGACCAAAGCTCCCGGGCTGGCAAGAGCTCTGCTGCCTACAGGGCCAGCTAGGGCCGTATCGCCTCTTCTTCCTGACAAGCCCGGGCTACAAGAAGACACGAGGCAGGGAGTGATCTGTAGTGATCCCTTCTCTCCGGTAACCATCCACCAGGTCCCCAGCTCCTGCTGGAAGGCAGCACCCAGAGCAAGGCAGAGCCCTGCGAGCTGCAGGTGGGGAGGAGATGATCCCCTTCCCAGCTGGCATCGCTGCTGCAGAGATGTAAAGTTCTGGCAAGGCAGGCGCAGGGGGAAAGGGAGGTAACTCTTTTCTCTTGGTTGCTTTGTTCGTTGTTTAGGTAATGGGTGGAAGAAAGACTTTGCTACGNGAGATGTAAAGTTCTGGCAAGGCAGGCGCAGGGGGAAAGGGAGGCAACTTTTTTCTCTTGGTTGCTTTGTTCGTTGTTTAGTTAACAGGTGGAAGAAAGACTTTGCTACGTNTCTTTTCTCTTGGTTGCTTTGTTCGTTGTTTAGGTAATGGGTGGAAGAAAGACTTTGCTACGTTAAGGAAGTTATTGTTTAGTTGAGGGCTTATTTGTTCTTTCGGGGAAGAAGGTTGTGTTTGCCTTTGGGGGGGATATTGTGCAACAGCAGTTCATTTTAATTAGTTGCTGTTTCTTTACCTTGGCTTCCTAATTTAACCAGAGAAGAANTGCTGTTTCTTTACCTTGGCTTCCTAATTTAACCGGAGAAGAAATTTCTGAAAGGAGAATTTTAAGAAGAGAGGGAGGAAAAAAAAAAAACCACACAAAGCCCAGATTGGGGTTGGGATTTGGGATCTGTGCTTCCAGCTTGTCCCTGATGTGTACCCNCCTTGGCTTCCTAATTTAACCAGAGAAGAAATTTCTGAAAGGAGAATTTTAAGAAGAGAGGGAGGAAAAAAAACCAAACCACCGAACAAAGCCCAGATTGGGGCTGGGATTTGGGATCTGTGCTTCCAGCTTGTCCCTGATGTGTATTGACTTAACAAGAAAAGCTTTTACCATAGGGGCAGAGGATGCACCTCATTGCTTTCCCTCTCTTCCTAGCCTCTCCATTCACTGTAGGGAAATGAGGGAAGTTTGTATCTCTGTGGTGGGATTAATGGCAATATGGAGGTGAGCTGAATGTGTAATGGCCCATTTTCCCAGGAGAAGGGGCCTGTACCAGCAGCGGTTTGGCCCAGATGTATATGAGGGCTGTATCTTTTTCTCTTTTACGAGCGCACCCCGTAATTTTCCTCTTTCAGTTCTTCTGCCCTGGAGATCAAGCTCAATGAGATGCTGCCCAAGGTGGGGAGCAGGGCAGGCTGCTGAGCAGGGGGACGTGTCACGTAACTGGCTGTTGCCGTGAGGGTATATAGGCACCTGTTTATCTGACTTTAGCAAGAATTAGGATTAAATAGTAGTGGAGTCCAGGATCTTTCTCTCCCCTCGCTTCATATCCACCTTCTTTTCTATCCATTTTCCCCTCTCGCAGCCTCATGGGGAGGGAGCAGGAGGAGGATTCCTCTCTCTGTTCTCCCACCCGTGTCTCTAGGTTGCAGCTGCCCACAAGGTCGGGATGGCGTGGGGGCCCTTTCAGCTCAGGCTCTGCCTCGTCACCACTTCTTCCCCCTGAGCTGGAAGGTGATGGTCATGACAACAGCCGGAGAGCAGGGACAGGCAGCTGGAGTTTGGCAAGTTATAGGTCAGGGCAGGGTTTGCTTTTGTGCAGGCCATAAGGAAAGGAGCCCTCCTGGTACAAAGAAAGTTAAAAATGTCTCCATGAAAGCACTCCCGGCTGCCCAGAGCTCTCCAGGCCATATTTTCAGGCTGGCGGCACTTGCTGGCAGCCTGTTGCCCTCGGAGCGGAGCTGGGTGCCTTCTGTCTCCTCTATTCTCTCTGAGGGCACCTCCCCGCTGTTCGGGTCTGAGTGAGCTGGGGGTCACTCCCACTTCAAGGCTTTTTTTCCCTTCCCCTTCCAGCTCCTTAAACAACAAAGGTGTTGAGGGAATTTATACCTCTGCCTGGTAACAAGACAGATCAGCGAGACGCTGTCACGGTTTTGTGAGAGCTCCATAGATTTTTATTGCTTTTCAGTCCTTGGGTTCCCAACCTTCCTTTGGCTTGTAAATTGCCCACAAAATGCAGACACAGCTCCTATTCTGTGTGTTCCTTTGATGATTTTATTTATATCTCTTGCTTTGTCTTGTCCTTTATTACAGGGAGACTGCAATTAATTATTATCCCATCAGCTTCTATTTAGCCTGACAGTACAATGCAACATGCAGTGTCCAACCTTTCCCTGCCTCTGTGTGCACGAGCGGGCAGCTATTCTTGAGAAGAACAAAGGCGCTGGCAGCTTTAGAAAGGGACGTGCTGCTAAAGGGCAGCTTAAGAGAGTTCAATAGCACCAGCAGAGCACAGTTGTGATATGGCTAAAGTGACCAGACATCCCAATTTAGTTGCAGTGCTCCTGATTTTATCTTCTTGTCCAAAGTGTGGTTTAGACAGTCACTTTTCAAGCGAGTATAGGCTCGTGGTTAGAGCAGAGGCAAGGCTCTTGTGTCTTTTTCCCACATCTCTGAGCAGATCTTTTAATCTTTCCTTAGCCCAGCTATGAAATAGAAATTGCACCTGTGAGATACGTAAAACAATCCCCGCTTGTTTAGCGTGGGCAAAAAAACTCAGTGGGAAGACAGGAGGTGCACATACCAAGGAGAGATGAGCAGCAGACCAGAGCGATCATAAATCTAGAGAACGCTGGCCCGGGGAGCAGACTGAAGGAACCGGCAATGTCTGGGCAAGAGACAACTTAGAGGACACCTGGTGATGCTGGGCAAAGAGGGAGGGACGGATCTGTTATTCACATCTGCAAGGTAGCAGGAGGGTAAGAATGGACTTAACGTACAACAAGGGATGTTCAACGTAGATGCTGGGAAAGTGGTAAGAATAGTAATGGTGTGAGCAGATTTCCTGGGCTGGAGAGGGAGAGTCTCCAGTGCCGGAGCTTCTTAGGAGCAATTTTGAATACATGGTCTGGTTTGTTTTGTGAATGTATGTGTCAGAAAGAGGTGCTTCCAGGCACAACCCTGTAGAGATAATAATGACTGAAGGCCTCAAGAACAAGTGTGTGTTAGACGGGGAAACATTTGATGGTAATTTCAGGACTCGTTTCCTATTCAGTCTTTGACACTGGGTTCTGTACAGGGAATATCAGTTTTCTATACTGGCCATTCTGTCACCAGAAAACCAGCAAAGCTGTTTTCACTCTTTCCTTTTTCTTTACATCTCACAAAAAGGTTTATTTGCCCTACAGGCCCATGGATGGCATGTTGCCGAGCGGTGCTGGTGATGAGATAAAGATGTTTTGACAAGCTTCATTGCCAGGTGAGTGGAAGCTGCTGTTAAACCAAATGTTTGTTCACTCCTGCTTATTTCTCTCGTTGTCTCATTTGTTCATTTACACCTGATCTTGGCAGCCTTTGGCAGTGTAGCTCTCGGTCTGACCTCCCCAGACCCACTAATGACAACAGAGCAGAGCCTCTGGGCCAACGTAATGCCCGTGTAGTTCTTCTACACCAGCATCCTCTCCTCTTCTCCCCAGCAGAGTCCACTCCACACTTCGGAGGAAGCTGCAAGATTGGCCTACGATGCCATAAATTCAGAGGGATGTTTCTTGCTCCTGTCCTCCTCAGATGACATGTGCTCACTAGCCCACGTGGCTACCAGCCATTAGGTGGTTTAAGTTGTTCAGTCCAAGCGAATGTAGCTGTGGGGCTCCGTGGGAAATGAAGGGCATGTCTGGACGGGGAGGATGGGCAGACTGAGCTGGCTCTGCCATTGCTACTGCCGGAATGGAAGTGCCAGGAACTGCAGGGCTGAGATGCTGAGTTTGCTGGTGGAAAACTGGCTCAAGTTGAGGACTGTCTAGGTTCACCCCGCTTAATTAGCCTTTCTGAGAGAGAAGATTCACTGGCTTGGGTGCAGTTCTGCTGAGGTGTGCTAACCTGCTCCTGAGAGTGAGGTGGGATGGTCTTCCAAGCCTGTACTGCGTTCTGAGAACTTAGCTCAGCTCTGCATTGCTTCAGGTCTCCCGTGCTTAGAAGATTAAGCTAAAAGTAAGAGCAGTAACTCGATGTCTGATTCTACGTCTCCCATTTGAAAACCTCGATTAGGTGGTCAAGTCAGCTCTTCTTCCACCTCCACCCCAGCTGCAGCCCAGCTGCATTTCTACTGAATCTGTGATTACTGTGATAAAATTGCAACTAAATTCTGTCAGCTCTGAAGCATGAACTATGAGGGTTGGTCTTTACATCAGACATGTAATTACCTGTCTACAAAACTATGAAAATGTGCAAGGAAAAAAAAGAGGGAAAAGCAAGATCTCCATCAAATGAGAGAAAAGCTATAATTTTCCCCATTTTTTTTTTTCGTTTGTTTTCCTCCATTCACAGCAGTATATAGCTGTGCTTAATGCAGCTAGGAACCTGCTCCAGAGATCAGTCTGCCTGATAAGCTACCTTCTCGCTACTGACCCTCAAATCTATCTAAGTATGTTTGAAACCCCTGGCAAAACTCTCAAATCTGCAAGATCTTAGAAGCAGGAAAATCTGTTTTCCTTCATAAGGAGAAGGTCTTTTTATGGCGACTGAATACTGAATCGCAATCGGAATGGCAGTACTATTTGTTAAATGCAAGTTACTTAAATAATTCATTTTTCTTACTAATTATACAGTATGTGGTTAGCTTCAATGATCACATGTAATTAAAGGGGAATGGTTTCTGCAGCGCTGTCATGACTTTGATGGTGCTGATCGAGAAGAGACTAAGATTTCCTGGCAGTCTACGGATTATGTGCTAATTAAGGGGTTTTCATGGAGTGGCATGTGTATCCTGTGCTTGGAGACACACCCTGAACATCGTCAGTATCTCCTGATTTCCAAGAGGTCCTTAGATTTGACTGAGGTCCCAAGTTATCAAAGCCTCCGCTTAATTTTAAATGTGTGCTTAAAACCTTTTGAAGTCAATGACGCTTAAGTACGTGCTTCGGCTTTAGTTACACACTTGAGAATTTTGCCGAATTGAGCCCGCTGGCTGGTTAGGGATGAAGCCTCTCTGGTACCTCTTCTTCCCCAAGGACACATCTAATCCCCTTGATTAACCGATCCAACATAGCAGGCTTGAAACGCCTCGGTGACTGTCACGGTTAACTTTATTTCTTTTTAAACACAATAGGCAAACCCCTAAGAGCTTGAAAAGTTTCTTCTCTGAGAAACAAAATGAGAGTGTACGTAGCAGGAAAAAAATACAATCTTTGGCTATATTATTTTACCACACCAACCAGTGGGGAAGCTGTACAGAGGATTACTGTATAGTGGAAGAGACTTGGTTTTCCGTGCATGCTTTAATGACTGGACCTTTGCTCTACCTTTTAACTGTGACCATTTAATAACTACTTGACTCACTTTGCCCTCAGCAGGATGTTGCATGTAGCTTCACCGCGTTGAAGAACACAGTCAAAATTAAAAATGTCATTTAATGATTCGGTTGGTAACAGAGAGGTTACCCAATAGCCTGCCTGTGGAGTGGACTTTCGTAAGGATCCTCCTATACAAGAACGCTTCCCTAGACAAAACTTAACTTGCAGGTGTTATATTGTAAGTTCCCAAGTCATCTCAGCTGCAGTCTTTAAATCCCATGCGCAAAATCTCTACTGAATATTTAGCCAACAGCAAAATGAAAGGAAATTCTCTCCTTCAACAAAAAGAATGGTTCATACCTTTACTTGGGAAGCGGATTTAGATATCTTTGCGCAGAGGACCCTGGGAAATACATGAGCTGGTCTCTTCTCTGAAGAGTTCACGATTTAAACATTCAAGCCAGACTGGAGGTGGGAGGGGAAGCCGGCTCCGAGAGGAAGGTGACATGCCTAAAGGTGGCACAAGAGGACAGTAGCAGAGCTGGAATTATACCCCAGCCCCCCCAGTGCAGCCAGCGCCTGTGCACTGTGTCATCAGCAATCCTTGCAGGCTTTGGCTGCTCCTTGAGGTTTGCCAGCTGTGTTCAGATGTGGGCAAATCCTACGTGGAAGGACATTATTATCTACAAGCCGTCCCGGTGGGTAAAGAAACTGTAAGAAGCAATTTTGTATACCCAGAATAATTGAGGAGGCTTCTCTTCAGCTTGGGAGAGGAGGTAGCTGGAGGAGGCGGGTAGCTGACAGCCATGGGCTGGGACACAGCGGTCAAGAAAAAGAAGAGAAAATGTTTTGACTGAATATATCCAGTGGACTTCAGTTCTCTGGACTTCAGCTCAATTCTTGCAAGGAAACCTTCCCGACCAAAAACCCCGAGCTAGCAAATTCCCCCAAAGCCCTGTTTCACTGGAGAAAGATCTCTCGACATGGTTGTAACATCCATCTAGTCTACAGGTCTCAGCCAGACAGTGGAGCAAGGGAAATGGAGAGTTCAGTTTGAGAGAAAATTCTTAGTTGCCCTGAGGGAAGAACAACAGGTCTTTCTGCCTGGTCTCCGAAAACAGATTCATTGGACCTGACTCTCCCGTCAGGCAGGGATAGGACAAGAAATAATGGATTTGGATTGCGGTGGGAAAGTTTTAGGTTACATGTCAGGAAATTCTTCCAGTAGCGAGGATAGTTTGGNTCCCGTCAGGCAGGGATAGGACAAGAAATAATGGATTTGGATTGTGGTGGGAAAGTTTTAGGTTACATGTCAGGAAATTCTTCCGGTAGCGAGGATAGTTTGACCATGCAATAGCTTTTTAATTTTGTTTTGTGTTTTTTCAGTAGCTTTATTAGATGGAGAACGTGGTGATGCTGTTTGTGGCTGGAAGCTACCAAGACAGAGCTTACTGTTGTTCCTGCTCTGCACTCTCTCTTACCCAACGTGCTTCATCAGGGTCCATAGAAAATCAGATCAGACGAAATCCTATTTTGAGTGTCTTGTGCCAGGCTTAATTCCTTGTGCTGTGTCTCTCTGTGAAACGAGTCAAGTGCCCTTGACTGTAGCATCCCTCTCTGGAGAGATAATTCTTTTGTACTTCCACTTGTACCTGTGCCCTCTGGCTCTCTCTTCGCCTGGCCCATTCCCAAAGTGATGCAAAAATGTGTACGCTCCATCACAACAGAAATAACAACAGGAGGCAAAGATTCGAGGTGAACGTTGTTCTTATGAAGTCTTCATTTACAGTTAGTTTGCAGCTGTGGTTTTTTTAAAAGAATAAATTTACTGTAATAGGAGTGAGTCAGCATGGATATATTGCAGGTAAATCATGTCAGACTAATTTGATCACTTATGCTAATGAAATAACTATCAGTCTAGATAGCATAAATCTATCTGGTTGTCCAGAAGGTTTTAAGAAAATTTTGTGTGATGGATTATAGTACAAACTCCCTAAATGTAGGTTGAAATAATCTATTATTGAAAAGGGTAAAATACTGGCAAGAAGAGAGAGTCATGGCTTGGAGCTAAGGGTGAGCGTCAACGGGAAGGTGACTGAGGAGCACATCCTCTGCTGGGGCTCTTTAATATTTTTATTAAAGATGTATGCAATGCCGCAGCATGTAGGATCATTACACTTGCAGACGATACAGAGCCAGAGGGATCAGGCAAGACTTACTGGTCTTTCTTTGCAGAGAAATTGCTTTTTGGCAGTATAATTTTGCTAAGTTATGGAAGGAGACTCAAAACTGCAATATGATCTTGACTGGACCAAGATGCTCCAAGTTATGGTACCTTTAACAGAGAACTGGAGGTCCCAACTGGAGTCTTTTCAGTGGATATGGGGAGTTCTGTATCGTAAGGTGTGGTGGAGGTACGGGGGTGTGAGGAACCACCAGCAGGAGGACAGAGAGAGATTTCTCGTTCGTTTTTTATTTTTTTTTGAGTCCTTAATACGCTCTCACCATAAACATTTGCACAGCAGTGTTTGATAGAAAGTACTGGGGGTGGTCATGTTTTATGATAGTATATAAAATATTATATATTCTGTTTGGCCATGTTTTATTAGAGTGTATAAATGAGATATTCTGTTTGTAGCTGATGTAGCAATTATATCTGAGAGAGCTTGTGATTTTGTCTCTTAAGGACTTCCCTGATCCTGACCATCTGCAGTGGAAGGAGGGGGAGCTGGGTAAGAACAAAACATCCTTGTTCTCATGTGTCCACACGCTAAAGAGTTAACTGGGAGCAGGTAGTACACTTCTAGCTCCTATCCTGTTATAGCACACAGCAATCCTGAAGTGTAGCCGTATCCCAGCCACATTTAGCTGTGTAAATATTACTCTTATCATACCTGTCATCTGAGCTACCAAACTTCATGTTCATCTGGGTTTCTGGTTTTAGGCGCTCTTCATTACGCAACGTCTGGGCAACATCTTGCCAGTCCAGGCAAGAAAGGCGCTTCCTCGGCTTCAGCCTTCTCCGGTGGAGCGCGAGACAGCTGAGCTGTCCAGCAGGCAACACTCCATGCTTCCCGGCAGCTTTTCTGCTAGTTTTTAAGAGTGATGTGATGACTACGCTACTCCAGTGCTCCTCTTTCTGCCACTCTGGGAAAAAAAATGTTCAATCTTTGGAAGGTGTACTATAACTAGCGGCTGATTTGTCGCATGAGATTCTGAGTAGGGGAAGAGTGAAAATAACAGGAGGGTGGTTTTTCCTCTATTTTGGGCTCTGACTTAAATCGGCTTCTGAGGCAGCATTCATTTCTGGGAGAATAATGATGCTTGTGGATTGAGATTTCTGCGATGGGAGCAATCTTTTGGGGTAGCGAACACTTGTATTTCAGAGTTAGTGTAGATGCGTAAAGGTGGCCAGTTGCGCTTACAGCATACCCAGATGCCACACTCCTGATTTCTTCACCATTGAGAAGCTGAACTGCAAATCTTCAGACTGCTGTTGTGATTAACAGAAGGGCAAAAATATTAACATGTAAACCACAAAATAAATCTGTTAAATCAAAGATAGAACGGAAGAAGAAATCTGAAATTCCCTGTGTAGTAGGTATAACTCATTCTTACTGCCAGTTCAAAATCAACCATAGCAGGAGAATTTAATGATACCATTGTTTAGTGAAATTAGACTTGACACTAGCCAGTTACCCTTTATTTTGGTTGGTTAGGATTTGCAATTGTTTGACACTCATTAGAAATCACAGTAACCTGTTTTAAGGGTAGGCAAATTAAGATTCCCTCTCTCCGTACAAGATTACTCATCACACCACAGCTACATGCTAATTGGAAAATAACTGGTGAATGAGCATGTCTTACACAAGCTGTCATCTGAGCATGTCAGGTAACGTACTGGAGGTGATCTCGCTAAGAATTCGGTCACGCACACAACAGCTAAGAAAAAACTGTTGCGGGAAATCAACGCTACAATAACTTACTAGATGCAAAGAATAATTATTAATCCTTAATGATCCTGGTAATTTCTTTATGGGAATTCACCTGACCTTCTGTTTCCTTCGGTGCCACCAGCATGAGAACGCAAGGTTCCCTGCCTAAATCTCAGCCCCATTTTTTTTTTTTTTCATTCAGAGCCTGCCAGTGAGTTAGAGGAGCCCCAGGGTTTCCTAGGCCAGCCAGGCTTCCAGGGAAAAGACCCTCTGAAGGCTGCTCTCACAAGACAACAGGGTAAGCTGCTAGCTCCGAGCATACCATCTTCTGTCTCCTACTAGAGGAAATCTCATTTAGCTAAACCAGAGCAGAGTGGCACGGGGGAAAATTGTAGCTGATTTCTTGCAAAGGGGCTGTGTGCTGCAAAGGGCTGTCTGGGAAGCATCATGAGGTCTTGCAGGGAGATAAGCAGATGCAGAGAGAGGCTTCCTAGTGGTTACACCTGCATTAGGAAGCAGCAAGGTGTGGTAGGAGCAGATCTGGGGAGTGAAACGTTCGGTGCTGGTCTGCTATATGCATTTGGGGGGATTTACTTGGGGTGGGTCTGATCTGACCCCATGGCTTGGAACATCCAGTAGCAGCTGGGACATGTTGTGTGGCTCTCTGGAGCTCATCTTGTCATTTAGTTTTGTCTGAAAGGAATCCACATTCTGCAGTGTGGACCTAAATGCAGTAAGTGGGGAAGGTCAGGAGAGTCACCGCAAAAGGGTTGTCCTGCTCCAAAATAAAACTAACGCCAATACGGCTGTAGAAGAGTCTGCAAGAAGCTGGTCAAACTAGCCTCTCATTCCCGGAAACAGCTAATGAAAGTTAAT
Organism: Himantopus leucocephalus; assembly: GCA_003993805.1. Classification (NCBI taxonomy): domain Eukaryota; kingdom Metazoa; phylum Chordata; class Aves; order Charadriiformes; family Recurvirostridae; genus Himantopus; species Himantopus leucocephalus. The sequence goes on along the minus strand of RSEF01000010.1, from coordinate 1,023,734 downwards.
CTGAACATGCACAGCCTGTTTTAGCGTTTTTATAACAGGTTCACTCTGAGATGCTTTTGTTCCAGGGAAGCAATACTTTGCAATCAGGAAGTTGCTTGTTCGGTGATTAGCGTTGCTGTTGCCCCCGAGGGAAGGGATGGCACCGTCTGGACAGACTCCGAACCCGCTGAGAAAAGTTGCATCTGGTACTCCACCCGAGATCTGGTCTACAAGTGGAAAAGTCGCCTGCTTCCCACTGATGACTTTGGATTTAGGAGCCAAGAGATGGGGTGCTGTGTGGGGCACAGCATCAAATGAGAGTGGTGAGAAGCGTAGTTCACCAGCTAGCTGTGACATGAGTTCCCAGCCTCCGTTTGGCAGGGAGGTGTAGAGGTAAGATTAGCTTCATCAATTTATTCTCTGCAATGCATTCGTTTTTATATCTAGAAAATACACTTCTTGTATCGCACTGCCCAAGTCTGTGTGTTCCCTGCATATTCAAACAAAAGATGAATTTTCACTTCTGACAGTTCAGCTTGCAACACCAAGGGGGAGATGGAAAAAACACCCTTCTGCGTCTGTGTGATGATTGATCACTTTTTATTTTTGCTCAGATGCCAGGTCTGGATTTGAAATAAAAAACTAATATACTATCTTACGGAGCTGCTTCAGGAGGGGGCCCTGAAGGAGGAATGTAGAGTGCTGTAAGACGGGGCTGGAGAGATCACACAGGAACCAGGAGAACAAAAGCCGCCACTGTTAGAGATCTGGGAGTTGGTGTTGGATGAAGCGGGGCCTCCCGCTGTTCGCTGCTCACTGTTGCTGTGGCCAGGCTGGCATCGCTGTGCAAGGGGAAATGCAGGCGAAGAGCTAATCTATCGAAACAGAAGGACAGACTTAGCTTGAGAAGATGAGCATGCTGAGCTGGTTTCTGCTCTGTTACACCCTGAAACCTCACTGATATCTGCACAGCTCCCCAGCTGTAACTAGGAGCAGACAGGGGTTCTTTATGCATTTTCTCCAGAGCCACACTGGTGAGGATTTGGTGAGGACTGGAGAAACTGATACTGAGATTTTCAGCTCGGCAGGAGGGAATCTGTGTTTGCTTAATTTGGGAAGAGACGGTCATATAACTTACAGTATGTAAAGCTTAAGCAGTGGAAGTATGCCCCTGAGCATAGTGTAGAGTTCAAGGCAGCTAGGAAAAGTCTTTCAGGCTGCCTGAGCCTTTCCGCAATGCTTTCTCCGTTCCTTCAAATGCAAAGAAATGCCTGCTCTGAACAGTTCGTGCAAGAACTAGACTCTAGTCTAGTAACGTAGGGGTTGCGACAGCCGTGTTTAGTCTAACTACCTACATAATTTCTCCCAGAAGGTGAGTTAAAGAGCGCCTTCTGAAAAACAGCTAGTCTCATAATTTCACCTAGTTCTCTGGCAAGCTTTTCCAGTACTGAATGGCCTTCACTGCTGTTTCTGTTATGTTTTATTTCAAGGTTAAATTTCTAATTGCCAGCTTTTGCAGGTGTCTTGGAAGAGGCATCGTGGTGCCCGAAAGCCCTCGCTCACAATTGTCTTCTCCCATATTAGTGTCTGTAGCAGTAATCAGATCCTGTCTCTGTCACATCGGTGATAAGCTGACAGGGTCGGGCTCCTTCAGAAGCACGCTGGGCAGCTTCTGTTTCCCAACTCCAGGGTCATTTTTTGGCTTTACCTGAATCGCTCCTGTATTTTCTCTTTCTCTGTGATGGAGGGAACATAGCCTGGACATGGCTTTCCAGCAGATTGTTGTTGTGTTGCGTACGAGAAGGAACGCTTCCTGCTGGGGTCTGCCATTGCCCTTTCTAAACGCCGAGGGATCGGAGGGGTCCCTTTATGGCAGCTTTAGGGCTACGGCGGATCTCTGTGATGTCTTCTAAGTCCTTTTCAAATCAACTCCGTTCCGAGGCAGAGTCCTGTAAGCGTAACCTGCATTTCTGGTTTCAGATGTCTTACCTTGCATTTGACTTTTTAAATCATGTTCCACTGGAGCGTGGCCAACTCCCAGTTATTTCAGATCGCTGTATATTGATAGTCCAGTCCTGCTTGTTGTTTCCCTACCGCCAATATTGTTGGCATCTGCGAACATTGCCACAACAAGGATTTTTATAGCGTCATTTAGATCATTGATAAAAATATTGAATAAAACGGTAATGGGAGTTTCACTCTTCTTTTATCCCAGATATTTTTACCCAGCGTAATATTGCTGTACGTTTATTGAATCGTGGCTATTGGAACATCCAGTAAATATGCCTTTGAAGAACAGCCAGTTTCCAGAAATGCTTTCCACCTTAAATGTGTATTCCCAGTCCATTATGCAGGCAACTGAGGTTAAGGCTTGGGAAAATAGAAATGTTAAATGCATAGGTGTGTGCGTCACTGCCTGGTGCCAGATTGTTTGCACAAGTGTAACCAGATCATACCCTGTGGTATCTAAGCAACTTGCTGGTTTTTAGATCAGCAATTAACTCTTTGGCCTTCAAGGTCTAGCAGAAGGTTTGCCCATGCGGATTGTGGCAGTTGCTGGGCTGAAGGCATTATTGTTTCAGAAGAACTTCTGGTCTGGCTTTAGGAGATGTCTAGGAGCTAGCTTCTGCGTTGAAGCTCACCACGATAATGTAACTTTGCTTCATGCCATCATTTGGAGAGGAAGTGGCAGCCACGCTGGACATTCTCCTTCTGGTGGTGCCCACCTCGTAAAACATTGTTAATACACATTTGAATGTTTCTTTTCAGTTACCAGCCTGGATCTCAGCAGGGAACAGGGCTGCTCTTATTGCCGTGGAGTGAGCTGGATCTTCGAGCTTATCCAGAGCCAGCCGAGGTGTCCGCAGGTACGTGCCAGCGTTTCCCAGCACAGCAGTGCCGGGCCTGTTCTATAGTGCTCAGGCTGGCGCTGAAACTACGGGAGTTTCAGACTCTGTAACAGCTCTGAACGGGGAAGGCACCAACGTACCTTTGCCCTCCCTCAAGTTTTGTGGGTTGTTCAGGACCTCTAATGGATGAAGCCCAGGAGCTCATTTAGATCCCAGGTTATGCGGGTTGCAAACCCAGGAGATTGGTTGTAAATATCCCCTTCACTCTCTAAATCTAGACTCAGAGCAGCTATCACCTGACTCTGGGAGGTGTTGACGTGGTAGNATCTAGACTCAGAGCAGCTATCACCTGACTCTGGGAGGTGTTGGCGTGGTAGGATCTGCACCTTTTGCAGAGCGTCCTAAGAGGAGGGGCATCACTGTTACACGTAGGGACAAAGGCAGCTCTTCTGACAGCAGCTGCGTAGCAAATCGCTTTANCAGCTGTGTAGCAAATCGCTTTTCTGAAATGCATCTTAAAATCTCAGAACTGCTGAGAGCGCTCCAGCCAAATATCCCCAGGCTGATACAGCAGAGCACGAAAGAAATTGTTGATATTCAAAACTTGTTCTTTAGCTACACGGGACCTGAAAGCATGGGTGTGTTTGTACCTCTGGGGAGAGAGGTACGAGGAGGAAGCAGGGCAGCCTTTGACATGGTAACAGGAGCTGTCCCTTGCAGAGCTGGAGTCAGAATAGTCGTTATTAAAAGAAGGTGACTTGGCCTTCGTGGAGACATTTGAGCTGCTCTGGTGTGCAGACCCCTGGGTCTTGAGTCCTGAACTCACGGTGGGGTTAGCTCAGCGCAACAGACTGTGAAGAAGGGTTATGGCTGGGGAGCTCTGGCACCGCCAGCAGGAAAAGGTCATGCAAAATAAATAAAAGAGAGTCTCTCTGACAGGAATTAAGGAATACTCCTGACTGTACACAAATATCATCCAACTGCTTAATTGTTGCTCGTGGCATACAGGCAGGAGAAAATAAGAAGGGAAAGCAACTGAAGGTAACTCCTTCTACATTCAGCTCGGTGCAGCCTGGGAAAGCTTTGGGCAGCCTATCCCCCATCTCTGTCTGCTTTTCGTTATTATTTTTTATAGCCAGAAATAAGAACTTTATTGCCTTTATTCATCTCCTGTCAGATGCCCAGTCAACATCTGGCAGTACAGCAATTCCCAGAAAGTGCTGACCTAGTGAGACCCAGTGGAGCAGGAGGTGCTGAGGAAGGTCTCCATCCCCTCTCCCATCCCTGACTGGCCTTTTAATTATCTTCCCAGCTGAAGTAGGATGTGTACCCCCTCCTCACCCTTGCTACCTCTCTGCGTTTCAGAGCAGCAGCATCACGGGAGCTCCCCTGGGGTGTGTGGACGTGAAGCTCTCGCCGTGCTCGAGGTCCCTGGCAAGCTTACAGGAGGTACCAGCGCTGGGGAATTCTGCCCATCTCAAGTGGTCCTGAGAACAGTGGCAGAGGCTGGAGACTTTTTGCTGGTTTTGTTTCTTCCTTTAAAATAAAGGACAATGAATCCTAGGGCTCGTTTCTAGCCAGTTGTTCCTAGTTGGGCTGGCCACCTTGTCGGGGAACATTTAAGCTGTTATGGTTTTGTCCATGTGCAGCCTGCCACTTGTGTCCCCATGGAGAGTTAAATGGTACCACTGCCGTAGTTTATATCCATCCCTGAGTGAGTTTCCACCAGCTCACTTTCCCATGCCGGTTAGCTGTCAGTCCCGTAGAAGCACTAATTAATGGGGAACAAAACAGGTTGGAGGCTTCATGGCAGGTAGCTGAAACTGTAGCGAAGACCAGGGCTGCCTTGGGCATCCCCTCGAAGAGGTGCTGGAAATCTTCAGCTGTGGTTGGAAGGCACCTGAGAAAACGTCTAGGGCATGGAGGATAGGGGCAGGAGGAGCTGGGCAGGAGGAGCTGAGCAGGAGACAGGGCATCCTGAGAACTGCTCCAAGGTCCTGTAGAGCTGATAGCGGGGGACTGCACCCTTTCCCAGAGTTGGGGTAGACCTCTGCATAGGAAGGAGATTTGACAAATGGATCAGAAAGGAGCTGTGGACCATGTGCGGTGCCTGGCCAGTGTAAGAGGGACGCACGTGGCAGGGCAGAGGAGCTCAGCTCTCCCTCCTCCCATATGCCTTTGTGTGGATTTGCACAGGACTCGGAACCTATGCATAAAAATGCAGGGACCCTTCCTGAAGGGTTTTTGATTGAGTTTCCTGCCAGTTAGAGGATTTTAAGATCTAGCAGAAGATTGACTGGGGAGGAACGCATTTTTATCTACTTTGCTGCGTATTGGACTCATAATAAAATTCAGGTGTAACAAGCCAGAGGCAAGTTCTGTTCTATTCGGAGATTAGCCCATGTGCAGCTGCTCCAGCAGGTCCAGCAGGTTCCCTGTCAGATCCCTGGGCTCCCACAAGGGATCTCTTGAGCCCCCTTTTCCCACACGGTCCCGCCCTGACTTCTCCCTCAGGTGTGGGTGGCTTGGTTTGTGCTGAACTGTGGTACCTGCCCTTCCACATCTTGGGTTTTCTTTGCTCCCTATCTCCTAGATTTAAGCTCCAGCCAGGTGATCAGGGCAGTTCCTCCCTCTTCTCTGCTAGAACCTTCTCCCCCCATTTTGGTCTTTTTTTTGCTGACCACCTCCATGGGAAGTTTCCTCCTGTTCCTGTGGCGCTCTTGTCCCTCTGGTTGCTCTCCTCTCCCAGGCTGGCTGCTGCCCAGCTCTGTTATGTGCTCTTCTGCCCACACATCCTCCTTGGTCTCTGCGGCCTGTCTACGGGCTCTTCCCACACCTCTACCCTCAGACACCCTCTAACCAAGGCTGCTTTGTGGCTTCAACTGTTTTTGTCACCTAGTGCCTGAGGGCCCTTTGCACTTTGGTGCCCATGAAGAGAGCAGAGTGGGTTCCCCCTTCCTCCTGCACGGAGGTGGAGCTTCTGGGGGAGAAGGTAGCAAGGGCAGACGGGGGTACAGCTTTTCACTTCTGGTGCCATAGCCCAGCTGAGCCAACTGCCCTCTTGGTCCTGGAACAGCAAACCCTTCTGTGAAACAAGGACACAAACCCTTGTAACCCTCAACGATATCGGATGCCTGCAGCCTGGTCCCTTCCTGGCCATTTTTGGAGCATGCAGTCTTCTCAAACACCCTGTCAAGTCCCCAGAGCTGAGTATCTTTGGTTGTCCTCAGCTCCAAGTCTTCAGCGAGAGATAGAGATTGTTTAGAGAAAGGGTCCCGGCCGAACTGCCTCATCAGGTGCCCACTCATGTGAGCAAATGCCACCAGTGGGAGCTGAGGCATCATAATCCGGCCCATAATGCTCCTTTAAAGACATTTCAGCAGCTCAATTAAGTTTCCACTTGTGTGTTTTCTTTTTCCCCCCTTTGCTTTCATGGTCATTTAAAACAAATAAAGTGAGCAGAACACGGCAGCGTGATAACCACCATTTAATTCCCTTCCCACGGGTCTCCAGATTATTTGGTGATTCAGCGGCAGCAGGGGGAACATTTACGGAAAGGGAGGCGGGAGCTTCCCACAGGGACGACAGCTCACAAACCAGGGCCCCCGAGCATCTCGGAGGAAATACGTGCCTTGGGTTTTCCTTTTAAATACCATGGATATGGTGAATGCCGCGCCAGAGTCCAGGTCTTGGAACAGAAGCGGCCACCCGCTCCCCCACTTTTGTGGCGTCCCCGTTCTCATTGCATGTCTCACTGCCCTCGTTGTTCTCGCATTGTGAAGTGTGGACGAAGACCAATGTTCAGGATACATTTCACGCTTCTGTGCAAACACAATATGAGATGAAGAATTCATACCCTTAGACAAGGAGACGAGAGTGTATTTTCTCATAATAAGGAAAAGCAGCCAGATCGGAGCCTGCCAATTTCTCTTCAATGCTCCCGACTTCCCTAGGAAGTTCAAACAAGCCTATGCTTTTAAACAGGCAGAGAGAAGTATATTATATTTAAAAAAAAAATCAGAAATCCTTTTGGATCTTTTTTTGCATTATTCTCACAACCTCTATCTTGGTAGGTGACTTTTCCAGCTCTCCCTCATTTGATCTGCTGGGACTGCGGTGGTGGCGAAGGAGAATACCGTGCGTTTTATGTGTTTGTGAACAATTAATAGCGGTACTGCGTTTCACTGGAACTGCATGTAAAACGCACCCCAGGAGGGGAAAAAATAACAACTAACCAGACTGTTAAGCAGTCCGGAGCTTTTGCTGTCCTGTAGGAAAACACAATGTGTGGGGGGGTTGCTTATTCATCAGCAGCAGTAAATAACGGGCGCTCACCTTGAGCTCTCCTTCAGCCACTTCTTCTCCCCAGCCTCTGTGCTAGCAAAGAAAGGAAATATTTACTGTAGTTTGGATGACAAATCGTGTTTTTATAGCTGTTCAAATTTGAGCTTTTGTTTTCTCCCTAAAAAGCTCTGTTTTCGTAGCTTTGGCTTTGTTTTCCCCAGCATCAAAAGCCTCTGCCTGGAGTGCGTTCTGCCAGTCTGACACTGAAAATTAGTCCTGAACCATTTGCCTGAACCTGTCAACCCCACATCATAGCCACGCATTGTGTATGCAGGTGGTTTGGCCTGGGAAGGACGCATAATGCACGTTAGTCATTTAATACATTTATAATCTAATCTCTCAGAACAGCAGCGTCGGCAGTTTGTCTTACCCCTTGTGCGGTGCATCGAGATGTGTTTCCATCCCTGTGCCCGTGCCAGGAGGAGGTACTGGCTCACCCGGCACTGGGGTGGATGGCTCCCAATTCCCTTCGGCAAAGGTTACGGTGGCAGCTCCCCCGTGCTGCCTCCTGCCTGCGCCTCTGCCTGCCCTGGCGAGGCAGGACCCGTGTCGTGAAGAGCGACCGTCTGTCCTGTGAGCCCCTGGAGCCCACGGCCTCTTCACCGGGGTCAGACCCAAGAGTGTCCGCCTGACAGCTCCGGCTGCACCGGGAGTCCCCAGCATGTGCCTCGCCCCCGGAGGTTCCCCGCATCCCTTCTTTTCAGCCGGACGCCAAGACTTTCCATCGGTCTCACTCAAGCTGAGTCTGAGCCTGGAGGCACAGAGGTTACAGAGCTTTTTTTCCCCCCAGCCATCTGCACTCGAGAGTCATCCTGTCTTGTACAATTTTCCAGTGGGGAAGAGACAGGCTGGGCAGCGTGGAGACTGCTGTGCGCCTTGGGAGTCCTGACAAGCCACGAGTGGCCAAGACCTGCCGAAGTATGGTGACCGGGAGAGCTGCAGACACTGGATTCCTAAAACCTTGCTTTACCTAACACCTTCATGAAGTTTCCAGAATTAAAATGATTCCGGAAACGCATTTTCAGACTGTCAGTCAGATGCATTCATCACTCCCCTGAATATGCACCAGATTGTTAATGCTTCGGGCCAAATACCATGTCTTTTTTAATGCCTACAAAATGTAGTGCATGTTGCTGGCTCTATATTTATAATAATTGTAAAAGTAACGGGAGTAGCTGCATTCCTATAGGCTAGAAATGGCCGGGCACAGACAAAAAAAAATATGATTCATTGTTGCAATTAATGCTTGAGCGTGCACCTGTGATTAATTAGCCTGGCGATAGTGCTATGCAAAAGATCAGGGTGAGAATTAATAGGGAGACAAGTGCCGACTTTTAAGATGGTTAGACTACTATTTAGTGCTCCTTCCTTGGGCTGCCTCTGCCCGTTTAATTAAAGGCAGTGGCACAGGCTTGCTATGCACCAGTAGACCCATAGGCAGGTGGTGCAGAATATTTATGTAACAGTGTTCTGTAGGAAACTTCAAAATTAAATTCCCATCCAGGTCTCTAAATATAGTTTTGAAATGTCAGAGATGCTAAGAAGAACGCTGGCGCCGGATGAGATTGCTGTCAGGAAGAGGCAATAGCGTGCCGGATTTATACTGGTCTAAATACGCAGGTGACTTCAGCTCTTGTGTTCAAGGAAGCCTAAAATGCTCTGATGGACATACTTCATCTGGTGGGCGGCGGAGGAACCAACAGGAACACGTGCTACAGATGCGTACACCTGTAGGTGTCCCTTGCTGATCCCTGCGGACAGCCACGCGCCTGGATTAAAGCTGTTTTAACTGTGACCCAGCGCTGCCGACGGGGTGGGCGAGCGCCAGGGTTAAGGTACAACGGCGAGAGGGGGCCAGGGCAGGAACTGCAGGGCTTTAAGCAGAACCCAGTATGTCGTTCCCCTGCGATGATGTGCATCCCCCCCATCCACAGCCTGGCACACTGCGAATGACATCAGCATACCAATGTCACCTCAATGTTTCCTCCTCAGAGACACCACCGAGTGTGAACGAGAAGGGAGAGGGTGCGGAGAAGAGAGCGTTGACGGATGCAGCCTGATCAGATGCTAATGGAGACAAGAAAGATGAGAGATGTTTCGCTGAGATCTGCCCAGGGGAAAGCTCTCTGTGGAAAGGGCTTTAGCACCTTTCCTGGAGCATCACGTCGGTGACAGGGTGGCAGTTTGCCTCTCTTAAATGACCATTTGCTGCCTTTCATCTCACAAGGTATTTCTCTCTTCTCCTCCCATCCTCCTTTTCCTCCAAGTGTAGCCCTCTGTGGGGAACAGCTTTGGTCTTTTTTAACAGGTGACTTTGGTGGGTAAGATGGAGCAGGGGCAGCTCCCAAGAGCCTGCAAGTACCCATGAAGCACAAGCTACTCTGAAGCACCAACCTTTTAAGGTGAGCCCTGTTGGCAAAGTTTCTCCTCCAAGTTTTAGCCATCACTCCTTCTGCTGGCTCATTATCTTTCCCTTCTGCATATTTGTGCCTCCCGCCACCCCAATTCATTTTTCCCAGTTACAGCAGCTATTGACTGGTTTATATAGATGGGGTTTAACCAGTCCTCCCCCCTGGCTGCTCCTGAATCGCTGACAAGGCCGATTTGTCTGTTCACACATCAATCTGAAAGCACATGCAAAGTTATATCTTGGCTGACTTAATTGTTAGGAGCTGCAACCCCAATGTCTTTGTAAATAAAACGGTTTAATCTCATGGGGCATGCCTGGTGGAGAGAGTCGAATAAATACATCAATATGTAAATAGATCCACAAGAGGAGGATGAACTGGGACTTTGCAAAACTGATAAAGCATCTTAGGAGACGTGTTGTCGCTACACTTCTTGCATATTCTGATGAAGCAGAGAGTAGTGCTGGATCTCAGCCCTGGGTTGCACAGAGGAAGGGAGGGAGGGAGAAGTGTGGGCACGATTGCACCGTGACTGAAATTCTTGTATGGATTGATTTGACTTAAATATATTCCGAGGCAGGTCTAATTGCTAGTTTAGTCTCAGGCTTTGATTTTCCTGTTGCTTTCACATCTCTGCTGCCGTGTCTTTCCTGCATTTCAAGCAGCCTGACTGGGGACAGTGTCCAGACCAAGCCGGACACTGTTAGACCAAAAAAGATGATACCTGTCCTTCCTGAACCCGTCCACGAAGTGTTTGCAGCGAAGTGGGCATGAGTTAAAAGCAGTGAAGGTCAGACTTCTGCTGCATGGGTGTTTTGCCTGTGTAACAGCATCAGCGGGTATTTTGGAAAACAAAGCCTGAAGTTTTTGGGACACCTTGTTCATGATGGGCCCGTGCTGGTGTGCCCTCATCAGAGATCTTCTTAGCGAATTGGGGGAGACCAGTTAAATGCCGTGCGAACAGGAGAAGTTGCCGCGACCAGTTTGCTGACGCTGACACACATCCTGCAGGATCCTGCCTGCCGCAGGTCTGTCTCTGTAGGCGACAGCCCTCACTTTTTCCTGCTGTGTGTCATGCGCTGCGGTGCCCACCCGTGGGAGATGCTGCTCTGTGGCAGCACCGCTGTACTTCCACCGCACAGGTGGAAACACCGAGGTTTGGCTCACAAGCGGCAGCTCCTCCTGCCCTGTGTCAGGCAAGAGGAAACCTGTCACCCACCTCGGGCACTCGAGCGCTTCTCCGCCGATTTCCAGGGAAAGGAGAGGAGGAGAAACCTCCCACTGCATTGTCTGGGGCGCTGCCTCCCTTTCTGCAGGCTGAGCTCCAGCCCTTGTTTTGCAGCGCGCCACGTGGAATTTTATCACCTTCAACAATGAAATCTGTCACCTTCAAGCTGCTTTATTGTAATCTGGGGACTTTCGCCCTGTCCGCTGTAACCCGGCGCTGGGCTCCTGCCACACAGTGCTGCATTCCTCCCCGCGCCATCGCTAACATCTATTGATCAGGCTCCTCGCTGCAACCAACGGTGTTAACTTTAGGGACCGCATTTGTACTTGTTTTCTCACCAGGATCAGATCGTTAATTGATCTTCCTTCTTTCTCTTTGCCTTCCTTCTGTCTCGTGTGCATCTCAATCCCCTTCTTCTGATGACTGCTCCACTTCTCTTCCCAGCCCCCCTCCAATTTGGAGAATAAAAGCCAATCAAACATGCACTATAGCCGGTATTCAGCAGGTGATCTGATATTTTAAAGAATGCGATGTACAAACACGTGTTCTAAACAATGATACCTTCGTGTTGCATCAGTTATAAAAATACACACTTTGAGTCAGATTAACTGGCATATCTTCTCTTTGAGAAAGCAATTTAATAATAAACTCGGGGAATGGTACCTCTTCAGCCGACGTGGCTTAGATGTCACAGCTCTTGAGGTGGTGTTGTGGGAGGCTTTTTTCTGGACAGTTTGGGAACCCTGGTGTGACAGATAAATTAACCTTATTAATCTGCTTTTATTGTATGCTAAGATCAGAATATTTTTGCTTCCTGCTTTCCTGTAGCATCTATTGTAGATGCATTTTTGTTTTAGGGGTAAGTCGTTTCACCTGAAATGCAGTTGTGGAAATTTGGATACACGTTTGTATGGGCTAATTAAAAACTTACCATCAGAGCTGCTTTTCAGCTATCAATCACTATACAGCAAAATGGTTGTTACTTTTTGGAAATGTCTGCATCAGTGCAGAAATCTGAACTTCTGTCAAATCATTTGGTCAAATCTTTGGGGTTTAGGTTTTCAATTAATAATCAATATTTGCAACAAAAGATTTAAACCAAAAATGGTGTTCATTGAACTTGCTCCACAGGAAAAATCTATAACATGTATTATTAAATATAAAGAGCCTGATGTCCTGAGTTTCATCGTGTCACAGCTTATAATAAGCCCTTCAGAAGCTTGAAGTAGGTTGGTTTTTTTTTTCATTAAACAAAATGTTGCGTTCCCCCTGCTGCATTCATTACAGGTGCCTGTGCCCAGCAGTTCTGGCCTGGAGGGCTGCTCTCATCCGTCTCCGTTAATGCCGCGAGTTATTTCATAAGCAATGGAAACATTTATTTCAAAAGTGGATGTATAAGGGATGACAGCGACATCAGAGGTGTGAGGAACTGCAAAGGGGGAAGCACATTTTCTTGGTGGCATTTTTATACATCTGCCTCCTGAGCATCTAAGCAGGGACACAGGGACTTCGAGAGGGGTCCCTGGTGATTAAGGGTGTAGCTAATGATGGGTGCAGCCTTTCCGCCGAGTCTCCCTCTAGCCAGCGGTCTTAACCCTGACCTGTGGGAAGTTCCCTCTCTCTCTCAGAGCTAAAATGCCTCTATGCAGTTGCTTACGCAGTTGGACCTTTTAGGAAATGATAGTGGTCTCTAGGGCTGGGAATGCAAGGATTTCCAGCACCACCAGCAAGGAGCTGGGGGGAAAAAATCTGTGTCCATTCAGTTATTGGATTTGCCAGGAGTGGGACTTGCATTGCTTCAGCAGCCAGGCAGACTTGGATTGAAAGAAATGCTTCAGTCATGTTTTCATTCCCCATGGCCAAGTTCCAATATCCAAAATGGGATTACCAGAAGTGAAATGCAGTTGAGTTTTGCCTCTGCCGACCTTCAGCAGCTGCTGTTCCAGCCCTGGGTCCCTGGAGAGCTCTGGGGATGCACCTCCGTACTGATGCGTCAGTCTGATATTCCTGTCTTGAGCCTGTCCTAAGCTGAGACTGCCAACTAACATACCCAACTGCAGAGATTTTGTGACAAGCCAATGGAAACCTTTCCTCCAGCACTTACAAATACGTTTTGCGAGGCAAAAATAAGCAGTGATGCAAACATCATACCCTTTTTTTTTCTTCTTTCTTTCTTTTTTCCCTTTTTCTTCAGGGAAGCAGGAAGAGGAGAGACAGGATTGACACTTCATCCCACCGAGGGCTTTTTCTAAGATGCCTGCTGGGAACACTCGCTATATTCTCTTTAGGTAGTAGCTCTTTTGATTTTCTCACTGCCTTGCAAGTCACACTGAGGTGCCTGGAGAAGGATTTGCTGATTGCTTATGAAATCCATTCTCCCTTGAGGATCTGCTCTTTCCATCCTGATAAACTTTTAATTCTTGCTTTCTAATAACGCTGAGGGACTGTGGTTTATACCTTTATGAGGGTTTTGTGATTGATGTTCATCTGTGCTTGCAGGAGACCAGTAACCTCATTTCATTTTTGACAGAATGTCGGGACAAGCAGTCTGTGTCCTTTTCCTTCTTGGTCACGTATAAATGAAAGAGAAAGTAAAGCGGATATGATCTGTGCAGATCTGTCAGTCTGGCTCACTTGTACTGTCTCACTTTCAACGCTGTTTCTGTCCAGCGTGGCATATGGGCACGTGTTTAAAGGACACGGTTGGCTTATTTTTGATGTCATTGTATTATCTTGTTTTTATTCTTGGTTCAGTACACTAATGTCTGGGATATTTGGAAGTAGCTGCTGTAACTTGGCGTGGGAGTAGATTGCTTAAATATTACCTTACAGAGTCAATGTAAATTTATAGCAGATGAGACTTGGACCCCAAATGCCTTTTGTAACTTGTTGTTTTTCTTTTTTCCAATTCCCTTCTCTCTGCTTGCTCTTTCTGATCTATTTCCAGCAGTTTTCGGATAAACATGGCTCCTGTTTTATGCTTAGACTGACGTCATCTGTGATACCTGAACAGTTTCTACACAGCCAGTAAAGAGATCTTGCACTTACGTGCGCACACACAGGTACACACCACTGGTGAAGGATTTGTCAACACAAGAAATCCTGGAGGAAAAATGTCCACGATAATGAATTCATAGAAAAAAACACAAAATACTGTACCCAGATAGCCAGGTAATATCATTCACCAAACTGTGACACTGTTCTCATAGAGCAAATGTCATTTCCCTTAAAAAATCCATTCTCTTCCCTTAGGAGAAAGGACATTTAGAGCACCTGTACTGAAAGGGAGAAGGTAGAAGAGCCTGTGAGCGTGCCCTGCTTCCTCTGCTGTTAGGCTGATTCTAAACACGGGTTTGGTTATTTCTTATATATATATCTATTTTTCCTTTCTGCTTTTTTGCTTTGAAATATCTGCTTGCGTTCTCAATGAAGAACAGCTGAGAGATCGGGAGAATGGTTTAAAAATTCAGCGGGCTGTAAGCTATTTGGATTTAAAATAGTGCCTGAGAGAGAGCTTTTTACACTGCCTTGCTAAACAATCCTCCTTCTGTCACCATCTGAGGTTGCCGTCCTTTGTTCGTCATGATGTCGCCTTCCCTCTAACTCTCCAGAGCCTTCAAGGAAAGGAAAAGAAGGACGAATGAGGCTTCTTTTCTTTTTCTTTTTTAAATCCCCCCAAGTCCTTCTTTTAAAAATAACAACCCTGATGGACCATCTGCCTTTGTTTCGGTTGTGTTTCTTGGCTTTGTTTCTTCATCATTTCCCCCTCCTCGCCCCTTTGCAGGGCACCGTTAAGCACTCGGGGAGGCAGCTCAGCATCCCTGGTCTTGTCTGCAGCACTTGTAGCATCAGAGCCTGCTGGTTTGGCTACGGCCAGAGCCATCTCCACTGCCTACAGCGTCTTTTTTTCCTTCCCTCTCCCAGGATCTGCAAAAGCAAAGCTGTGGCTGGTCTGCTGAGGGAGCGTGATTCTGGCAGCGAGGCAGAACAAGCCGGGCACCCCGTTGCTTGCCCCTGCTGCTCCCCGGCAAAGGCGGGCAGGTGGTGGGGGATATCGCTGTCCCGACGTGTGGCGAGGCCTCCGATGCTCCCCTCGCGCCCGCCGCCGAGCAGGCAGGTGGCGAAGGGAGGGTCCCATCACGCTCGGGTTCCTGCTTATTCCCTCTGCAGATGCAGAGACACGCTGAGGGGAGCGCAGGGGTGTCCCGCAGTACAGACTGACGGCTCATTCTTTCGCCTTCGATTTGCAGCAAATTGAGGAGGAGGCTACGCCACATGGATGGCTGTCCCAGACCGGCTCGGTGCCACGCACGCCGGGGTCAGGTGAGGCGGCCGAGGGACCCTGACACCTTTTTGTCACGAACCCTGGATCCATGGGAGCTGTGAGCAGGACCCGCCTGCCACCCTCAGCCACAGCTTGCCCTTTGTGTCCTGCGAAGAGAGTCTGCCTGCAAGACACACAGGCACGGCTTCTGGAGCGTTTCTAAAGCCATTTTTGTTCAGAAATTCCTGTTGTTGTTGTTTTTGCTGACCTAAGCGGGCTGTATCTTTTCCAAATGTTTCTGACGTTTCTCACAGAGTAATCTATTAATGTCGCAGACAAGGATTCTGCTGACTTCAGTTTGGCTTCTGTTTCCCATTGGACGGGCTCCTCTCTTTATGGGGGAATGCCTCAAGCCAAAAAGAGAGGAAAAAAAACCCCAGCCCCTGAGCTAACTGAAAACAGCCCAAAGGGAAGCGCTTTCCAGCCACATTGCCTCTCACTGGCTGGCTTCTGTTCTGTGCTTGGGGATGTGCCAGACTTCAGTGCCTCCGTGCTTTTGATTCCTGTTTATCCCCGGCAACATGATTGTCTATAATTATATATAATCTCCCCCTTGTTTACTCTTCTTCCTCCAGGTCTGAACGCACGCTCGATGGCAACTCTCTGCTCGGTCTGCCAAGGCTCCGGCTCCAAACAGCTTCTCGGCATCCTCCACCTTCTTTTTCAAAAGTAACAAAGACATTTGATTTCCTCCCACCCCTTCTCTGCGCGCCCCTGCGCTCTCCCCCTCCCCCTCGCTGGCACTGGGGTTATTTATACAGAATGTGGAAACAATTTGCAGGAAAGCGAACAATGTAACCCGGAGTGAGGGGAGGGAGAGAAGTTTATTGTGCGCACTTACAGGCCCAGAAGTGAAACGCTGCTTTTTTTGGGGGGAAGAGGGAGTGGATTGTTTTCCTTTCTTTCTGCTCCTCTCTTTCAACGTCTCGCTGAACCGCTTTCCATCTTGCCGGAGTTGGGTCCAAACCAGAGCAACCAGATCTGACTGCGTGTTTTGGAGGAAGTTCAGGTTGGATCCCTCCCTGCATCACAGCTTGATGAGGCACTATCTGTGTACTTAATCCTCTCGGAGGTTTTGCTCTTGGATCATTTCTGCTCCTGGATTAGCATTAATGAAGAGCATGTGTGCTTGAGAGGTCCTGATCCAGGGCCTGAGAGCTGCAGCATTGCTAAAGGCACTGTTTTCTGCCTGGGTGTTATACATAGCTATTCCGAGGAACAGTTAGGCTGAAAGAGAAGAGTCCTTGGGAGTGAACGAGACAGAAACTTTTTGCAAAGTTTACTTTCAGTCTTTCTCCCCTCACCCACTAAAGACGAGGTTTTCAGAACATCCCAGCATCTTGCTAGCACCGATGTGAGTGTCTTTATAAATCAAGCAGTTTGCTTTAGTGCCCACCGAAGAGCTGAGCTCTGCCTGGAGCTTGGGAAGGAAGCACTTGCAGTTCTCAGAGGTGCAGGGTGTAAGCCATGGGAAGCTGACCCAGCATTTGATTCAGTACCATTGAAGCAGGTCTGAGGCCTTCAGATCTCCCTCTGCACTGGGCTCAGTTACTGTGAAGTCCTCAAAAAAGAAGTCGTCTAAGCCCACGCATCTTTTGGGGAAGGGATGTTGGTGTTGCGTAGGCAAGGAAATGTTCTCTGCAGGTTGCACGTCCAAGCAGAATGTCTGCTTTGGCAAGCTCCTCCCTTCCCGGGAGCTTGCAGCCTCCTTTCTCAATAGCCTCAAGACTTGGGACGTGATCTGTGCAAGTTGTGCTGAGTTGGTAGGGCAGAGCCAGGAAGCTGCCAACTGGGACATCATGTTCTTCTCTAAACTGGGCAAATTTCTGGCCCTGAACTGGTGCGGCAAATAAACTGTGATCCGATGGTACAGAGGGACAGTTAGAAGGAACCTGTAGTGGCCTATTCCTCCCTGAGATCTTGCATCCTCTCTGCCTTCTAGTACTTACTGCTCCTTCTCCGTCTTTGTTCATACACAAAGTGTGAACTTCCACTGTATGTTTGTTCTGTAAAATGCCACATCTGCTCTGCCACGCGGAATGGCAAGGGTCTCCGTGGACAGGCTGATCCTCCTAAAGCTACCGGCACAGCACAGAGACCATCCCAAATACTGCTGCTGCTCCCTTTCTTTAGCTGGTTCTTGGCCTGAATTAGCAACTCTAGGTGTAAAATGCAGCGAGGGCTGGAGCAAAGATACTTCAGTCACCTGTATTTTCTGGTCAGGGGCAGTTCAGCTCCTCTCTTTGGGCTGTTCTGATTTTCACTGACTCTCAGAAAGGGCCACAAACAGCAACAATTTCTGTTTTCTCTTCCAAGCCAGGCACCAACACTGTGGACGGGAAACCTGCAGCTGGGAGCAGAAGGACTGCCGCAACCTGCTGATCCCCGTCGGCTGAGGCGCCCCCAGACATAGCGGTGCAGCCCCTTTCCAGCAGCTGAGCGAGGCACAGCGGCCGTGGCACAAGGGAGACATGCGTCTCGTAGGTATTCGCGCCGTCTACAGCAGCGTCTGTGAGCACAGCGTGCTCCTCAACCTGTCTCCCTCCCATCCATGCAGCTGCCTCTTGCAGAGCCTGTGGATGTCTGCAGCAGCCTGCCCAGGCACGCCGCACAGCGTGCTTAGCTGACTGGCAGCGTACTGGGCTACGGAGAGTGTTTAAATACATAAGACTCTGGAGAGCCCCCTCTGGTCCCTCCTGCAGCCATGCTTGCAGGCTCAGGCCCTAAGGACAGCAGCTCTGGGGTTGGGGTTAGTCTCTGGGCACCCCACCGAAGGCATTAGGGGCAGACAGACATTTCCAGTCTCTTTCTGACTCCCAAGGGTCCCCCTTTTACTCCTGGAAACATGTGTCCTTTAGTTAAACTGCATGGAGAACTCTCAACTAAACAGCTCACGGCAGCAGTACAGGTTTGGGCAAAGTAAAGTCTTGCAGCTCTACCTATAGAGACTTTAAAATGCAGAGACCAGAGGGATCAGTGTAATTTCAGGGAAACAATCATTGGAGTGCTTGTGCTTTTTCCCTTCTGGTTCTAAATGTTCAAAAAAAGGTGGGAAAAACTCTCCTTGGAACGATTGTGCTGCTGAAACTGTCGTTGCCTTTTGGAATTTTCTCTTTCATCTTGTTTTTTTTTTTTTTTAATTATTTTTCGGGCTATTTAGATGAGAACAGATTTGTATTCTTCTCTTCATGCTGCTCGCTTACCACCTGAAATCCTCATCTGCTCTTTGCAGTTCCCAACACAACCGCGAGCAATATCCTGAACAGAGCGTTCTAACTTCAGGTGAAGAAAAGCAACAGAAGCAGATGGTCTTGTAAACAGCAGAGATCTGGCTCTCCCACAGAGGTCCTTGCGGAGTGGAAAGGAGCAGAATGGTTAGTAAACACTGAGCAACTTTCATTTTCTGGGCTGAAATGTGATAATCTGGGGAGGGGAGGACAGCGTAGGAACAGCAGCTATCATATTCTGGCACAGTCAGCTATTCCCAGCAGAAGTTGTTCATGTTAGAACTTGTAGCAGATTGGAGAATACGGGAAAGTGGGGTACATTTTCCAGCATCAGGGAATTTGTGGGTGATGAAAACAAAATTTCCAGCAGCTCTTTTGCACCAGCATTTTAGTCTCGGTTTCTAAAGAGGTATCCTACTGTTTTGCTGTCATTCTGCCCTCCCCTTGAATTACTTCTGAAACTGTCAGTCAATCAGAGTTGTGAGTAACTTCATTGACAACAAAATTGCCGCAAGTTACCTGAAGGTTTGCAGCTGGATGGAGGAAAAAAAAAACAACACCAAAGTAGAGTCCCCACTGGTAGAAGAAACCTCAGCCATGCGTCCCTTCGGAGAAGCAGCAGCAGCCAGCTGGCCAGGCAGCACACGTGCTGCTCCGAACTAGCGTGCGCTGCCCTTTGTCCAGCCAAGCACATACAGGACGTGGAAGTGAGCAGGAATGCTGCAGGGAAGGGCAGGGGGAAGATGATCTATGGGATCTAATTCCCTAATAACCCAGCTTGGGCACTTCTGCTTCTCAGGGATCCGCTTGTTGCTGCACGTGTTCCATTAGCGGAGTGTCAGTGAAGAGAAACAGGGTGCATCAGCGTGAAGTGCGGGTAGCTGGTCTGTCTGTGCTGCTGTGTCTGCTCCCCCAGGCGCACCAAGGGGACAGTCGTAAGGGAAACGGGAAGAAAAGCCTGCTGCTGACATAACCTGTCAGGGCCTTCAGGCCGGGTGTTGACAAACCTCCGAGTCCATCTAGCTGCCCCCAAGAAGCAGTATGTGAACTGTTTCTTGAAGCGACACGGATCCCTGGCTATATAAATTCTGTTTTTTTCTTGTCCTTTCCTTACCCTCTGTGTAATAGGGCCTAAGAGTGAAGCAAGCAGGCAGGCGGTTTCCCCTGTGAGAGGGCTGGGGGGGACTCCTTACTTTTCTTTCATGCTTGGGCAGGACCCTTTTACCTGCCATTTCTAGCTGTCCTTTGCTTAGCGGTGAACCTGAGGGGTTTGGTTGCTTAGCTTTAGAGCCAGGAAACAAATGAAGAGGGGCAGGAAAAGAAAGAAAACAGAATAAGGAGGCTCACTTCCACAGTTTATTGAGCCCAGAGAGATTTCTATAAACCACATGGTATCAGGTGTAAAAGAAATGAAAGACGATAACCAACGTGGAAGAATGGAGCAGCCCAAAACTCCCACAGCCCGGTGAGTCTCCAGAAATGTTGGAGAGGCTTAAACAGCAATTTAATGTGTACCTGCTGGCCAAGAGCAGCCCCTCCACCTTGTTCTTGTCAAGAAGAGGTCCTGATTCACATCATGTGTTTTCTTTCCTTGGGCAGGGAGACGACTGCAGATCCCATGGAGTGCAAGAGTCACGGACAAAAGAGACCTATGAAAGATGGTTCCAGGTTGGGATTTTAGAGAGCTTTGTGCTTGATCTAGGGTTGAAGAGATGGTGTTTCTATTTTTCTTGGGGATTGGGAGGGGAGAGATTACTGAGTCCCTGAGTCTTAATGTAAAATGATTAGAATCTGGAACAGATTCCCAAAAAGACATTTAGGGACAACTAGATGCACAAAGCAGCTTGAATATACCTACCGCCAGAGTTCATCCAGTCCCAGATAAAACATCTGAAATGGGCAGTGCTTTAATAAAGTACATGTGTCTGGGGACTCAAAATACAAGCAAAAATTATGAGGAGGAAGAGATAACACTTTCTCCATTTCTTAGAAAGGGAGAAAATGCCAAAAAGTTATTAATTTTTTTCCTTGGAATGCCTCAGCTGACAAGAACCATTGCAGGTTAAGACAATCCCCATAACCTGACACTGGCAGAACAAGTGGGCTCGCTTCATCTTGGCACAAGTAGTTCTGGCATTTCTAGGGAGATCTGTAATTCTAAGTAATAACCTCGGAGATTAATTAAACTCTGAAAATAAGTTTATTTGGTAGGTGGGCTAGAGGGGTTTTTAGTTATGTGTTTAGATCAGTGTTGCTTTAAGCATTAATTTTGCCTGGGAAAGGAAGCCGTAGCATCAGGAACACCACCTTCACACAGCTTAGATTTGCAGACTGAAAAATCGGGGGGGCACTGGCGAAAGCCCGTAGCCTGTTATGGCAGATGGAAATGAGCTCTGGATTAAGAGAATCTCTTTTGTTTGTTTTGGGCCAAAAATAACTGGACTCCGTGTAAGGCCTGATTCCCTGAGAATGGGTGCTCAGCAGTTTTTTGACAGTCGGGCTGTCAGAAGGAAGCTATCTGAAATGTAGACTGTACACATCTGAATCTTTTTTTTGCTTTATTTCTCTTTTCTGCTTTGTGTGTCATAGTCTCCTCGCAGCTCTCCAGAGCAGAGTTACTCTTCCACTTGTTCCCCTTTGCCTCCTGCTGAGTCAATTCCTTTATTTTCCACCGTTGTTTGTACTGTAGTCACTCTCAGAATCTGGGAAATCTTCCTCGGAAGTCTCCTTGTCTCCTGAGCTTACTGCCAACTCTCCCCCTTAAGCTTTTCATTCTTTGTTATAAAGAAGAATAAAAGGCCAGAAAAGTGCACCGCAACACCCATTCAGGTGCCATTTCCCTGTAATTCTTTAAAAACTCTATATTCATTTGTAGTCGCTGAGAATTGCGAGAGTGGGAAGGTAAATCGGTGTTAGCGCATGAAAGAGCAGCAAGTGCTGTGGCCTGGAATGGGGCACCGGGTTCTGGTTTTGGTTTGGACACTGACTCACTGGGCGAGCTCGGGGAAATCATTTCCCTTCTCTGTGCACCTGTTTCCACTCCCCACCTCTAATTGTCTCTCTGTTTAGACTAGGAGCTCTTCAGGACACAGCCCGTCTCTTGCTGCGTGTACGTACAGCGCCTCAGCACAAGGGAGCCTTGTCTTGGTTGGGGCCTTAGGTCTTCAAGTAATACAAACAAGACGAGAAGGTATGCCCAGACAGCAAGGCAAGCTTCCCAGACATGCTGCCGTGCAAGCACGTCTGAAACCCGATGTGCTGGAAGCTGTCTCTGTTCCCAGTCCTTGGCTTCTCTCAGCCGGCCAGCAAAGCATTTACCAGTTCCAATTACAATGGTGAGGTGAACTGGCACCTTCCCAGTTCCACTGGGAACCCGGTGTGAAATCACTAAACTCATTTTGCAAACTCAAGCAGCGCCTGATAGGAACCTCCGTCCCGCGCAGCTATGGACCTGCCTGGAGCCGCGCCACCTCCCTGCAGGTGAAAAGCTCCTTACGTCAGCCCTGAAGCTCAGAGCCATCCCGTCCCACTCCCAGCCCACACTGCACACGCTTGAGCCTGCTCCAATTTGCCGGCAGAGAAATGAGCAAAAACATTTTCTCCTTTCCTCCCTTGTCTGAGGGGGTGCAGACGTGTCTCTTTGGCTTTTCTTCTTGTCCGCCGGCTTTTGCGTAGCCCCTTCCTCCCGTGGCTTGTTCATTCCCTGCACTCCATCCCATCTTTTGTGTTCCTCCCTGGTTTGATACAGCATCTCGCCAGTCCTGCTTCACACTAAGAGAAGGGGTATTAGATGGATTCCCCATAGAGTATAAATTGAATGGAGAGAAGTGGCTGGTTTCCCAGCAATAATTTATCTGATTAAAAAAATACTCCCCAAACTCCCCCTCCTCCGCCGGTCCTACGCCCCCTCCAAAAAGAACATTGGCACTCAGGCTAGTGTTTGAACTGTATTATTCAAATTGCTGGAAAGGGGATTTAGATGGGAAAATAACTGTCAAAAGATGGCTCTCTGGGGAAAAAAGCATGAGCTCTGAAATTTGGAACATGGGTTGTTGTATGGAGGAGGCAGAGAGAGTAAATAATTCTGAGTCAAATACCTCCGTGATTTCTAGCTTTGCCCTCATCTAACAAATATTTTACACAGGCACGCACAGATGCACACGTACGTGCTCACACACGTGTGCCCCCGCACACACATTTCATAGAAGAAGCCATTAGCAGTAACTCCAAAGCACAGCAAGCTGTTCCTGCTGTTCCCTTCCTCCTCTCTTTTTTTTGGCCTTACTTCAGGGCTGATTCCAAATAAAAGAAAAATCCGCTTCAATAGAACGCTTGCCTCCTTGTTTGTTACCTGTACAGGTTTTATTCCATTCAAATCGGCGCCATCCAAGGCGGGTAATTTTCTTCTCCTGCCAAAGCCAACATTCCTTTACTCACGCAGACCGTTGTAATTGGGGAACGGAAAAGTCACTCTGACACCCCTCTTCATAACAGCAATGCAGCGTAGGTGACCTGAACTATGTATTTCTGGCCCGTCTGTATTTCACTGCTGCCTTTTCCTTTGTGGGAGAGAGGCAGGTATTTTACATTTCATCCTGCTCCCACAGTATGCAGTGATTTATAACAGGAGCTACCTTATTAATGTCAAGGGCAGAATTGCTACCGACGTTCAAGCTGCAAGAGCGTATGAAAATCATTTAGTTAGCTATGGCGTGGTCCCAGCACCGAGGGCTGTTAGCTGATGTACATTCCTCTCTCTGCTCGCAGCCTCCGCCAAGTCTGCGTGCTGATTTCTGGGCCAGTGGGTGAAACGTGAACAGGCCCATTCTGAGCCGGAGCTTTTCAACCTCAGAGCAACCTTAAGCTAGTCGCCAGGGCTCAGGTTTCCTTGCTTTTTGACAGGAGTACTGTTCCGATGAAACCTCTCTCTGCTCCTTCTGGAGGATTTACACTGCCACAAGTCTTCATTTTTTCCAGATGTTTTACCTAATAAATCAAGGAGTCTCATCAGAGGATTTGAATCCAAAAGCTGTTACCATGACTTCAAAGGCGCGGGCTGGAATGGAAAGAAGCAGTGCAGACATTTTATACCGCTCTGTAGTCACCGATCATGAAAATACACTCTGGTTCCAGGATTTTTTTCCTGTGGATACCAAAACTCCACCGTGATTAAATAAAACGGTGCTGTGCTCCTTCAGCCAACCTTTGCTTAAAAGAATTGAGCTGCAGCACTCGCAGGCCGTATGGTTGGCAGTAACCGAGGATGGGGCTGGTCCTGAGAGGAGGTGAGCTCTGCCAACCCCCGTCCCAGATCAGGGACCGTTAACTCAGGTTTGAAGTCGCTCCGTCTGTACAGATCAATACGTGGCTGCGTATTTTCTCTCAGTGCTACTTTAAGCTATTCTCACGTAAAGGATTCAGACGTCCGTTCATATTCTTCAGATGTTTGGGAGAGAAAAAGATAAAAAGAGTTACATGGCTGCAAAATGTGATTGTGATTATCCGTACTGGTTTGTTGCTTGATCAAGAATGTAACTTTTTTTTTTTAATATAGTGAACCCTTTCTTTTTAGGGTGTCTACATGGTGTCATTTTCTTTCACTGTTACATTTCTAAAGAGAAATGCTCCAGCCTTTTGAGAAACTGTTACGTATGTGTTTCTAATTACTTGATAGCACAGTGTACTGCAGGATAATGTAATGAAGAAAAGCAGCTGAAGAAAGAAAAGGTGTTGCTGCAGGTAGGTGAGCTGAAGACCTACAAGACTGCGTTTTGGTTCCCTGCTTTCCTGAAGAGTGCTGGCATGGTTCTGGCTGCGCCGGGTGCTGCCCATCAGAGATGCCCAAGTTAGGCTGTGTTCTGCAGCAGCTTCTTCTGGCGGCAGTGCCAAGGTAAGCTGCTCTTCTTCACCCCCCCACCTTGTCTTCCCTGTCCGTGCAGACAGCACGGACAGTTTCCCAGTTGGATTTGTCTCACCGCTCCGTGAACAGTTGTATGGGCAGGACTGAGTGGATGGTGCCAGGTGAGGAACAGACTGCTGGTGGCAGGAGGGAGAAGGTGGTGTGGCTGTGGGGAGCACCTTCAGCCATGAAAGAGAGGTGCCCAGGTTGAGTGTTGAGTTTAAAGAGAGGATTTGGACTGTCTCCTTCACAGGGCTGCCCTGCGCTGCGTCCCTGCAAAGCCATGAAGAGGGGAGGCTGGGACAACCTCCTGAGGGTACCTACAGCCGGTGATGTGTGCAGGGACTTCGGCTTGCGCTGTCTGGTACGTGAGTAAGTTGTCACTGGGGGGCTGTCGAGGGAGGGCTAAGCTAACCCTCTCCGACAGTGGTTGCAGGTTAAAAGCATGCGGAGAGCTCTTACTGCAAAGCAGATGCGTGGTAAACTGCGTGCGGGCCAGATCTCCGAGGGAAGCGGAGACTGTAGCTCTTGGAGCGCTGTGAAAATACTGGGTGACCCCCAGTAAACACTGTAGTTACATAAAACAGAGTTGGGACATAAATTTACTCTGATTAGACTATATTCTGTGTGTCCTAGGCAGCAGTGAGCAACAGGGCATTTTGGTCCTGTAACATGCTTAACCAGATCTTAAAAAAATCACCGTGGTTGCCCAACAGGTTTTCATGGAGGATGTTTCGGAGAAGGGGACGTCCTGCTGCGTTCTGGGGGAGGGTTGTCAGAGTGGGAAGGGCCAGGTACATAACTCCTGTGTTGTAATGATATGTTCAGACTGAAAAAAAACCTCATCAGAATATGAATAATAAAATAACAGGTATCATGATACAGTTTGTTCTTGCCACAGACTGCAGAAAAATTGCTGCTTATCTTCCCTCCCCCAAGACGCTGAAGCCCAGCACCCCAAACTGTCGTGACTGCCTGGGATCGGTGACATCTAGAGTGATATGTGTTGGATCATCCGAACAGAGTGGGAGTAGCACAGCTCCGCTTCGGGAGCCAAAAATAGGTACTATCATTTCTGAGCTGAAGCCTCACTTCTCTTTCCCCACCCAGCCCTGCCTGTTTGGCACATGCAGCACATAATCGTAGTGTTCACATCGTACCAAAGAAAAACCACATTCCTAAAGCAAGCAGGGCGTTAAGTAGTGGACATGCTTTGGAGGCAGAGTATATTATGACATGGATCCTAAATTAGAGAGCATCAATGGCGACGGTTTGCAGATTTTCTACGGGCAATGGGTATAGAAAGGAGTACAGCTCATCTGCTGCATTGCCATGTGGAAAAGCACCAGAGATGTTCAGAGACGTGCCGTAAAATAGGGAGCTTGAACTCCTTTCACTGGACAGCTGCTCATATACTTTTGATTGAATGATTGACTGATGAATGGAGCACATTTGATTTTTCTCTGGATCTCTTCTCTCTTTTATTCTGTAGCTTTATGAATCTCAGTCATACTTTCGCCTTTTTTTTAAGTCTAGTCACTGCAGTAAGTATTTGTCCACTTCTGCCAAACCCCAGAAGCTGCATTTCATTTAAAAAAACCTGATTATTCAGGAAGAGTGAAGTTTGATTCACAAAGATAACAGTCTTTGAAGATGTCTGCTCCTTTGGTGGTGACTGATTTAAATGGGTTCCATTTTAGTCTGCCTGTTATGCTGTTCTCAAGGCCACACAAAGGAGGAGGAATTGTGTGAGGCCATATAAATCAGGGTTTGTTATAGGGATGTCAAACACGACTGCACCATGGGGTGTTAATAGTGAGCAGGCAAGTAGTCAAAAGCAAGTCAGAACCAACTAACAAAAGCCACAAAGCTAATCTGTCTGGTTCTTGACGCTTCCCAAAAGTGCAGTGTCTGCACGCTCACGTTCTGTTCTGGGAGAAGCTTGGGGTGTTAGACTGATCCATATCACATTTTCAAAGTGCTCCAGTAATTGGATGAGTAGGTTTGGTGGAACATCTTTGGTTCTCAATTTCTCCCGTCAGGAAAGATCTGAAAATGAAGCTATGTGAGCACATCAGCAGTCCAGGTCCCTTCCTGCTTACTAACACCAAGCTCACTCCACCGGACTCGTGCTCAGCTAAAGCAGTGGTGACCAGGTCCCTGGACACACAGTAAGTGACAAGTTGGATTAAACTTCCATTGAACAGTTCATCGTTAGGTGGAGGAAGAAAACTCCCAATCTTTGTGCATGCAAAGAAGAGTTTCCTCCTTTTCCAGCAGCACTTTGTGGGCAGAATGGAGAGCAGCCAAGAAAATTTAACCAGACTGAGAAATATAAAAAAGCTTTTAGCGCACACTTGAAGCGAAAGCTCTCAAGCAATGTTTCCTGCGTGCTCGACCACAGAGATACCGCACGCACCAGACCCTTTCTCTCGAAATGTTCGCCCCCGACATGGCTGCCGCAGCGGGCCCCATGTTGCATCTCATAGTCGGGTTCTTCCAGGTCCTGGTGACCTCTCCTTACGTGCGGATCATTTCTGTGCAGGTTCATTGTGAGTTAGATCCCGAGGCTCTGACTCTGATGAGTTCCTGAGTGCTGGAATAAGAAGTGATGGGGGATCTCGGTGCGCAGCCTTTGGAGAAGGTGCCGATGCACGTGCTCTCCCCCTTCCTCGGTCCCATAGTAGAGGAAGCCTCGAGCACTTGAGGTTTTCGGAGGTTTCCTCTCACTCTTTCCATCACCTGCTCTTGTCTTTAAGACTGAAGGCCGTGTGATGGACCATGAGTCTTGAAGGCAGGTTTGTGGGCACAGAGCGTACCATGGGGGAGACGCAGTTTTCTGTCCCAGAATGAATGTGCAATCTCTGCAGCTTTCCAAATACCTGTTGGTCCAGAAGGGAAACTGAGCTCAAACCTCCTGAAAAGTAGTGTGCTTTCTAGCCAAAATGAAGCTGTTAGAGCTTTAAAATGGGCCACGAGGCTTCCTTTGTACAGAAGGAATTTAAGACAGTGGAAGGTTTCAGGGAGTGAATGTAGCTTGTGAGCCCGGGTCGTGGATGATCACATGAGTGCATTGGACAGACTGCACACACGTGCATGCACATGTGCCTGCGAGCACATACCGTTGTGGTTTCTGTATTAGTTTTTGCTATTTCTCAATATTCCCATTAATATTTAATGTATTTATCTTGGTTGCTGGTAATTACAACAGTGAAAGTGCTGACTCCCACGTCCCTCTGGGACATGACATTGGCTTGGGACAACCCAACATTTTTGTGTGGGCCTGCAAAAATTGTTCTGCCCACTGCCCTCCAACCCCAAGAACATTCCTGGCTTCTCTGATAACATCCTTAAGCACGGCGCTGATACAAAGACGTTCATGTAAATAAATGACCTGACACTTCCAAATATTATGTATTTTCCAGGACTTCTGGGTTACTAGAAGCTATTTGAGTTCTACCTATTCCTAGTAAGAAGGACTTCAGCTATTTCAGTTCTATACCTACGGCGTCCCTCCATTTCACAGACAATATTTTGGAAGTAAACAAATTTGGCAAGACTAGCAAGCAGGGAATGAGAGTCCAGACCAGGACAGACTGGCGTAACAGTGGTGCCCTGATAGTTTTTCGGAAGACGGTAAGTGAAACGGGAAAGGAATGGTCCTGGCAGGGAGGACGAGCTGGGTGAACTCCAGGGAGGGAACAACAGAGGGTGCTGCAGGTCACAGCTGGGCTGAGTGGACAGCTGTGGGAAGGGTGGCACATGCTACAGGCAAGGTGCAGGGATGCAAGGGATGACCCTTGGGGGTGGCGGGTTGGGTTGCGATGGTGACCAAAATGATTTTGGGGGAATGATGGGTGAGGAAAGACTGAGGTGCAGCTGGCTAATGCCAGATAGTAGCCAGCGGGGTTCATGTCTCCCTTTAAAATCAGGTCAAGCAGAGTCCTGCTGCTCATCCGGAACAAAAAGGCTGTGTTTAGGAAGTTGCGGCTCTCCAACAGCCAGCTTGTCTGTGGGAGCTGGGAGCGCTGGAGGGCAGAGGAGAGGATGCACTCAGACAGACTCTGCGCACACAGGTACCCGCCAGCCTGATGCACAAAGCTGGATTTTGCCTTTGTGAACGTTTGCCAATTATAACATATCATGTGCGTCAATAGTGCCTCTAACTTGCCTTAATACCTTTTTACGAGAATAAAATTTGTTCTTATATGGTGCTTTTCATGCTTGAGGCAGTTCAAAGCGCTTCGCTAAGCACAGTAATGAGTTAGATCTGGGGAGCGCAGTGATTGTGTAGGCAAATACAGGGACTATTATGTGCTCTGCAATAATTCACAGAGCCGCCTATCCTAGAAACTGTTTTATTTATTGAAGGGAGGAGTGTTGGCTGGATCTCATGGTTGTCCTCTGGAAGGTTTTAATGATCTTTAGCTTCCATGTAGAAAGGCACCTCAGAGAAATTAGAGCCAAGAGACCTGGCTGGAGGAACACCACTCGTAGCTGCGCAGCACCGAGGCTGCCGTGTCCGCTGAGGTGAGGGGCGCAAGATCAGCTGCAGCCCTTGAGCCTGAGATTTACCTTTCTTAAGCATATTACAGCTCTCTGAATCCTCTCAGTGCCTTCAGGCCGACTCTGTTATTTGATGTCTCTTTTACCTTACTTCTAGTTATAAAATAAAAGCTTTTTTTGGGCAGGACCTTCCACCCCTAGGTCTTGAAGAGGGATTACTGAGTTTAACAGTGACACTGCGAAACACCATGGAAGTATTGCTGTTCTCCACAGGAATAAAGGGAGATTTAAGGCTAGATCCAAGCAGACATCTGAAGTGAAATTTGCACAGAATTTAGGCACCTTAGTCCAAAGTCATGATCCTGAAAAACCTGCTCTCAGCTTTCCCTGCTGCAGGAGCTGTCTGTGCACTGCAGACTCTTCATTTTCAGTGTTTAACTTCTTCCTGTGCCTTCTCGAAGGCACTTGGGGATATATGATGATCTCTAGAGGTCCCTTCCAACTCTGAAAATTCCGTGATTCCGTGATATCTTGTCAGACAGACCTTTCCTGATGACCTGCTGGCCAGACTGTCTCTGGGATTCCTCCCTAGAATATTTGGGTCAAAATGAACTGGTCTGGTGGAGGAGAGCAGTAGCTGCTTCCACCGGCCTGCCTGTGTGTGCTGGTAGATCCTCGGTGCGTGACTGCAGAACACCATGTGCAGTCCAGCCCTCAAAGTAAATTCATGTCTTTTTTTACCTTTTCTAGAAAAGGCCAAATGATCCCAAGTACATTGCCCTGAGCTTCTGTGGGGATATAGTGAGGGTCGGGGCACCCTTCCTACTGTTGGATAGGCCTTGGTGGAAAATGGACATTATCCACTTCTGCACTACCGCGGTATTTCTCCAAAGGGAGCCAGCTTTTTCCTATTGCTGTATGATGAGTCTGTGATTCTATGATTACAGAAGCCTAATTAAGAAAGCGAGTGGAGTCAAACAGGAAGATGCTGCCCCTCCAGGTGTTGTCTCAGAGACTCGTTACCTACACAGCATCCCAGCCTGTGCAGCTTGACCCTCTTGGGCTGTTTAGTGTATTCAGCTTACCAAAGCACTTGCCCTCATTGGCAGAAGCTCCACTCTTTGGTGTCCCCTTTGCACACCACAGCAGTGGCACTTAGGAAAACAGCTAAAGAAAGGAGTTTCTTTGGCATTTGTGATGCCCCAGGAAGCATTCCATGTTCAAGGATAGCCCTGAAACTCCTCCTCAAGCTCCTGTGAGGCCACTTATGCTGCGCCTCCTGGGAACAAAGAGAATTTGCATGACTTTTCACCATCTCCTGCCTGCCCAGTGATTTGTGTGTTAACTCAGAATAACAGTCATTACCAGCGGGTTTCAAACTGCATTGCAAACAGGGCAACCCCGCTGACATGAATAGAGCTGGTCAATTTGGAGTGTAAACAGAGTCTGACTTATCAATTAACTTCGTAGCAATCACAGAGGTAAGAAGAGAAAGGTGTCGCTTCAGGCTCCTCTGGAATGGGACAGGGGAGAGTAGCTTGAATTGTCCAGAACAAAATGACACCCAGCTAAGACTGAAAGTAAAGGCTAATAATATCTCTAATTGAAACCAGACGAAACATTCAAGTAGGCAGCCTACAAACGCTTTACAAAAAGTAGAAAGCAAATGCTTTTTGTATAAGCATTAATCTTCATGCCTCACGAGGGCCATGAGCACTAGTGAGAGAGCAAGGAGAGAATTCAGCGCAGTCAGCATTGGTCTGTAAAGATCTATGTCCAGTTTTGCACTTAATTCTGTTTATCTGGGGCTATTCATTAGCTCCTTTCAGTTTCCCTGTGAAGGTGTGTATGTTACGTCTACTGAATGCTCTTGCACGTAAAGATCTGTCATTGATTGCTTGGGCAGCTAAATTGGGTAGACAGTTCACTACTCAAAGGTATCTTAACTTTGCATCCTTTTCTGCTGGGGCAGGAATACTGGGGATGACTTCAATCTTATTGTAATCTGCTTGTACACATTGCTTTTCTAATTTCATGCCTAGGTATGGCATTTCCATTACAAAGGAGTTTTGTTGGTTGAGCTCTGCTGGTCTGGGTCTTTCAAAAGCTGATCAGAGCTTCTGGTCATGTGCTTCTGCTCTTTTCCCGCAGAACAAAACATCATCTACACAGATCCTAGGCTATCAAAGCCCGTGAAACAGTTCAAGTGCCAAACACAACCCAAACGGCAGCCTGAGAAAATTATGTCTCCCATAGGGGCTGTTGAATATGCACAACGTATGGTCTGTTTTCCTAACGTGCCTGTCAGAACCCTGCTGATGCCTCCAGCAGAGAAAAATATTTGGCATAGGCCATTTCCCCCCAAACTTTACTCCTTGCAGGAAACAGAAAATGTTTTTTTCCTACGTATTTATTTGTGCTTAACTGTAATCACAAAGGGTTGCATTTTTTCCCCTTTCTGTGGTGACCCGTGAGTGTCCACTTGCTGTCATTTCTGCATTTCCTCTGACCTTTCACAGAGCTGCGAGCCTTTTCACCCCTTCCTCCGCTGTCTGCTATGCTCCGCGTAAAAATTCGATAGAGGAGATGAGTGAAAATGGCTGCGCTCTATTCAGGTTTACTCAGCACCCTGTGCAGGCTTCCCTATTTTTTTTTTTAAATCCTCATTCTCTTGTTCAGGTACCCTGGTGAGTGTTCTTCTAATGTGAACAAGTTCCCCACAGTAAGTAGTTTCACTCACCGCCCAATTTCAAGAGCCTGCTTGTAGCTTTTTTTTTTTGGGGGGGGGGCTAATTAAGTTCCTAGCACTGCGTAAGTTGGTGCACAACTTATAATTACTTAATATCCATTTATCTTTCAGGCTGTTGTTTGCTCATCCTCTGCTACAGTGTCACTCCACCCACCCGAAGCCCATGAAGCGCTCCGAACGGGGATTTTGTCCACACTTACCACTGTGTTGGCATTCGCACGTTCTTGATATCCTCACTTGAGGTACCCCGTCTGTTCCCAACAGTGGGGACTGGTTTCTGTTGCTCACCCCACTGCTCTGTTCCATTGCGCGGTTTTTTTGCAGACTGCTTCTGAACACTGCCGGTCTCTGCCCTGCTGCCTTCTGTTGTAGACTTTTGGATTATTGGATCTCTCTTCTCTCAGTCAGCTTTGGTGTAGACATGGTGACTTCCCAGTGCTGTTGTAACAGATCAGTTCACTGGCCTCAGACTCACAGTTTGAAAGGTGGTCTCCAAATCAGCTGCTGCGGTGCAACAGATCCAGTACTGGACTTATAGATGTCTGTGTTAATTGTGAGTAAAAAATCTACTTTTGAGTGGTTTGTTCCAAAACCCAGTCTGATCGGTTATCTGAGTTCAGTTATCCTTTCAACACTGCAAATAAGCTATTAAGGTTAGAGAATCACAGAGCTTTCTATGCTTAGTCCTTCTTTACGTACATCATATCTGTCATTTTTAGGTGAAGTGCAAGATTTCTTAGATTTGTCACTTCTAGCATGGTAGGCATCCTTCACCTGCATCAACTGAAAATTAGTAAATCCTTTCATGCGTAGCTGGCTGTAGCCAGGAACAAGACTGACTTCATCTTTCTGGTTTGGAATTTGCTCACAGGGAGGTATTTGCCTTGCTCGGTGTCAGAGTTCTCGCTGCTGACTTCCTGCAGCAGGAGCCTCTGCACAGCATGGGCTTCTTCGGGAGTCTTCTGGGGGCACCATACCCCACGGACTACTACATTTGCCAGAAATTGGATGCAATACTTTAAAAAAAA
>RSEF01000010.1:970300-982655 GCA_003993805.1 Himantopus leucocephalus | reverse complement strand
AAAAAAAAACAACCCCCAAAAACAACAACCCAAACCCCCAAAACCCGCCAAAAACCAATAAAGAGGCATGGAGTGAGATTTCAAATGCTCCGGTGCGGAGCAAGGTTGGCAGCTACAGCAGATGTTTTGCAGTTTCTGTTTGATTTAAGTAAAGAACATGTTGAATTAGTAGTTTTATTACCAGAATTGCCAAACTGAACTGAAAAGACAGAGGAGAAATTACTGTTGGTTTTTCTCTTCAATATGTTTTTGAGTAGTATAAGAGTTTGTGATACTGAATGAAGCACAGAAATCCCTTGCCCCCCTCAACCATTGAGTAAAATGTTTTTTCTGTGAAAAAGGAATTGTACAATAATTGTAAGTCTTTTGCATTCCAGATGTTATATTTGAATAAAAACACTACTTTTTGACCCCTTCATCTTATGTAAATATAAAATGGCTCAATTTTGGATGTGTGTTATTCCTAGTTGGAGAGCAAACTGGGGCTAAACTTCTTTTTCTTGCGACTGTGTTATGGGTTTAAAAGTTGTTGGGGTTTTTTTTCTGGATTTATGTATGAACTAACTGAGATTAGAGGACACGGTATTTAAAAAGGTGATGCAAAAGCGGTAGGAGCTCTTGGCTCGTAGCTCCGCAGGTGTGGAAAGCAATAAACCCCTATGCCAACTGGAATTCATGCAAGTCAGTAAAAAGAACCAAACCTTTTTTGGTGCTCTTACCCGATGATCTTTTCAGTCCCTTGTCTCAGTTTTTCTCCTTTTAGGAAGAAAACCCTTGGTTGGCAGACCCTCCCCGTTTCTGCCGTGTATTTTTGCTTCTCCTTTGCCGGACCGCCTGCCTGGCAGCATGCAATTACCGAGAATTGCTGTGCAGAAATGGAGATGGCGGAGCAGGGAGAAAAATCTCAAGTTTCATCTGTGCTTTTCAATCCAGATTGGCAAGTTCCTTCTGCCGGTGGCGTGACTCATCCCGGGCTTCCTCGCTGGAGGCCACTTCTGGCAGGGCATCAAAGGAACAGCCCATGCTTTCAAACCAGAGCTGAACCAGGACCTTCCTTGAGTGAAGGCTGTTTTTCTGGTCTTGGGATCTCACGTTGTGCGGAAGACAGTGAGATGCGCCCGAATCTCAAGGGAATTTGTGATAAACTCAATTAATTCATCCTGAGGGTGAGAAAGGGTTTACTTCTTGCTGCTTTGAGCAAGACATGTGCTTGTCCAGAGGGTCTTGCCCAACTGGGGATCAACGATAGAATCAGCAGAACAGTTTTTTCACTTTTAGTTTCTTTTTTAGAGCTGATACATAGGGTTTTAGTGTGTCAGTTAGGAAATTCTTTGGCTTGGAAGGGAATTTTTAGTTTTATTTTTCCTGAGGGTATAGGTAGGGATGTGCTTTGCTCAGGGCTGTGATGCCAGCAGAGACTCCTGCCCTCCTCTCCTTCGTTCTCCTGGTAAAACTAACAATATAAATGCTTCTCCCTCATTTTTTGTTCAATCACGTTAGCTTTAAACCTTTGAAAGGATAATTTCTTTTTCGTAAGCGTATTTATTTGGAGCAAGGAGTGTGAGCAGTTCCACCGGANTCCTGGTAAAACTAACAATATAAATGCTTCTCCCTCATTTTTTGTTCAATCATGTTAGCTTTAAACCTTTGAAAGGATAATTTCTTTTTCGGAAGCGTATTTATTTGGAGCAAGGAGTGTGAGCAGTTCCACCGGAAGGAGTTTAGGATGGTGCCTCCAGCAGGGAAAGACACAGCTGGACCTAGGAGAGGACGTCGATCTGCAGGGTATGTCACCGGTGACTTGGTGCACGAACCTCCTCCTTGTCTGCTCTACCCTTCTTTTTAGGGATTTTTTTTCAACTGAAACACATTGCCAATGCTTTGTAGGTTTCTAATATTATTTTATAAATGGTTTACAGTATTATATAGTATTTTTAGGCTTATTCTACTTGTTTGTTGTATTGCCTGCGTGCCCTAGTTACAGCCCCGGGTCTCTTGCAGAAGTTGCAATCAACTGCATCATTTGAGATGGATCCGTAGGGTCTACCAAGGAGGGCGACAAAAAACTGTAGGTTAATGCGGGGTCTTGGCACACCTACAGCCTTGGCCGCGGGGTATTTCTGTTCTGTAGGTGTCGTGTAAAGGAGAGAAAAACTTGAGAGAATATGAAAATGATGTATAAATATTTAGAGGCTGCCTCTTTCAAATGTGTGACGAGAGANTTTTTTTTTTTTTTTTCTCCTTAATGGGTTGGAAATGGAGATCGGCATCCTGAGCTGGCAGAGGAGTCAACCTCTTGATAGTGATCTTAAGTTATACACGAGGAAGAGCCTTAGAGGTACAGATAAAAAATGCAAAGTTAATTCAGTGAGGATGTGTTAGGATGCAAGAGAAGAGCAACGCGGTCGTATAAAAATAATGTTTTTTGCTGCAACGTCCTGGCAGGTTGGGGCAGAGTAAGATTGCCTTTCCCCTGGTCAGAGGGAAGCTGCTCCACCAGCTCAGATAAGCGCCCGAGAAGGNTTTTTTTTTTTTTTTTTCCCCCCCGTCTCTGTTGGATTCAGCCCCCTCAAATTTTATTTAGACAGTGACATTTTAAATACCGTATCACTCTGGGTCCTCTGTTGCTGCCACATCACATACACGTTTCTTTCCTTCGCCCACTTCTTGGTTATTTCATGTGCCTGACGGTCTGCAGCGCAGAGCTGTTATGGTTTTCGTATTACCTCCTTATTCTGCATCTATATTGTGCAATCCCTGGAGTTTTGGAGGGCTGCTATAATACTTGTAAGTACACTTAAGCATTTTTTCTTACGTTTTTCAGATGGTGTTAAACGCACCAGTCTGTGCATTCCCACTTCTCTTCTTGTTGCACAACATTTCGTGACAATTTAGGACATTTTAAAACCAAGGTTCCTACTTCTTTTTTTGCAAAGTCATCAAAGCTTCACATTTTTACTTCGGATTGTTTCCCACAGAGCGCCGTGTTGATTTTTCACGTGGCTGTGATCTGTCAGCACAACCGTTGAGCAACTGAAATTTCACTGCATTGCTGAGTTCTCCTTTGCTATTCGGTTTTTGGATTAGTCCTTTTGGTGAGAGCACTTGATCGCAAAGGTATTGTGGTTTGCGAGGTGCTCGGTATATCTTACAACTAAGTCGGCTCTATTTCAGATTAAGATTTTTCGATGGTCACCTTTAGCTAGTTACGTGTGAAAACTGTACTGGAGCGTGGAAAGTGGTTTTCTGTGCTGGGGAAGGTAATTCTTTGTTAGGTCTGTCTTAATGATTTTAATAGTCTTATTTGATTTTGCATGGGTTTAGATTTCTGATCATGCTCAGTGCGGTGAATGATTTAGTATTTTTTTTTTTTTCCCCTCCTACAGTATGCTTAGCCTAGTCAAGATGTTATACCCAGCTTTAATTTTTCTGTTTCCTATGATTCTCGGTTAACCCTCTTTTCAGGAAATTAGTGGCTTCCTGCAGACTATTTGTAGTTGCTGTTGGCCGAGGGAAGCGAGGTGATGTCTGTGCAATGAAATATGACGAAGCTTTTGGGAAGATTAGTTTGGAGGTACGGGGGTGTTTGAGGTTGGTTTTTTTTTTTTATTATTATTATTTGCTTAAGGCATTGTCGAGGTGAAAACCCACGGCAGCGGCGCTTGCGTTAATCTTATTTACTGGTGTTTGAAGAATATCTGATGCTATTGTCTGTTCCTTCATACGTGAAATCTAATCTCTGTTTGAATTAGCCTTTGTAATAAGGTTCCCACTTGATAAGAGAGTAGACAAATATTAGGACATTGCCACCAAGGGCTTTATCCTTCACCGAGATAAGGCAGTTGAGCTTGAACGTAGGTTATTTATGCACAGAAAACAAACTTCTCAGCATTCCTGAATTACCCCTATTGCAGAGAGCGGCCACTCCTGCCCCCGAACAAAGCCGGATTTAGCTAGATGGCTTCTTCCCTATCACAGAAATAAAATATTCTCCCATTTTTCCACGTGGAAGGTATTTCTGGTGCTGCCTACGGCATGCATGCAGAAAATGCATAAAGAATCCGGTGTCTGTGGGCAGCTCCCGCGTCAGCCCAGGGCTTCCAGTGCCGCAGCTGAAATATGTGCAGCCTGTTCCCTCGGCGCCTACACGGTCCGGCGACCTGGCGAGGAGGAGGATGATGACGGGGGCCAGAAGCGGATTGTTGCCATTGCAAATAAAACGATTTGTCCGTCCCGCTCTGGAGCGGAGGGATTCCAGAGGTCGAGCATCTTCTGCCGTGGAACGTAACAAGCGAGGCAAGGTGCATCGAGCCTCAGAGCTTCAACAAGATATGGTATCGGTGTCGGAAGGTGGCTGGTGGTGTAGGGCTTGTGGCTGTTATTTATTTACTTCTGTTCAGGCGTGGCAAGCGTAGGCACAAGGGAAAATAAAAATCATGTTAAATGAGGTACTTCTAAAGTGCCTTTATGACTTTTCCAGGGTGCTGGTCGTTGTGACATGGATTTTTTGGCTTTTTTGGGGGGAAAGTGGGGAGAGAAAATTGCTTCCAGAGGTGATTCTGCAGCCGATGAGAAAGGTAGCACTAGGGTAGAGATGGCAGGTGTTGGAGGCAGAGGAGGTTTTTTTTCTGTCGTTATGCAAAATTCTTGTCGCAGCTTTTTGTTGCAGGGGAATCCTTTGCAAAATAACACCAGGACACCCCCTGGAGAGCACTTTCTCTTGCAAAGCGTGGCAAGTGAGACCATGAAATGGCCATGCTCAGATGAAATTAATCGGAAAAAACCTTTGAAATTTTTCATCATGTTATGGGAGATCAAGTAAACCGTTCTCACTTCGTCATATCTCTATGTAAACTCATTAGCTAACCTGTTCCGCTTTATGTTTCTCCTAATTCATATTTTAAATGCCTTAATGCCACCATTTGGTGGCTTTGATATTCATCGGATTTAATTGTTCTTTGCATTGGCAAATAAAGGTGCTTCGATTTGCTCTGGTTGCGGTGCAGAGCGAAGGGACCTGTAAAACCTCGGGGAGGTAAGCGGGTACCGAAAGAGATGAGAGTGGAACGTAGCACACTGCAGTTTGACAAAATCAGTAACCAGATCAGCGTGTTGGAGTCAAGTTGCATGATATACAAAGTAGTCACCAACTTAGGTAATTTCGGTAGAGGTAATTCAAAATTCAATTTGAACAGATCATAAAATATCCGTATCTTAATTTTGAAAGCTTCTGTGTGTCTGGGTCTTGCTTGGTTTTCCTCTCATTCGTGCTCCTGTGGACATTTACCAGCAGAACTCATGGGGCTAAAACTTGCTAACGTCTTCTGGTTGGTCTTGGTCCTAGTAATCTTCTGCCTGTCATCCACCTTAAAACTGAACTGGTGACCAGAGTCCTTAGCCATGGAGAGGATAGACAAGCTGATGCATGCTTTCCTTTGGAAATTTCCCCAAACCTCTTTATCTGCTGCTTTATAGCCTATCAACCTATCGACAGGATTTCTGGTGGTTGATGTGATGGGCCTCCACTTGACTCATTTGGAGGGAGTCCAAATGAGTTTTCTACCTGCCTGATCCAAAGACAGAGTCCCACTGTGGACGTGTTCAGGCAGCGTTTTGGCCAGTTGCTTGTACTGTTGGCACATGAAATGTAAAAAATACCTGCCATCCCTAGAAATGTTTTCGGTTGACTAGTTGACTGGCTCCATGGTAAGCCCACCTCAAGTTTGGCTTTCCTCATTTCCAATCACAGAAAGCAGTGGCCGGGTGATCCCAGGGAAGGAGCGTAGCAGAGGATGTTACCTCCTCTGCAGGAACGTGCTGTCCCACTTGCTTTAGTTGGCTTCATCCAGTGCTTCTCATCTGCTTTAGTGAAAAACCAGCTGGTTTAATTTTTCCTAGTGGAGATGGACGCTCTTTCACCCAAAAACTCCCAAACCTGGCAAACTAATAAGGATCAACCTGGAATGAGATGTCATCCATTGGATATTCACACGTAGGGCTGTGGCAAGGACCTGCTGGGATCCAGATTATTTGTTTATATAAAAAAAAAATTAGAAGTGTGTTTTCCAGGGCTGTTCATCGAAGAAGCCTTTTTTGATTTATGTTCTTGCATCTTTTGCATGTGAGATGAAAACCAGCATGGCTAAATGATGAGGTTCAGGATGATATGAGCCAAACAGATGCACTTCAGAAAATGATACTTCAATCTTGGGTTTACTTAGCTCATTTCCTAGTGTCATTACATTATCCAGATGATGAATGTGCTTAGTTGTGTGATCCTACACTGAATATATTTTTAAACATTTTTTTCACGCTCCCTTCTGTTGATCTCATCACATAGCCAAGTTAATAGATTTGAGGCAGTTTGATTTCCATACCATATGTTCTCTAAGGCGTTTTGGAGGGATAATTATGCTTATATATTTTACTTTACCATATGAAGCCAGTGTGTACTCTGTTTTTCAGGTAACAGAAGTAGGCATGCGTGTTCTCAGAGAAGCTCTGAGGTGACTTGTGTTTTCTGAAGGTGCCATCTCACGTTGTCTTTTAGAGGAGCCAGGAAGGGTGACACCTTGGACGTGAGGACAAGGAGATCATGCAGTCACTCTGGAAGTGTTTATTAGACTTATTTAAGCCCCCAGCCCGCTAGTGGGATGTTTCCTTGAAGAACAACTTCTAAACGGTTATTCCTATAACATTAATTACTGGGGAAGGTAGAAGTTCACGCCGTAGCTCTAAGTATTGCAGTGAATTTAAAGGATCGAGGCAAAGCAGGATCTTTCCTGCTTAAATCACCATAGCTAACTGTAAATGCAAATTATCAAACTGAATTAAAAAGCCCAATGTCTTTTGGGAAGGATATGATTTTTTTCCTATCTAACAAATCGGGATGGGTGCCTGAAGGATAAACTCTGCTGCAATTACAAGCTGCCGCTGAGGCTTCACTAATTTACCTAAAGCACTGGAGCAGTGTATTGAAGTTGACAAATTTAACAGCATCTGGATGGTACTAAATACATTGAAACTTTCTTTGAACAAACATAGTACTTTTTTTTAAAGTGGTTTGTTTTAGAGGTGAACAGGTTGTCCTTAGACTAAAGGTGTGGCTGAAGTTTGGAGGAAAAAATATTTGGTTGGATTATTTGGTAATTTAGGCTGGGAAATTTCCTCT
This sequence comes from Himantopus leucocephalus, assembly GCA_003993805.1. Lineage (NCBI taxonomy): Eukaryota > Metazoa > Chordata > Aves > Charadriiformes > Recurvirostridae > Himantopus > Himantopus leucocephalus. The sequence goes on along the minus strand of RSEF01000010.1, from coordinate 975,484 downwards.
TCCTTGCGGGTTTGGTTTGTTTTTTTTTTTTAAATTAAAATTAGATTTTTCTATGATGAATGTTTGGGGATTTTTATTGTTTAGAGAAGTTGGTGTTTGCTCAGTTAAAAGTTTAACTTGACGAAAGATTGCAGAGAGGATGCCTATTTTCCCATAGCAGACTTATTTTTACTGCTTTTGTAGAAATTAATGTCCTTTAATATAAATGCTGAACTTATGGTCTCAGTAGAGAAGAAATCTTGAAATGTTATGAAAATACGGCTGCTAGTAACTGGTGTTAGAAAATAAATAGATCAATTAAAAAGAGATTGACATATAATCACCGGGAGTGACTTTATTGTGTCAAATCCATTGCTGTATTTTAGGTTATTGAAGCAGGAACCTCTACCCAGTTGATATCAGGACTGTGGCTGGGATCTAAGCGATACAGGGATAAAGGTGATAAGGGAGACTTCGAAGGAGGAATGTGAATGGGTTAGATGACAAAATCGGGGAGTCCCCTTAGTGGTAGCGGTTTGGAAGGTGGAGATGCAGGAGGTACTTTACTCATGAAAATCGGGGAGCCTGCGGTGACGTCTGGTGGGGGAGGAATCCTAAACCAGCAGGTTATGGAGTGAAAAAAAAAAATAAAAAAAAACCCCAAAGCTCTGTTTCAGAGAAACATGTTTAAAAACATCAACAAAAAGCCCTCATTCTTGTAAAAACTGTCTTTCAAACCTGGTAGTTCTTCAAAGGTTAGGGTTAAGGATGCTTGTTTAAGTCGATTGCTGATGAGTTTCACCACAGGCTTGATTGGAAAGGTTCAAGGAAAGTGGGAAATCCATGAGGCTCAAGTGTAAAGTCGATGAGGACAACCAAGAATACAACAAATGGGTTCCCATGTGTCTGTCAGACCCAAATACTAACAGCTTAAAAAACACTGATGCCCTTAAATGTCCGTGAAACTTTAGTTCACTTTACTTTACTTTCTGTCTGCCAAGGTATAGATAAAGACGATAATCCGAAGCTGGTTAAAATACATTTTTCTGTAGAAAGTGAGTTTTGGGCTGAGGACGGAAAGAGAGGAAAGAGGTTTTCTATCCTGAAAAGCCAGCTAAATCTCGAGTTTCTGATCCAAATTGTGGCCTGTGATTCCTGTGTACATGATATGCGTGGACTTGGTATATCAGGGACGACATTTTATAGGGGGGACACATGAGGACGGGACCATTACGAACAGAAAGAAGAACTTTTCATATCATCTTGTCTCTCTTAAAAAAAAAAAAATACAGACAGCGTGTAAATGTCAGTGACAGTAAAGAAATAACGAGATCTATTTCGGTCCTCTCTGAACAATGCATGTTGATTAGCAATAGCTTGTCATTCATCCAATCAACTAAGATGAGTCCTGAAAACCCCTCTGTGCGAGATCAGTGTGTCTCATAATTTCCTTTTTAGTGCATTTCAAGTTCTTCCTTAGTGTATTTTCAAATTTGCAGGAGTAACACAACCGTACCTTCTTCCGACCGTGTCCGTGCCGGCAGCTAATCTTGGGAGCTCTTAGTGCGTTGGACAAGCGCGGTGTCTTTGTGTGCCTGATGAGAGCTGAGAGGTAGCATCTGCTCCAGGACGGACCCGTTATCGCTGCAGGGTGATGGTAGAGAGGATGGCTTGTTGTACATCATGGCCCAGGGCAGCTGCCTGTTGTGGCCAGCACCGCTGTCCTAACGTTTCTAATTCTGCTGGTGAAATGGAGTGCAAATAATTGCAAAAACCAGTAAGTTAAATATTCTGATTTTTTTTTTATCATTTTATTTTATTGCTGGACGCCCTCTTCGCCCCCCCTCCCCCGCCCCCTTCATAATGACCTTGCTTTGCCTCCAGTGAGAAAATCGAACTAATTTTGTTGACTTGTCTGTTTAAATACTTGTTATTGGATTTACCCGACCTCTTTTTCTGATGTGGAGAGTTGCGCTGGCCTTGTGCCAGCTGAATAATTTGTAGTAATCTGAACGCGTTCAGTTAAAATCCTTTACGGTCCCCCCTCACCTAACTTCTGCTTTAAATAAAACGATTCTCGTGAAACTTCTAGGTATGATGATTTAGTTGGGCAGATGAGCATTTCGCAAGAAATCCTTTGAGTGTGAAAAAGACAGACAAGGTGCAGGCACAAGACTGAAAAAATTTCAGCTGAAATATTTGCAATGTTGCTGAATATGAATAAAAAAATGTAATAACTTGAGAAAAGTAAATGGCGTAAGTTTTTTAGGTAAGATCTTGGAAGGTGTTTTTTATATCGAGGTCTGGTGCTTTAGGGAGAGGTTTGTGATCTTACATCATATTTTAAAGTGGCAAGAAGTATGGTTTCTCTTTTATGACTGATGTTTGATTCTTGTAAATCAGGTTCTAGTATCAGGGAAAATGCCATGTATTTTCTAGGTGATGATGTTCTTGTGGAAAACCATTTAGATCTGGATATCGTGGAGTGCCTGTAGTTCCCATCTCAGTTGTCGTTCATGTAAGTAAAAGGTAGAAATGAAACCAGCTGTGTTATCTGAGCCTTTTCGACTATAATCAGCATTGCGTTTCAGTTTCTTCAGATAACACACGTCCGACCTTGGCTGCGTCCTGTCCCCTTCCAAGGGCAGGGATGCCGGGCTGGTGGCGTGTTCTGCCTTAAATACAGGTCCTGCTCTGCGTCCGCTCCAGGGTGCGAGGTTGGGGAGGGTATGCTGGGATGGAGAGATGCACAGTGGTCCTTGCTTGGTTTTGGGCGGACTCACGGTCTTAGTAAAGCCTGCCGTGTGCTCGTGTTTCTCATCGCTGTGCGCTGATGTTCAATATACCTGATATAACATTAAGAGTTGGGGCAATGTTTTGGAAACCGTGGTCCGCTTGTGGAAATAATTTGTTTATAGGGGTCGGATCACATGAAAGGTCCCCTACAGAAACAGGTGAATGTTAAGAGGACCTTGTTTGCTGTAACAAGCCCTTTTCCTAGGACATTTGGAGATAGAAAACAAGGCCTAAAAATCATTTCAAGCTTATGGAAGCTACTTGGTTGCTCTCTAATTTAAAAGTCCTAATAATAGGTTAAAAAAAAAAAAGCGTCAAGAAACTTCAGGATGATGTTTATAACAAATTCTTCACTGCAGACTTTTTAAATGCGGAATTGTCTTTTTCTGTTACTGATGGTATCTTTATACTATCAAAGAAAGTATCTAAAATACACTGCTAATATTGTTTACAAAGGAAGAGGCCTAAAACCCATATGTACTGCAGGTTTTGGAGGGATGTCTGTATTTCATCTCCTGTGTCAGGTGGAATTGATGGTTTTCCATACTGAGGTATGGACATCGCTGTGTGTTTTGTGGGGAAGAGGCGCCTCTGCTTCCCCTTGAAAGGTGGAAAAGAAGAATTGGAAGATACAGATCGGCACGTGGTGGGAAGTAAAAGGTGAGCGGGCCTGATGACTTTCTCTGGGAATAACCCTGCAACTGAAGCTAACGGTCCTTGAATAATTAGAAGAATCACCTTAGAAATGTTCAAACCCAAAATATCCTAGGGGAGGCTTTAGATTTATAGCAGGTTTCAAAGAAAATTAATATACGCGGTGGAAGAGAGATTTTTCTCGTGTTGCATTTGGCACCCCATGTCAGGATAAGTGCGATTATCCGCTGACTGCAATTAGGGCAAAAGCCGTCACCGGAGCTGCTTTGTGAGCTGCCCTGCGGTAAATGCACGAACAGATGTCGAAGAAGCAGTTTTGCAGACCTGGCTTAAATTTCTCCCCATGATGTTTCTACTTGGCATGTGGAATTATCTTTGAGACGTTTAATACTTTGCTGCTGCAATCTCTGTCATCTAATTTCTTAAACCATCTGAGGTTGCTTGACCTCTATCGGTGCAGACTGCCCGAGCTGTGTGCCGGAGGACCATTTGTTTTCCATTTGTTTTAATCTTTCCTTTTTGAGGATGGACCAGGTCAGAATTTCTTTTTCATAGCGGTGCTCTGTCCTAATGAAAAATCATGCCTGCCAGTGGAAAAAAAAAGTGGGAAGCTCACCCCCTACCTCTTATTCTGGATGGAAAAATAGTCCTTCTAAAGACAAGGGAGGACACGTGGAAGTACAAGTGACACTCCGGACGGAAGAGAAAAAGCAAATACATTGTGCTAGTTTGAATTGAATGTGCTCGGTTTTAATTTGTGCCTGCTGAAGCATTGAAATTATTCCACTGCCAGTCTTCTGAATATTTCTATTTTTGATGCTTGATCTCCAAAGAAACCAGATCTCCAACCTCCAGATGAGGTGGTTTGGGTTTTTTTTTTTTCAGGGAATATAATGAGATTCAGGCTGTTATCTCGATTGGCTTAATTCTTACCTTATTGGACTAATATAGTGATTTTTAAAAAAAAATTATGTTCCAGAATGTGCTTTTGAATTTTATCTGCTCAACAGCTACATTCCTCTGCTACCTTATTTTGTGTCGAGCTCTATCTTGACTGGTTTAGGTGGAAGCTGTTACCCAAGTGCAAGAATGAAATTGTGATCCGAGCTGCTATATTGCTCTAGCTTTTGCCCAAAGCTGGGAAGATTCAAACAAAATGCAAAGTCCATGTGTGTCTTTGCCCTGCCCTGTGCCATCTTAATCCTTGCCCGTAGGTGCTGCTTGTCCTGCTTCGTGTTGGGTGGCCGTATGGCGTTACCTGCTTGGCAGGTCTGGAAATCGGGGTGCTTTCTTCCTAGTCCTTATCGGTGATGTACAACTAGCAAAAAAATGTATGAACCCCATAAACCAGGTTTAAATAACCCAGAGGATAGCAGAGGCACCCTAAAATACATGTTTATTACAGAATTGTGCTGTGTCACAGCATCTACTGTAGATCCTTGATCATTTACTGCTTGTTTCATTTTAAAAAACTGAATTACGGCATCCCTAATGGATGCATCGATTCCCTGGCAGCGGTCACCAGTCGTCGCTGAATTTCTGCAGGCTTCGGTCAGCATATCTGCTCCATCAAGAAAAGCAATAACTTGATAACCTTAAGGAGAAGCTGACTGTAGCTTGACCAGGGCTTGTAGTTCCCATAGACCTGTTAAAAGGTCCAGTCCCCACTGGTCAATGGTTTGTCTTCTATACATGGTTGTGTTTGGATGCTCGCACTGATCTCTCACTGGCCATCTGTAGCACTGTGCCTGTGAA
>RSEF01000010.1:940114-957380 GCA_003993805.1 Himantopus leucocephalus | reverse complement strand
TTTTTTTTTTCTTTTTTTCTTTTTAATGTCTCCAGCGACTGTTGACGTATAGAAACCTAAAGGAAGAGGGTTACTTCTAGAGTCTGTGCCTGTGGCTGGCGCTCGCTCCTGCCTCATCTTTACTTTGTTTTCCTGTATGAGCCTGGACAGGTCTGCAAGCGTTGTGTTTGTAAGAGTACTGAAGTACCTAGCTCTCCTAGATAGGAGGTTAAGATACCTATACATGCGTGCTTTATACACCTGAATATATACCCTATGTATACATTAACAAGTGGTTCAGCTCAACAGGGAGCCGTTGTGTGGAGGGAAGCAGCTGGTGCCGAGCCAAATGTGCACCTTCGGGGTCTTACTGTGGACAAGCTCCCATCTGGTCCTGCAGCAGATGACCTCAGTTGCCTACAACCAGGATTTAGTTTGAATTCCAGCGGTTCTGGAGCACAGAAACTGAAGTGGGTTTGGTGGAAGGGGGGTCAAGAGGTTCCCTTTGAAGACCTCCTGAGCCAACTACAGCACTGTGGCAATGCGATGTATGTGCCTTATTTGCCCTTATGCTTCCTGTAGGAAGAGAGAAGTCAACGCGGTCATTGATGACTGCAAGTGCAGCATGAGCATCAGTGTGAATCGTGATTGGCATTTAGGATTGTCTCAACGAAAATGTCTAAACCCAAGAATTGCCGGCATGAGCGGTGTTGACCGTCTCCTCTACAGCTTAGAGAAGATTGCGTTTTCTTCATGGTCTCAATGTCTGCCAGATATAAAGCAGCTTAATCAAGCGCCTCCTGCTTTGACCAAAGAGCTTTGACAAATTCAACAGAAATCAATTAAACAAGGAAAGCAACATAGTGAAGCATAGGCAGGTAGCTGCTCCAGAGCGTTGGATAATTTTTTCAGCCTCTAAGGTTAAATATTATATAGCGGTTAAGTTAAAGCTTGGTGGAGTGTGTGGCAGAGAGTGATGGAACAATCCTTCCCCAAAACCTCATTGCACAAGTCTCACTTAAACTCATGGCAGCAATTTGGGGTAGGCAAATAGAATCATTGTTTCCTGTGTTTGCAGAAAGGATCTGCCTTAACTGCAGCAGCCGACTGCAACTCGCTTTTATTCGCTTAATTAAGATGGATGAGGGATAAACGTCGTGCCAGACAGTTGAGCCTCTGGCTTTGTCACAGTGATTGGGGATTTGGACTTTTACAGGCGAAGGCTGAGATAGAGAAGATGAAAGGACAAGGTGAATCTTAAGACTTATTGTTGAGTTTAAAACAGCGGAGCCATTTTGCAGGTTATTTATTTTAGGACATATAAAGCATTAAAAAAAATTATGTCCTTTTTATATCAGCGTGAGTGACAACTTAACGAAGCTTTCCATCACTGGGATGGTTGGTGCCTCATGTGCATCACTGCTCGCTCCTGAGAAGCTTCGCGATGTAGGTAGGCACCACCTCTGTTTTGTAGGGAAGAGCCTTGGAGAGTGAGGTGCTGCTCCTTCATCCCACAAGGATGGCCGCAGTCAGCAAGATGAAGGCTTCACCTCGTCCTTCATCCCATCCCTGGGAGGACAATAAGCGGGGCAGGGTGGTGCTTCCCTTCCAGTCCCACCACTTTGTCCTCCGTGGCTCCTAAACTGGTGTTGATCTCTGTCTAATAAATCTGGATGTTTTTTTGGGGGGTCAGCTTGACTACGTGAAGCTTGTGGTGACTACCGTAAATTATCTTTGTTCCTGTCCGCACCATAGGAGCAGCAGCACACCGCTTGCTTTTTGGCTTACGCCTGGCTGGCTCTACCGCTTGCTGCTAACCCAGTAAGGATTTTCATAAAAATGCGTCTTATGGCTATGTGAAAGCTGAAGTTTTTGATAGGTCTTAACGACATGATTGATAAAGTGAACGGTGTCTGTGTTATATAGCTGCCCTCCGCTGGTGCTTGTCAACGACAGCGAAGCCGTCTGGATGCGAAATGAATAATTTAAACTTCCTTGTTGTAAAAGCAGAGCATCTTGAAAATGATATATTTCCATTTTCGAAAGTCCTAGCCCTACCAGCTCCCATAAGTAAAGCCATGATAGAGAAAAAGATGGTACAATATTGTTTAAGAATCAAAATAATTCAAAATTTTAGCACAGCACAAGACCAATCAGGATGGTTGGCTCTCATGAAAAATATTATTTATAGTCATGAAAGCAAATTTTGTCAGTTATTTCCATTATAAAAGGTACCAGGAAACTGTATAATCCACTACAGGAGAAGTAGGGCTCTGAGTAATTGTGATTATTTCTGATTTTAAGCATTACTGGATATATTGAATACATTTGCATTCACCAAGATGGTTAATTTAATGTAGAGCAGTTCATGCTGTTATGGGCAGACTGGTAGCAGGGTGTAATGTAGTGGTTTCCAAGCAGTTCCTATGAAAATACTTAAAGAAATGCTAATGTCACATGCTAAGAAAATATGAATTTTGAGGGGAATAACAAGAAATAATTTTAAAAAAGACCTTTTCAGAGTAAGAAATGCTTTTTAAAACTGCCCCCTCCCCTCATTACCACTTTCAGGAAAGTGAGGTTTTGAAGAAGGAGAGCACAGGTCTTGGAAAAAGGGGTATGTTTATCAAAAAACGCGGGGGGTGAGGCTGACTTGTTTAATTTAGAAAAGAAAAAAGGGGGGGGGAGAGAAAAATTCAACAATTTTTGGCCATAATGCAATTAAAAAAATCTTATTTTTTTGCCAGTGTTTTCCAGATGTGTAATATCCTTGTGTTTGATAGGAGGGAATAAGAACAGAGAAAAAAGATTCCTATGCAGCGACTTTGTGGTAGGGATCAAAGATTTACTGATTGTCCCAAAATAGGCAGATTTACGTATGGTTTTTAATCGGGAGAAAAATCTTGGACAAGGAGCCACATGAGGGATGCCAAAGGGGAATGAAGGCATGTGGATAAAAATGCTCACCGCATCCAAGATAGGGCAAAATGTTAAAACTTTAATCTGCTTTATCATGGAGGAAATTGGAAATTTTTTTTTGGAGAAATGGCAGGTTTGGGGAGCAAAGGTTTGGCGTGGCGGGTTGGGGTGGGAGCCTTATCCCAAATATTTGATGCGTGAGCGCTTTCCAAAGCAGAGGAGATCTAATCTCTCTGGACTTCAGCTACGCAGCTGATGTGCTTGGAGAAGAAACAAAACAGAAAAAAAACCCNAAAAAAAAAAAAAAAAAAAAAAAAAAAAGAAGGGGCAAAAAAAAAAACTGTCAAAAAAACCAACAGAACAAGCAGTTTTAATAACGTGCAATTTTTTTTTTTGAAGAACGACTGCTTTCTTTGAATTTGGCATAATTTAAATACAGGCTGGTAGGCGTCAGGGCAGCGTTGAGTCTCTCCTATGGGAAAGCATGGGATTCGGTTTGGGGTTTTCTTCTTACAGCTTACAAATGTCATTGTGAAATTGAATTATCTTTTAATTAAGGAGATCCAGAAGATTGTCCCGAAGAATAGAAAATTCCATATTTTCTTGTTTGCGAAATGTAGGTGGAGTGGGCCGCATCTGGGGGAGCCGAGGAAGATTTGGGGTTGCCTCCTTAAAACAACCTTCTCTACAAGGCTTATATCCACTTCTTCATCGAAAATACACTTCGCACGCTTTAGAAATACACTTCTGCGGTTTAATTTAAGGCTCTGAAAAATGTGAAGTTGGAAGTATTGGAGTTTATTTCTTTATTGCCTAGGCTACGGCTGCAGGAACGGCGATGCTCGGAGGAATGTATTTGAATTATCAGGCTGAACTCTGCATTTCGGGGCCAGAGTTTTCTTGGTATTTGGAGGCCTCTGGGATAGAGGTAACCTTGCCAGCAGTTCATAAATTTGAGCCAGGCTTTTTTACCTTAGTCAGGAAATTCATGTTGGAGCTTTATTTAAGCTGGGATTCGCGGTGATCTAATCCCAGCACGCTGCCAAACCCAACCTGCAACTTCTATTTTTTTGGTGTTTCACTGCCCTTTTTCGTTTTAGCCTTCGTGTTTCGAATCGCTCGATTCCCTCTCCATCACGTGTTTGCTTTTTTTCCCTGGAGCTGTTAATCAGAAGTGGATGAATGCACTCAATCACCCTGCAAAAAGCCTCGCTGCTAATTGCAGGCGCGGCAATGGCGGCAGCAAGCAGAGGAGCGGCCGTAACCGCAGGCACCGCTCTGCCGCCTGCGCAGGGCAGAGCTGACCCGCTACCCAGCGGGATGCGCTTTCCAGGAAAAATTATAATGAGTAAATATTTTTAATTTTTCCAAGCAGCAGCTAGAGGAAGGCATGTGGTGGTATTTTGCAAGTATTGGGAGATTGTGTGTGTGTATGTATGTACACGCACACAGGTCTGCATTGCAGGTGTCATATAGAAGTCCAAAGTAATATATATCTCTCTAACATACGATCTACAATAATAATAATAATATAATATAATAGCATGTGGTGGTATTTTGCAAGTATTGGGAGATTATGTGTGTGTGGATATATATGTATGTGCATAAGCGCACACAAATCTGCATTGCAGGTGTCATACAGAAGTCCGAAATAATATATATAAAAATAATATCTACAGTAATAATAGATACAATATAATAGTAATATAATAATATATATACACACACAAATCTGCATTGCAGTTATCATATAGAAGTCCAAAATAATATATATAAAAAAATAATATCTACAATAATAGTAATATAATAATATACATACACAGATCTGCATTGCAGGTATCGTATAGAAGTCCACAATAATATATATGATAATAATATCTATTATAATAATATATGTAATATAATACTACACACACACAAAGAGATCTGTGTTGCAGGTGTGATATAGAAGCCCAAAATAATTAATCAAGTAAAAACCCCATTTTGTTCTCTGGGTCATGGCTTGGTGTGAAGCTCAGCATCCTCCTCGTAAAAAGCGCTATTTTAACTCAATTCTCAAGCTTTAGAAGAATGCTTGCCATGGTACGAGTAAACCCTTTTTGCTATGGAAAAGCACATCCGCGGTGGGTACTTAAAATATTTTGGAGAGTAGTTAACAATGGAAATTCTTCCAATGTTTTAATTATTATATCTGTTAATGAAAAGGCAAGGTGTGTTATTTATTGCTTGTTGGGTACGAGTGGCCCCATTGAAGAACTGGAGATGCTACTCCAGTACATAGGGGTATGTAATTGGGAGTTGACAAGGATGTCAAAGCTAACTTAAAATTATACGTATTAAGTCAGTTTTAAAGGAATTTAAGTGAATCCTCCAAAACAGCAGCTGGTCAGGATGGTGCTCTGTGATTCCCAGCCTGGTCCTCGGAGCAGTGCTGTCAGTGTATAGGTTGCCCGTATACGACCCTGGACTGGGCGGTGGGTTTTGTGTAGCAATTAGAGCACAACAAGGCTCATTTTTCCCCCGTTGCTGTGCTTTTTCTGCAAATGGAAGCAAAGAATAACCTGCTCCTACATCCTCTTTTAATTGCCACCGTACATTGGCTTTAAATCAGACTATATTGCCAGAAGTTCTAGATTAGCGTTAATTGCCGGGGGGGAAAAGAATACCGTGGAGGGAGCAAAGATTTTCAAAGACCTTTCCTTGCTTGTGCAGTATGCCTAAAAATTCAACAAGGTAGGTCATCTGCCATTTCAGTTGTCCATGCATATGGCCAGTCACTTCTTAAATCACCCGTGATTTACTCTTTGTCCGGGTTTTTGCATCATGCTGCTGCTTGAAATGATAAATAACTCCAGTCCCGCTCCTCCACTTGCGCTGCAAATCACCTAAACGAGGATGCACGTTTAATTTTGCCAGCGATACACATGGTGATGCTTCCTAAATTGCCTTGTGTGCATGTACGCAAACTCCTTTTCTTTATTAATTTTTCTCAGTATAAGAAGCGGGTATCCAAGAGCCGGTAAGCCTGGATTAATCCTGGGCTTGGGCTGCTTCAGGGGGGGATTACAAACCATAATATTGGCATTAACGCTGCAAGAGGGGAGCGAAGCTTTCCAAAGTGCTTACGCAGCACAAAGAAACTTTCGACTCGCGTGCTGCCTTCTACTTTGGGCTGCGAAGGAGAAAACTGTGGTTTCTAGAATTACATCACAATTATAATATTTGTAATAATAGAGATGCAATATAAATAGCCTCATGGCAGAAGGGAAATATATGGGTAATGAATGGGTGCGACCTGCCTGTTGCTGCCTTGGTTTTTCGTTCTGGCTCGTGCAGCCCTTCCCTCTCTATAACATCTGGTTTCCATCTGCTACAGGAAAGCCAAATAACTTCAATAAAACTGGGAGAAAACATAATGCTTTAAAAAAACCCCCAACATATTGATGTTTGTCTGGTTTTCAAGTGGGGTTATTAATTAAATTTATCAGCCTGGGTTGTTGACAGAGAGGATGCTGGCTTGGAGGAGCAAACGCATCATCTGACGGAGGACGCAATCACAGTTCAATGAGGTCGGAGCGCCACGGTTTTCCTTACAAGGGTCTGAAAGGATAAATAATGTGAGTAGAGGTTACTCTGAATTGGGTCCATCCCCCAGCTGAGGTCTCAGCACGGAGGCGATGTTTACCGATCAGAACAGCCTTGTTTCGGTGCGACCGGCCGCCTTTGCTCGAGGGTTAAACCCGCAGCAATATCTGCATTGTGTCAGCCTGCAGCAAAGATGCATTTCCTGAATTGTTGAATATGAGAGATATTGATATAAAATAAATCCATAATATATATGAGATCTATTAAAATAAGTATAATACATACAAGATAGCAATATAAAAATATATAAAAATATAAATACTATATATGCATGAGATATATAAAGATATAATAAAAATATTATTTTCTTTGTATCTGCACCTCTAAGCCTGATTAAGGTTGTCATTTAGGCGAATTTTAAAGTTTAGAGGTAGCGTGGGTCGGTGTCTGCTTAATCTCCATCACATTAACAGCCCCCCCGACTAAGTTTTTAAATTGCACTTTATTGATCATTGGGCTTTTAAAGAAGTCCATAAGCTCTTAGTGAGCGCTCGGTGGTGTGCAAATGGAATATTTGTCTTGCTATGGCCAGTATTGACCCAAGCAGTCAGGTACTCGAGGAATATTTAGTAATTTTTTTTCAATTTAGACCGCGAAACTCTTGCGGGACCATTAGATCGGCTGCTCCTGCCCTCGCTGGCTTTTTGTTGCTGTGAAAGCTTCGTTAAGATATAATTATGAGTGAGCAAAATATTTCTGGCTTTCTGTATTAATCGCGTCTGTTCAGCGAGAGAAATGTGGCTGGGAGAAGAAGCTTTTTGAATAACTAGGTCGTCTTACCTGCTGGCTTATTAAGGCATGAAAGATGTGTGGCAGCAAATATTGAAGTCTGTAGAAGCCGTAAGTTTGTATTTTGACTTTAATGGTTGTAATTTTGAAATTGCTTTATGGTTATCACGTCGAAAGATCTTAAGTGCTAATTTTTCCAGAGAGTTTAATTAAGTTTCTAGCTTTCAACTGGAAGTTCAAAAAGTAAAATGGGTTTGAACTTACTGTTAAGTAAGAAGTAAAATAGGTTTGGACTTACTATTAAGTTTTATGCTTTGAGAGAAAACACTGTATTTCTATTTATTTGACCTGATTCAAACCACATTTCATTTGTCTTTATCCCAGACTGCCAGATCCACACCTCATTTTGCTTAGGAGCAAGGACAAGGATGCATGATTGGGATAGGGCACTTAAAATTGCTGAAAGCATTTTCACATTAATTACAGAGGTATTTTATATTGATCTTCGATGCACTTGTTTTCTAAAGTGGCACTGGAAGAATTGCAGATGTAGTAATAATCCCCAAATCTCTTATACCATATATTTTTAGGCTGGCTTAGGATCTTGATCTGGTTGGGGATAGGGTCCCCCATATATTTATGCCACACATCCCAGGGAGCAGCAGAGTATAGATGGGAAACTCTTAAGGTGGTGGTGATGCTCAGCATTGCTTATCTTCAAACTTTGACTTTGGAGCTCCTTAGCGCCAATTCCATCCTCTTTTTTTTTCCCCATTTTTGTACAGTCCCCGATAGCGTGGGATTTTTTTTTTCCATGCCTTGTTTCAATTTCCACCTGGGTTTTAGTTATTATAGTGATTTTAGACTAGACAGCTGATGAATTTTCAGTAGCTCCCGTCCGCCTGGATGTCATCCAAGGGGAGAGACAGGGAAGAAACAGCAGAAAAAAGGAGAGATGACCAGGGTAATAGCCTCACGAATCGGATGCCGGAGGCCGGGTGACCAAAGCCTTCCTGCTGAAATACGGCCAGCACGAGGTAGGACAATCGTGCTGCTGTTCTCTTCGGGAGTTATAAACAAGAGGATGAGGCTCAGCAAGAGAAAGAAAGGTTTCTTTCTGTATTTTTCCTTTTCGTCAATTTTTTTTTTAGCTTCCTTTTCCATCCCTCCTCCTGAACTGCAGGCAGAGCTATTTAGAGAAGAAATGCTGTTTTCACATGAGTTTAATTTTTTAACGTAGTATTTTACTTGCTGATTAAAGTCCATAAAGAAACACGTTTAATACTCTCTCTTTAAAGACGCAAACAAAACCCTCCTTAGCTACCGCTAATGGTATTTTTGTTTGGGATTTTATAAAGCTGCTTTGAGTGAGCGAGCGAGCAGAAGCGGCATCCCCATCTTTCCTGTTCAGGATAAACAGATGCACTCCAGCAATTTCTGCTACATCCTGCATGCATCTTTTGCTGCAAAAAGGAAACAGAACAATAAGCAGCTTAAAAAAAATAAGAAATTCGCATCATCCCAAGTGGAAACAGAGTGGCTGGGCTGCTTTAACCCTGCTTTCAGGATAACATATTCCTTATTTTAGGGAGATATCCTTCAACTGTACCCCTGTAAAATCTTTCCAAACCGCTCCAAGCGGTGCGTGCTGAGACATTTTGACTATACAATGACTCTGCTGTGACCGCTTGAGTTGTCACCTCCTTGGTGTTGTCATCAGGTTCAGGTTTAGGTGGTATATAATGAGAATAAATAGATCTCTGTCGGCGGTAACTTTGTAGCTCTATGTATGGAGTAAAGGTTTTGGAAGTGGATAATACGTGATGAAGAAAGTGAGATCTGGATCTAAGATACCCTCCACCCTTTCTTTCCATGCTAAGACCGATACCTCCACATACACATGCTTTGCCGAGTTTGATTAAAATCATATAAACTGTCATCTCTGTAGTTCTGCCTTAACTGAAGGGAGATCCAAGACATCAAAACTCTGTGTTTCGATGTGCTTTTTGTCTTGTCTTCTTTATTGAGAGCCCAAAAATTATGTCTTGGATCAGACATTGTGGAGTCACATTCACCCTCTGGAAGCTCTATCATGTGAGGGTCCTACGGGCGGTAGCTGGAGAGCCGGGGTTGAGCCTTTGGGCATCACTCATCTCCTCGGTCCTGCAGGGAGGGATGCTCCGGTGGTCCTTCCCCGCTCCAGGAGCCAGTACAGGAGTGCCGTCAGCTCCCTTTCTTGCACATGGTGGTTCTCGGTTTGTTTTTACAAACAGTAGTAGTTAGTAACGGCCCGCTTTATATTCTGATGTGTTGCTGTGCGTTAGGTCACCACTTGCTTCCAAATAATAGATGAAAATGTGTTTTTGTGTAGGTTATAAATTATACATTGTTGCTCAGCACAGGGAGTGCTTGCTTTTGTCCTTTGCTTTTTGCATCCCTGTGGTCCTCTGGTTAAAGATCCTTTTCTTCCATTGGGTTCAACTGATGAATGTCTTGCTAAATTCAGAAAAAATACTCTGAATTTGTACTTGAGCTTTGCAANTTGTTGCTCAGCACAGGGAGTGCTTGCTTTTGTCCTTTGCTTTTTGCATCCCTGTGGTCCTCTGGTTAAAGATCCTTTTCTTCCATTGGGATCAACTGATGAATGTCTTGCTAAATTCAGAAAAAATACTTTGAATTTGTACTTGAGCTTTGCAGTTTGTCTCAGCCTGGTAGAAGAGTTGTGCACTTGAAAGCTTGTTGGGTTTTCCAGCTATTCCAGTTAGTCTGGTTAAAGATAATGTTACATCTGTCTACAAAATTTGCCTGGCCTCTGTCTTTATCCCATCACAGCTGCTACAATGCCAGCATCAGGCTGTGAATTTCATTTATTTACTAATACATCCAGTTACAGAAGAATTACCAAAAGGCTTAAACACTCTGGAGTGATTCTTCCGAGCTTGAAAGAAGAAATGCTGGTCTAGACATTACTGTTGTAGAGCTTGCAGGTTTCTACAAGGGGAGTTGTACGCCATTCGTTTAATTACACGGCGCTGGAGAGGGAGCATGGCGGGTGAATATCTGCAGAGTGGGAAGCCAATGGAGAGGGTTTATCGGGCTGCATGGTGGGAATTAAACAGAAAAGGTGTTAAAAAAGAAAAAATTAGGCGTACAATACCTGTCTACTGGAAACCACCGCTTCAGGAAAACGGAAGAGAGAGAATTCCATGAGCCTGTACTCTAACGAAGCCATCTTTGGAACAGGCATTGCTTATTTGCATGAAATTAATTGGAAAACAAAGTCTAGCGTTACTTTTTGCTCCAGCAAGCAATGCCCCTGTGAATTTTGTGAGTGCATCTTCTGTATTTTTCCTGCTATCAGCTATACAGAGTGTCGTAGTGTGGCTTATTCGTGCCTGACTCCCCATGCAGCAGACAGAGGCACATTGCTCATTTATTCTGAGCCAGGGCACCATCTGTCCATCCATCACACCCCTTTTTTCTGAGTATCTTATAATTTAAATGCGGTACTGCACGCACACCTTATTGTTGCATTTGCTGCATTCTTCTAAAAAGCAGAAAGGTTTAAAAAGTTGGTGTTCCCCAAAACATTACGTAAAAAGACTAAAGAGCTTGCGAAGTTAAATGCTATTGAATGCCTTTGGAGACTTAATTTTGCGCTTTTTAAGCATCATCAGCGACACAGCATCCTCTTCCCTCCTCCCTGCTGCGCGGAGCTCTGGGGATCGGCTCATTCACGTCGTAAAATGAGCTCACATCTGGGAGGACCCCGGCTTTGTTTGCTGTGGAATTTGGAAGACTTACCACAACTGATGGAGGCAGATCCCCAAAAGAGGTTCAATGGCTCTGGGATGCTGCTCTAAAAATTGGGAGTGCGTTCTTTCCTCTGGTTTGCTCCATTTGGGGTCAAATCTCCAATGCAAAGTGTGTGGTTTGCGCAGGCTTTTTGTCTGAGTACTTGAAGTCTCGCAGCGATATCGGATGTATGCAGCTACCATAACAATTTAATACTTGTAGTGTTATTAAAAATCTTGCCCATTAATGGAAGACATGGCCTCCAGCTACGTTTCTTAATACATACATGAAAAAATTGAATAGAGTGAAGATACGTGAGTCCCTACTTCACGATGTCTCTTGCTTGGCCATGGTGGACGATGAAGAGCTGCTGCTTATCTTCCCATGGGAAGAAGGAGCAGCGAGGTCCCTGCATCCTCGGCATGCTGGCCAGCACATCTGTGCTGGCGCACCAAAGGCGGTCAGCGCCTGCCCTTTCCAAAAAGCAGGGGAACACGCTCCCAACACACCGTCCCAACCGCTTGGCGTTTTGCAAAGCCGGGCTAGGAAAGCACAAAAATATCTGTGTTGGTTTTGCACAGTGTTTTCTGCTGCGTGGAAAGTTGGAGTACAAAATCTCATTGTGTTTCTCTTAATTTTATTAATTCAGGGCTTTCTTTTTTGGTGGAATTTAAACAAAACACACCGACCCAAAGACTATTCTCAGAAATACCAGCCTTGGCAGTATTGAAGGATACTGTGCAAAGCTAAATAGGTGATTTTGGCAGGGTGGGCTTTGAAGTGAAAGCTCATTCTCTGCTTGGAGACCTCTTGCGTGACAAACTGAATTACAACACCGTGCCCGTCTCGTGCCACGGGGCATCGGCTGGTTTGCGCTCGCTTCGCAGCTGTTCCTTTCTCCGCAGAGAGCGGATGGTACGGTGTCGTATTTACCTCTGGCTTAGTAACCGTTTTCAGTTTATAGCAAACCTCTCCATCGCGACCTCAAAATTACCCACATTTAATACCTTTGGAAAGGTGACAAGCGGTACCTCTTAAATTTTCCTATTTGGCTTTACCTAACGGCTGAAATTACACATTTAAGCAGTTGCATCCTCTCTGAAGACAAGTGCCTGAGTGGAATACATGAATTTTTGAGACTTCTCTTTTGTTCCCTAAAAATAATCAGTGCCAGCCATTGTTTTTCCTGGCACATGTCAAATATTCTGGTCACTGATAAGATAATTGTTTTTTTTTTTTTCAATGGTACACATCAGTCCAATGAGATAATTATTTTTTTTTTCAGTACTACGCATCGGTCTGGCTCCTGCAGGTGTTGTGATCCATCCCCGATACTTAGTAATAAGCGTTTTTAAGCTCCAATTTCACCATTTGAGCTGTGCTAAAAAGGGGAAAAGATATTTTTATGGATTGATCAAACGCCTGAAGCTGCCCATGGCTACTGAAGGGTCGCAAGCGCTGGAAAACATCAGCCTGGCAGAGCTGCTGTGGTGTAAGCGAGTAATCTTCACTGCGTACGATGCGTGGAAGTTTGATACTGCAGCTTGATAGCGCTTGAAATTTTGGAATTGCATCAAGAGTTGCAGATTATTTATATAATCCTGCAGAAAGGCAGGGAAGGGCTGGAGACGTGTATGTTCACGTTTAACCTTGTCCTTACTCATGCGGTATTTTACGTGGCACAAAACGAATGTGGTTTATATCGTGTTGATTTAATGGCAGAGCTCTGATAGTAATATTTTTTCCTTCTTTTTTGGAGAGGAGGGTGTGTATTATTTTTTTTTGTCTGTAACTAGCAGAAAGTAGCTGAGGTCTAAGAGGAAGGATAACACAGTCAGAAGCCAAGCTGGGTCTCGTATTACAGTGGTATGTTTTTGTTGCTGCTAACGTGTTTTTGTTTTTCTTCATTACACATATTTCTCCTGGGAAAAGCAGGAAAAAATATGTGTGTAAAATATACATGAGAGCTCCCTGCCTCTGCTAAGAGGTTCCAGATGGGAGGCGTTACGGTAGGGACACTTTCTCCTGCCTTTCGGTTTGTGGCATTGATTTTGGTGACAAACTGCAAGAAACTTGTATCTGGCCCAGAGCAGGGAATGCTTCAATTTTTTCAGCATTTTTTGGGTTTTTCAAGTATGCAGTGGGAAGTTGAAACTTTGCTTCTAAACTTTTATGGCCCCGTGTAGAATCATTATATTAAAAAAAAAAGGAAAAAAAAAATAGAGTTCTGAAGGGACTTGGAGAGGCATCCTCCAGGGACTGGAGGGTGCCCAAGGGTTGTACACCAGACCAGATGCCTCTCCCTAATTCAAAGGCTGATGGTTGGTGAGGAGGGGACGGAAGCTGGTGGAGATACCTCTCCAAGGGACAAGACTCTTGCCGATCGGCGATGTTTCGCTTCTATGCTAGGCAGCAGCTCTTGGCTCCGGCTGAGGTTGGTGTTGCGTTGGAGATGCCCCTCTTCAAGAAGACCTCCCCAAACTTTGATGGCTTGTTTCCAGACCTGCCCTCAGGCTGAAGGTCCACAGCTCCACCACCCAAAGCAAGCAGTGTTGCAGCAAGAACTGCAGCCTGGGCTCAGGCGAGCCATTGGCGACACCAACCTGTCATCACCAGCTCTTAGAATAAGTGAGTCACAGCTTCAGCAAGCACTTCTGAGTGCTACTAGAGCCGTCAAAAGGTGACAACGGAGATAAGAGCTTGCGTATGGCAAAACATATTGTCCTACAACGTTATCTTAACGTAGTCTCCTGCATGGATGTTTTTGCATAATGAAATTACGTCTTAAAAAATAGTCCTTGGTTTGGGTTGTTGTGTGTTGTACCATTTGAAACATCAATGCTTCCAAGACAACGTGCTTCTGGCCAAAACGACCTGAACCATGTTACTTTTGCAAGTACGTGAAGCCATGGTGAGGACTGCCTTTCTACACCTGTCTGTAATGCTCGGTGCACTAAAAAGCTATGGGAGTTGCTTCGGAGGCAGCAATTTACCCCCATCTTCTGCAGAGTACTGAAACACGTGAATGCTTGTCTGGTTTTGGAAAGGGAGAACTCATATTTCCTTCAATGGTGGCTTCACAGCAGGTGAGACATGAGTGGTCAACAGCTTCGGAGACTCAAAAACCTCAACTTTGATAAAAAGGGCAATCCTGGTGCCGCGTATGTCATCTTTCCCTTGGTTCAAGGGACGTGAGCTGCTGTACGNTTTTCCTTGGTTCAAGGGACATGAGCTGCTGTACAATTTGCAATAAGGCTTTTTAAAGTACAGGAAACCAGCTGTGGTCCTGATGTACTGTGGGGTTATTTCTAGCAATTACTGAGAAGTTTTAATTGGCGGCATCAGCTGTTTGTGATGCATCGCTGTACTTAATCTAGCTCTGTAAAAATGGCTTATGCAAGGTGGGGAAATGGTGGTATGACTTAATGTTGTAGTATATAATCTATTTGATAGGTTCCCTTTAAATATATATAACAATATATATATTAATGTATATGTTTATATATATTTATATATATCTGTCAATATACTATTAGTGCTATTTTGTTTCTGCTGTCATGCTCGTTTGTGGTACTTGTATTGCCTACTGGAGAAGCATAAAGTCTCCTGCTTAAGCCATGGCTGGTCATTTTATTGCTCCGTGATTATTTTATGTCTCTATCGGTATGAAAAATATCATTTGAAGCACCGATTAAGGAGATTTTGTTCGGTCCTGGGACCTGTCAGACACTTGCTCTCTGCATCTGGTGTAGTAAAGTTTGTTCTTCGGCTGTAGAATATAAACATTGGGAGTTGTAAGCGTCCCCTGGGTTGGAGAGACCACCACGATAACACCAAGGTACCCCACTTCATTTTGGGATACTTCTGTAAACCCGAAGCTGAATCCAGGCTGAAGATTATTTTCTTTTTTTTCCACCAAAACATTTGTTGGCTGATGTGGGCGAGCTTGCTGGAAAACACGTGCGTTTGGCTGCTCTTCCCAGGGCCGTCCACCCTACGCATGAAAAAATAAATGTATGAGCAGAAGACCAGGGATGCGAGCCAGACTTTATGGATTTGGCAGCCTCTGTCTCCAGGATCCATCCGTACCGGCGCTTGCCAATGACCGTCTGCCAGCTTAGCCGGGTTTTTTTTCCCGTTACGGCACTTGCAGAGGAAAACTGTCCCTGTTCGGGAAGGGGACTTAAGTAGGAGGCTTTGGTTTGGTTTTGGGGTTTTATTTTGTTGCGTTGTGGTTATGTGGTAATTCCATTTTTTTTTCCAGAGCATTGCTTAAAAGGAAGAAGCTGAAATGGGCTGATCCTGTGCTTAAGTATGGGAAAAGGAGGAATATTCAGCCAAGGTTGAAGCGTTTGCCAGGAACGCAGATGCTAAATCCTATTTCTTACATAGCTGACAGAGCATCTGCATCAGCAGAGCTTTAAATCTCCCAAACAAGGGTGTGTTGTAATGACTTTTATAGTACTTTATCTAGGGTATCTTACCCTAAAAGTGTATTTAATGGTGCTCTGATTTTTCCATTACATACACTGGCACTTCTTCTAGTCAGTTAAATTGACCCCAAAACCTTCTCCAAATCGGCGCTCTCCCATTAAAAGTCATTTTCTCCCATATTTGAATTAGGCAGTGTGAACTCTAAGTGCACAAAGACAAGCTGTCTTAACTGACCTTTTATTTTAAGCCTAATTGCTGCCAAAGATTCACCGGTTAATTGCTCCGACCGGGGATGGCAACTTGATTCAGCAGAGGCTGGGGATTGCTGTCCTTGAATATTCTCAGTTTTGCTGTGGTTTAGTGCAGATGTTCTACAATGATAGCGCATTTTTTGTTGGCACAGACTATCTATACCAAACAAAATAAAATTAAAATGATGTTTCATAGCCTGTATCATGAGGGTAGTATTTCATACATAAGTTAAATTACAAGAAGATACGTCTGTTAATACGGTAGAACTCGCTCGGCTGCCGTTCAGTAATTGTAATTATGATATGATGTATTTGATGTGCTTTATATTGAAAGAACGCCGCTGAGTTTAATTCTGCATAATGGTGTGCCACCATTGACAGCAGGATAAAGAGTGTTTTAGCCTTCATATAAGCAACAAATGGTACATTTGTTTGGCACGAGGAGACCCCTTAAATATGGTTTTGGACCTTCGGGCAGTCTTTGCAAGCCTGTCCGTACGGATCTGTTCTCCATAAGGTCCATATGGACAGTGGGGCAGAGGAAGGGTCTCATTAGCACTTCCCGGGTGTCGTTATCCTTTGGACTTCCCCCTTCTGAAGCATTTGCAGGTCACATATTTGAAAGGTTCTTTGATGAGGAATGAAGAGCAAGGGGGAGGACAGGGTTGCATCTTTTGGTTGCTGTGCCAGCTTAAAAAATTGCATTACTACTTTTAGGGGAAGAAACAGAAAATGACATGGTTTTGAGAAGCTTGTAAACAAAAAATCATGCTCCTTAGGAGACAGTACAGAAAGCAAACACCACCGAGGAGATGTTCTGCTGTGCTTTGCTATCAAAGACTGGTATAGGATTGGATTTTGTTCTAGACAATGTGTTGGGACACGACTGTCATGTCCCTGCTCTCTCCACATCAGAATAGTGAGGAAGATGGCTGGATACTTGAAAACTTGAAGAATAATTGAGGTAGGCAGGGACCTCCACAGGACGTCTGGTCCATCCGTACCCAAAGCAGGCCAAGTGGGCTCAGGGTCTTGTCCTAGAGCAGTTGCTCTTCCTTGCCGTGATGGGGAGTTGGGTTCCCACCATGGATCAAACCACCAGCACCTTTGAACAGCCAGCTGCCGCAGGGCTTGCGGAGGTTGGAGTGCTTTTCATGTCTTCCTTTACAACGGACTTGTATTGCAAGGAAGGAAAACATAGATCTAGTATTAGCTTTTTGGCTTTTCTTTTTTTAATTTTTTTTTTCCTTCTTGTACAGCAGCAGCTGGAACTTTGCAAATACTTTCTTTTAAAAATACTGAGCTGTTTTATTTCACGCAGCCTTCAGTGTGCTGTAGGCATTGCCAACCAGGAGATGCCATGGGGGAATGTATTGAGAGGCAATACCTTAAAACGTGTTGTGAATCGGTCTAAGTTGTATATAAATCCTGGTATGTACAAGAGACTGGGAGATTTTAGATATATATGTTGTGTATGTGGTCTTTTCAAACTCTTATTTGCCATTCAAAGTCTT
>RSEF01000010.1:875169-918805 GCA_003993805.1 Himantopus leucocephalus | reverse complement strand
GAGGAGGAGGAGGGGGGGTTGTGCCCCGCAGCCGTGCGGTAAAACGGAGCGCGGGGCCCCGTGTTGCGCCGTCCCGGCCGGCTCCGCCGCGGCGGGGGCTGGGCCGGGGAGGCTGAGTCAGAGGGAGCGGAGAGCCTCTCCGCTTACCCCCCCCTCCCCCTTTTTCCCCGCCGTGCCGGCGCTCACGTAAGAGAACTTTAATCAGCGAACGGCTCGGTGAACTCGGCGGGGATGCTGCAGCCTCCTCATCCATCCCCCCCCCAATCAAGGCCCCCTGGAAATTAATCTCCTCCCGTAATTATGCCTGCCTAAACACGCCCAGTTGACTGGGATGGGTCCCCTGGACTGTGAAAAACGTGTTTAAAGCCTCTTTGCAGGGCTAGCTGGGCATGAATAGGGCTTTTGTCGGCGGACAATGGCATCCTCCCGGCTGTCTCCTCGGATTAAGAGAAGTAGAGGGCAATCTCTAACAACCCGCTTTGTTCCGATAAGGCGGGGAGTTATCGGTGAGGCTCAGGTTAACAGAAATCAGTGCTTCGCGGAGGCTTTTGTGATGTTAAAGGTCTTGACTTTCTGGCTACCGCCTGCCCCTGGGAAGGGCTGCTGCTCATCCCGACTTGCCTTGGCCNGGTTTTTTTTTTTTTTTTGGTAGCTCACAAACCTCCAGGGAAACCCGAGGGCTCGTTGTGCAATCAGGAGTGCTTAATTAAAAAAAAAAAATCACTGTGAAGCGCGTAATTTTATGCCCCACATCCCATTTATAAAGCAGAATTCAGGCAAATCTAGAGGAGTCGGAGTTTGATGGCCTAATGGGTCATGCTGATGCCAGCTCGTTTCCAAGCCGTCACCGGATTAACGAAGGACTTTTCTGCCGAGCAGGAAGCTGTGCTGCGAGCCACGTGTTTGAAGCAGGGACTCCTGCCTGCGAAACCCTTCCGAGAAACTTTACTTTCACCAGAGAACGAGCTCGCAGAGACTGCGGTGCTGCCTGTGACCCTGTTGCTTGAGCAGCCTGCGTTTTTCTTGAGTACCTACTTCTTTATCGGCCCAAAGTCGTGAATTTTACAAAAGCCTTAATTTCTTGGTGTTAGCTGGAGTGAGCCAGTGCCAGCCTTAATTCCCTTTCCACATGCTGAGCTGATAATTTAATTTAATACAAACAAAATGTTTCCCAGGCTGGCCGGACCACGTGCTAGTCCTTTATCTCCCGAAGATGGGGCCACTGCAGCGCGCGGTGATGGATGGCACGTAGGGAATGGGGCTGCAGTACCTTGTCACTGCCGCCCACAGCTGGGCGCGCAGCAAATCCCCATCCTGGAGCTGGGGATGCAGCAGAGGGATCTATACTTCCACCTAGAGTTATATTTAAATGTAAAAAAAAAAACCACCCAAACAAAAAAACCTATTTCATAATGCAAAAAAGATTTTTACAGTTTCCTTGAAGGCAGTAGGTGGTTTCTGCTGGTGTGGGGCCAGGCTGAAAGGCTCCTTGTCCTCTGCCGGAGCAATACGCTGCAAGCTTAAGTCGGTAGGTGTGCCTGCACTACAAATACCCTCGAGATAAGTCTTTCTCGTCGCCAAATATCTGATGCTTGTCACTTCTACTCCTTTAATTTTTTTGTTAAGCCTCCTGTGTGCCTGTGCCTTCCAGGGAGGGCAGGCTCAGCTAAGGCAAGGCTAATCCATCTGCATGCAGGGGAAGTGCGGATGTTGCCTGGTGCCTGACCTTCCTGAGACCTGTAACTCGTTTGCTGAAAAGCCGGAGAGGCATCTCTGTTGCGGAGCTGTGGGTCTCTCCTCCCGCGGAGCTGCGGCTCGCTGCCGGGGAGAGCGTCTGCCAGCCGGGAGCAGGTGGTGGCTCCTGGGTCCTGTCCAGCCCTGCAGAAAAGAGATGGCATTTTGGGGTGGCCATCTTGTACTTACGTAACGGCGCGACGCCACCTCCTGCAGCAGCCACCCAGGGGAGAACGTGTTGTCCTCCCTCTCTGGAAGAGGGGTTGACAGGCTGCATTAAAAGCCTGCTTTGCCACAGAGCTGGATTTTTTGTTGTTGTTGTTGTTGAGTCCCTTTAGCTTCTAGAATGCACAAAGCTGATGTTTTTCTAGGCTTTTTTTTGGAGTCTGGAGGCCTGCCTGGTTTCATAACTCTACCCTTCTCAAATATAAGTGCTAACTCAAACCATTTCTGCCTCTGGCCAGGGACACTGGGCATGAGCGGCCTCGTTCTGCAGCGTGAGTGAGGTTGTGTAAGCGAGTCTGTGACCCATGCGGAGGTAATAAAACCTGAACCGTCACCTGCTGCGAGCCTGCAACTTTTACAGGCAGTAAAACATCTTGGTCCAGCGTGGTGGTGGTTAACGCAGGTCCTGCCTGGGGACAGTCCCTTTGAGGCCTTGTCGCTGCAGTTTTCACTTCCCTTTGTCGCTGATAACGGCAGAGGCTTGGCCCAGGGTGGGGATGGGGTGGGGATTGCCGCTGCCTCTTCTTTCTCCTTCCCGGAGGGCAGATCCGGAGGTGCCGTGGATTTAGGGTTTCTCTCAGCCGACCGCAGGATGAGCTGGCTGGACTTAGTCACCTCACTACTGCAAAACCGGTCATCCTGACCTCAAACGGCTCTTTCTAGAATATTCAAGAGCTGGGGAGTTACCAGACATCTTTGGACGCCCTGCCTGAAGCACAGGCAGCCCAAGTAATAAACTTGGGTATTTCATCGTTATGTCTTGAGGAAGGAATTTGGATTTATTCAGTGCTGGAAACATTGAGGCTTTGTAAGGGATTGCTTACCCCCTTTCCTTGCTCGGCCCAGACTGAGTGATCCGTGTCTTTGGGTGTCCTTGAAGTCCTTGCTCCTCTGATTTTTAAAAAAAGCAAGCCTGGAGTAGTGGGAAATGCCAGACATTCCTGTTATATTTATAAGACTGGTCCTTTCAGTAGAATTCAGTCTATGCTTTGTAAATACATGATAGTGGGAGGCAGGAGGAAGCACAAAAAAGTGAAGCTCTTGGTAGCAGGGCACGGTGCTGCGGGCAGATGGGTATTTGGGATACTTCTGGGCTGCTGCGTTTCTGCTCTCGCCCCTGGACAAGGTCATGGTGTCTCATTAATTTTTCTGAGCTCACTGAACTGCTGGAAAATCTTGTGAAGGGGATTCTGAGGGGGCACTTAACTTTGCTTTCTCTTTATATATTTATAAAGAATTTAGGGGTTTTAAAATTAGATTTGCAAATGACTTGAGGGGGTGGGGGGTTTCCATGAGATAGTGAGAACTCACCTGCCTATTTTTAAAAGCTTCCAAGTCATGCTCTGGATGTGGTTTCCGTCTTGGGATTCCGTTCTTTTGTATTCCTCTCGTTCCCAGAAGCTCCGCAGACCCGCTCGCCTGCGTTAGTGTGGAGGTGATTTCCCAGAAAAAGCTTATTTTTTTTGGCATCTAGAGAAGCCGACGCTGCTCCGCAGGTGTCAGAGGATGCAGCAGCAAGTGTTAGAGGGCTAAAACACAATGTTTCAGGGCTGACCAGCGAGTTTTCCTGTAGTAATGCGACTTTGTCGGGCTTTTTATGTGGGCAGACCTTCTTGTACTGAGCCCGGTGACTCAGCAGCTTCTGGCAGGGCTGAGGGAAAGGAGGCTTTGCCAGCACAAATTACGGTTTTCACTGGCCTGACTCCTTTATGCCGCATGGGAGCGAGGCGATGGTGAGTCAGGGCTGCCTGCGAGAGGATCCGCACGATCTGCACGTACGTGGGGAAGGTCTGCAGAACAGAAGTGGCTGATGGGAGGAGCGGCGGCGCGAACAGAGCCTCTGCGGCACTGGGGCAGGCACATGGCAGGCTGGCGGGGGATCTCCCTGCCTGTATCTTAGAGGCATGGCTTCATCCTGGTCAGCCCCGCTAGCTTTGCCGAAGCTTTCGGGTTTATTAGTGCCTCTATTTCAAAGCTGGGTGCACTGAGCCAGCTGGTGTGTATAGCTGTCACCATTTTGTGATTTATTGGGGTTTTTTTTTTGTCTGCTTGGGGCAGGCAGAACAAAACCCCTGCTCTGTCCCTGTCTTCAGCTGAAGAGCAGCCTACGAGCGCCATGCTAAAGGCATCTCATAGGTGAAGTCAGCTCATGCTGAAAGAGCAGCCTGCTTTGAATATCCCCTGTGTGCCCAGGGGATGAAGTTTGAAGTCAAACCACTGTTTGAAGTTTGACTAGTGATCTGCCTGTGCTGGTAGCCACCTTACATCACTCTTTCACTGGAGGCTTTTTGAACGCAGGCAGTCTAGCCTGGGCAGGTTGAAGAGGACAAATGGCTTTTAGCCACCACTGCTACTTGAAAAGAAAATTATTGCGGTGGGGCCTGAGATGTGCAATTAGAAATGCCCCGGGGGCACCAGCACTGCTGGGAAATGAGTGGCCTCCCATCCCAGCAGGCTGTTAAGCTTTAGTTTCAGCTTCCTCCTGGGATTGCAGGCTTTCTGCTGTTGTGGGGGTGCTCTAGTGCTGTAAAGGCAAGCAGCCTGAGTTCACAGAGGGGTTTTTTTATCCAAACTCTGGGAAAAAAGAAAAAAACAAGCACAACAAAAAAAAAAGTTTCAAACCTTGTGGTGTTCTTTTTGCTGCCCTGGGTGAGGGGGAATGCAGGGGATGGGGGACACCCACAAAGGTCTTTGGTTCGCAGAGACCTTGAGTGTATTAAAGAAACCTTCAGTCTTTTATGCGTTCTCTGCCAAGNGTGAGGGGGAATGCAGGGGATGGGGGACACCCACAAAGGTCTTTCGTTCGCAGAGAGACCTTGAGTGTATTAAAGAAACCTTCAGTCTTTTACGTGTTCTCTGCCAACGTGTTGTGTTCAATCAACTCAAGCCTACTTGCTTGTACAGGCTTAAAGGATGGGTTTTAAGCTTAGGCGGACTTTGCTGTGATTAGGTGTTTCTCGGCAGAAGATTGCCCGCATAAGAGTGTATCTGCAGTCACGCTAGCGCTGAGCTGCCCCGGTCCCCAGTTGCGATGGGAAACACAGTCGAGGTCTGTAGGAGAAATGACTCGAGAGCTGGGAGGGAGGAGGCAGAGTCTCTGCCTGTGCACTCAAGTGCTTGAATTTTGTTGCGTTGTGTAGCTCCAAGGGAAGACTGGCAATGAAGAGAAGCTATGAAGGGAACATCTGCATAGAAGGCAGGTGAGCTTTGGGTGGTCTGTGTGGGGGATGACATGGAAATAGAAGTGTGTCTTGCCTGTATCTTAAGACTCTCAAGTAGGAACATAAAGATAGTTTGACCCATAGCAGCTTTCTTGTCACTTCCATATTCATCACATGGGTGTGTTGGTGTCTCTGCTTGATGAGCAAGTCTGGGTGATTCCTAAACCTGGCACCGCTTTTGTCTCTTCTAGACACAGGATTCCAGCGACGATGTCGAAGCACCATGATGCAGGGACTGCTTTCATCCAGACCCAGCAGCTGCACGCTGCCATGGCGGACACCTTCCTGGAGCACATGTGCCGCTTGGACATCGACTCGGAGCCAACCATTGCAAGAAACACTGGCATCATCTGCACCATCGGTAGGCGATTCCTAGATAGGAGAGAATTGCAGCTGTGAAACTTGTTAGGGAAATTGTGGAAAGGCTTCAGCTTTCATCCCTTGCCAGGGCTGAACTTGTGTGTTGAAAGAACATGACTTTCCCATGTCTGCCTAACCCGTGTTATTGCTAGGAGTGAATCCAGTAGCTGGGGAAATTGGAACTAGTCGGTCTACTGCACTCCCCAAGGCAAGTTAAAACAATCTTTGCTGCTGTAGAGATGAGTTGCTTCAGCGCTGAGCAAGTCTGTGTCCATTTTACCTTTTCTCTTCCACATGAAACAGCCTGACGTGTGTGGGTTATCTCATTATTTTTACAAAGTTAATATTCAAACTGTTTCCTCCTTCTAGGCCCAGCCTCCCGCTCAGTGGAGAAGCTGAAGGAAATGATTAAATCTGGAATGAATGTTGCCCGCCTCAACTTCTCTCATGGCACCCACGAGGTAAGGGTGGGGTCAGAGCTGATACGGCCCCGACCGGGCCGTGTGTGCATGTCTGCTGACCCACTCTCTCTCACGGAAGAGGGAAATCCAGCTTTGTCCAGACCAGCCTTGGTGTGGGAAGGCCAAACTTAGCTCTGCTTTTGGGGAAAGCGTGCTGGTTGTACGTATTGAGCCTGTGTAATTGCTGATAACGCTTAAGTGCGCTTTCTGAGCTCTTTTGAAAGCTGTTCCGGTTGGTTCCACACCCTTCTCTGTACCAGGGAGCCAGGTAACTGATATTTGGCGCTTGTGTGCCAACTGTTTGCCGTGAAATCCTCCAGTTCTTCCTCACGTCTCGTTGTCAGCGATACAAAGCTGCTGCTTCTCAGTTAATAGCAGGAGCCAAGAACATTTGTTCCTCATTTGCTGTGCCGCTCTGCAGGAGTATAAGCTATCGGTTGTCCGTCTCGCTTCTTGTTTTGTTGCTGGGGGTTTTGCAAGCAGGCGATCAATGAATAACCCTGTCTCAAAAGAAAACTGTTAGTGATTTGAAGTAATTACTGTGAATAGTTGAAAGAATTGGACTCCTGGGTTTGCTCGGCTAACCAGCTGCTCCGGTTGTGTTCCTGGCATTTGTGAGGTTAGCACCATGGTGCTCGAGAGGTGGTACGGTGAGCTTGTAAGAATAAGGTCAGAAGAAATCAACACTGTTCATGGTGGACAAGCCCTTATTGATATAAATAGATGAGATCCTCAGCGATACTGGAGGAGCCGAGGATCCCATTCCAGGTTGCCTAGAATGCCACCCTGAGCCTTCTCGCTGACTTTTTTTTTACCCTGGCTGCCCTCCAGCTTTCAAAATGTCAGACGGTAGCCAGTAGCAGCTGTAAGTGGCTTTACTTACTGAACCGTGCGCCTCGCGGTGTGTAACAGCTTGGCCTCTCACCCTCATGGCCTTTAAAGGCCACAGGGCACTGTCAAAATCAGAAGGTCTGACGCTTAACTGTGGAGAACCGTCAGACCTTGACTAAATACCCAGGCTAGTGTCGGTGCGCAGGCTGCGGTTAGCAAAATCTGCCTGAAGAATAGCGTGGAATAACCGTGCCTCTCAGCGGTCAAATGCTGCTGCTGGGCGGCTCGGCAGGGAGCTGGTGGCCAGGCCGAAACTGGGAATTTTCACCCTGTTAACTTCCCAGCAGAGCTGCTGCTGTGGTCTGTGTACTTGTTAGCTGAGGTCGAGGACAGGGACTGTGGCTTTCTCTTCTGGGTAAGGTCTAACTGCACATTTCATACAGATGAGGTTAGATTACAGCAGAGGCTGGTCTTGCTGTCATCTCCCGTTGAGTGTGACCACCAGCCGTAGCCAGTCCTAGGTTTGAGTCCCCTCCTGGTTCCTCCGAAATACTCCAATTTCCAGTGATGTCCCAAGGGGTTTTCATCTGTCGTGAGCGCTGTGGTTCTTGTGTCCACCCTAAAGCGTTCAACAGGGCTTCGACTTTAACAGAGGTGCTCTAGCACCTGGCTGCAACCCTTTTATAGACAAAGAAAATTACTTTTACTTCCAGCTCTGCCTGTATTCCTGTTCTGCATACATAACTCTTCAGGAAGTCAGACTCCCTAGGAGCCAGTATCAAACTAAAAAGGAAAAATCCCAGGTGACTGGGACCAGATAGGCGTAATAGCACTGTTCAGGCAAGTTTCCTGTACTGCACCCATTTAGGTTCTGGTGCGTGGAAGGTTCAGG
The DNA here is from genome assembly GCA_003993805.1 of Himantopus leucocephalus. Classification (NCBI taxonomy): domain Eukaryota; kingdom Metazoa; phylum Chordata; class Aves; order Charadriiformes; family Recurvirostridae; genus Himantopus; species Himantopus leucocephalus. The sequence continues at coordinate 911,081 of RSEF01000010.1, read as the reverse complement.
GCCTTCTCAGTCTCAACTTGCACACTCGATCAGTAAACTAAATTTTTCCTGCTCTGTTGCGGTGTATCTCTGGCTGAGGGCCGTGCACACAAACTTTAGCACGCCTTTTTTCCGGCCCCACCTTCCTGGTGCTGGATTATTGTCCCCGCGATACTGAAGTCAGTGTGCTGGGCTCATGTCGAGGCGGATGGGTGGCATGGGGTGAGCCGGGTGTTTCCGGGTGAGTCAGGTCAAACGCCGTCGGTCTGTGGCACAGAGAGGGGAAAGAGTATTTCTTATCTGCAAAAGTCTGTCAAGTGTTACACAACTTGCAGTCAAGGTTATCTCTTTAATGTTGTTTAAGCAAGTAAAGTAAACTGATCTGCTGGTCATCTGAAGCTCGTTTAGGTAGTTGGGGTGGGAGTTTCCCCACAGAACTCTGTCCTGAAACTGGCAGCATTAGCGAAATGCTCTTGCACACGTGAAAGTTTATAAGCCGGGTGAGTAGTGCTGCAGTCTTGAACTTCTGGCCATCATTGTTTTGGCTTTCAAAATAAGATGTAAATATTTAAATGGATAACGTGCTCTTAGCAAATACTCTATCTTTAGGGGAAAATTAAGCCAAAGACTTCTAAAAAAAGCTTGTCCATCTGTGCTTACCTGTGGCAGTCACTTAGCTGTGACATTCTTCTGGCATTCAGGGGTCTTTCCACACTCATCGTCGTCCAGCTGCCAGCGCTGCCCATGTTCTGCCATGTTGAACAGGCAGATGTTCAGCAAAGCTTTCAGAAACGTTCTTTCTAAAGGCCTGTTGGTCGGTGGGCCATCTTCAAAGGGCAAGATTTTGCTGATGGAAAATCACTTCGGCCAAGCGCCTGGGCTGTCTCCTCGAGTTGTCCTAGGCTTAGAACTGGGGGCACCGAAGGTGTAGCCGGATAACTGCTGGGCTCCGCTTTCATGCAGGGAAGGCCGTTGTATCCTTGCAGTCTGCTTTTCTGGAAGCTCGGTCTGAATGAAATTCTCAAGTTAGAACTGAAAGTGAGCGTAATGTGAGAGCAGAGCTGTCAGCTTGGGCAGCGTTTGGGGTGCGTAGTGGTGTTTTTCATGTAAGTGGTGGAAACGGGCTGAATGTTTCCAACTTTTTTTTTTTTCCTTGCCAGTATCATGAGGGCACAATCAAGAACGTGCGAGAAGCTACAGAGAGCTTTGCCTCTGATCCCATCACCTACAGACCTGTGGCTATTGCACTGGATACCAAGGGACCCGAAATCAGAACTGGACTCATTAAGGGAGTAAGTTGCTTTTTTTTTTTTCCTTCCACTTCCTTCACCGCATGAGACCAGATGTGGTGTTATGCCTGTGGCCTTTTCCAAACAAAAAATGTCTCTAGGAAATGAGGTAACAAACCAACTACCAAAAGTTTTGATGAACTGCTGCAGGCTGGGAGGTGGTTGTGTGCTGTTTTTTACTGGTTTTGTTGAAACCTGTGTTTTGACACACAGAGTGGCACAGCAGAAGTGGAACTGAAGAAGGGAGCACCGCTCAAAGTGACCCTGGATGATGCCTTCATGGAGAACTGTGATGAGAACGTGCTGTGGGTGGACTACAAGAATCTCACCAAGGTTGTAGAAGTTGGCAGCAAAATCTATGTGGATGACGGTCTGATTTCCTTGCTGGTTAAGGAGAAAGGTATGCAAGAACCGTTCCAGCTATGATTATTTGTTTTTATTCCCTCAGAATGTACTTGAGCTTTCCCTCCAGTAACTGTTTTTTTTAGCTTGCAGTTGCGTATTAAAGAAAGGAGTATGTGGTTTTCAGTGCTGTAGTGAGACTTTGAGCAAAACTTTCTCTGCTTTAAGCGTAGCAAGTTTGCAGAAAACTAATTTCAGACTGTCATCTAAAACCCCTCCTCGAAGTTGCATGTGTGGTAGGATCATAGCAGTGCTTGTGATCAAAGCCTGTTCAGCCAGGCTAGTTCATACTTTTAATGCAGGATTTAACTAGTTTTGCAGCATAGTCCCCGAGTTTTGTGGTTAGAGACAGCACTAGCTTTAACTGGTAATGCAGGGGCAAGGTTAGTTCCGCAGTACTTCCTTTGTAGTGCTGCCTAAACTCCTCTAGCCTCAAGGTATTGCTTCTAATCCCAGAGTGCGTAGGGAGATGGAGGTGAGGCTTTTGGGGTGCCCAGTTTGGTCTGACAGGGTTCCTGTGTGCAGAAGTGCACCCTGGTAGCTTTTTTTTTTTGGGGAAGCAGTCCCAATCTCCTGCATGGAACGAATGCCACCTTCCCTAAGAACAGCGTAGATGCGTTTTTAAACTGGTCTCTTGTGTTCCCATGGGTAAATTGCAAGCTTCTGTGTTGCATAAATTCACTGAAGATAGCAACGATGTGCCTTTATCATGTGCGGTTGCTGTTGGCACCGCTGTTCTCAGGCAGGGAGGTGGTGTGGGAGCTGGCAGCGGGGAGCTTTCTGCTAAACACTGACCGTGGGAACGCATCTGTTTCAGGCAAGGACTATGTCATGACTGAGATCGAGAATGGTGGCATGCTCGGCAGCAAGAAGGGAGTGAACCTGCCTGGTGCTGCAGTCGACCTGCCTGCGGTCTCTGAAAAGGACATTCAGGACCTAAAATTCGGTGTGGAGCAGAACGTGGATATGGTGTTTGCTTCCTTCATCCGCAAAGCTGCTGATGTCCATGCCGTCAGGAAGGTGCTAGGGGAAAAGGGAAAGAACATCAAGATCATCAGCAAGATCGAGAACCACGAGGGTGTGCGCAGGTGAGCTTTGTGCAGGTGACGCTTCTGGTTTGTCACCCTGTATCAACGGAAGAACGCAGCCCCTTGGTGTTGTAGTCAGGACTCCTGGTCTCTGGCTTGCCAGCAGTGGCAAAGTTACTAGTCTGAGTAACAGGGTGGTAGTGCAAGCTGTCAGTTAATGCCATGTGTGTGGGATTTGACGTAGCTGCGGTATGAGCAGTGGGTTGTATAACTGTCACATGCCCTGAGCTCGTGGGGACAGTGTCACGGTCTCTCTGCATCCCTGAAAAATCTGTGATAGTCTTTGTAGTCAAGTGTGAGTTCAAACTTACCAAACTTGCTGTTCTGGATGCAAATCAGTGAGCTAATGCACGGGAATCATCAAGTCTGTGACAAACTATCAGACTAAAACATCTCAAAACAACTCATGCTCCTTTCGGTCTTCGTATGGCTTTAGAAAGCTTTATATAGCACTCTGTGCTTTGACTTAGTTTTGTTTTTCTTCCTCCTACCTTGGCGTTACAGGGGATGAAAATGGCACATAGAAAGGCCGTATACCGGCAGCGTAGCTGCATATCACACTCCAGAGCAATGCTCCCTTTCAGAGGGGGAGGACAGAACAGACGGGAGGGTGCTTTGTGGAACAAATGGAGTAACAAACCTCTTCTCTTGCTGTCAGGTTTGATGAGATCATGGAGGCCAGCGATGGCATTATGGTGGCCCGTGGTGACCTGGGAATCGAGATCCCTGCTGAAAAAGTCTTCCTTGCCCAGAAGATGATGATCGGGCGTTGCAACAGGGCTGGCAAACCCATCATCTGTGCCACTCAGGTACTCAAAACTCAATGCTAGCTCGTAACTGCTGGAGTCTGGCAGGGTGGGAACGTCAGTAGCTCTCCCGGTGTGCTGCAGTGGGGTGGGCTGTGAGGAATCATCCTTGACGGCATTCGCTAGAGGGTGAGGCACCAAGAGCAAAGAGGTGTTGCTGGTAGCTGAATAGCTCATCTTGAGGCACTCTAAAGATGCGTTTGGGATCTTCTCCAGTAAGGTTACAGGACCTCTTGTGTGGCTGCTGAAGGTTTTACCCCTCAAAACCTCATACAGTATGAGCCTTTTGGGCTGACTAAACAAATTCTGGGGGAAAAAAAAATCGGTTATGCTTTGCCTTGGCATCTTGTAGCAGCACGTTTGTGTCTTAACAGAGAAGACTTGCTAAGGTTCCCAGATAGCTTACAAGATGTGCCCACTGAGTAAAAAAGCCACCTCATTATTCTGGGAGCTGCTAGTGAGGGAGGGAGAGCTGATGCTCAGCTTCACTGGTTCCAGCAGGGATCATGTGTGGACAGTCCTCAGGCACTGGGAGGACTGGTTTCTTGGCTGTGCTTGTCTGTGCACAGGCTGTGGAAGCGAAAACTGTCTCTAGACAGTAGTCATCAGACAAGGTTCTGGATTTACAGTGGTATGTGCTCCTTCCTCTTCCTGTATTGCTACTGAAATGCAACGGAAACGCTGCCTCAGGCGGCGTTTCTTGAGGAAATGAGTGATGTTTGCTCAGCGGGGAGAAAGCTGAGCACCTGAGGAAGATCAGAGAGGTGGCTGGGCTTTGGTGTACGGAGTTATACTAGCTTCTGGGAGAAGGGGGCAGGAAGAGCTAACCTCATGGAAAGCTGCCCTGTTTTCCACTCTGTCTGGAGTGGGTGCTTGGGAGTGGTGGTGTTAGCTGTTCTGAGTTTACTAGCCTGTACATATTATATAAAGAATTTGAAATCTTGTCTTGGATGAAAATGACTTTAATTGGCGCAGACCTTGCTGTTTACTTATTTCTAGATGGAAAAAACCAACCCCCTAGGTGCAAATTTGGGAACATGTGGCTGCACTTGAGCTTTCTGTAAAGATGCCTAATGCAATACTCTGCTCTAAAGAGCTCTGAGTTCCTTGGGNGAGCTCGGAGTTCCTTGGACCGAGCCCTGTGCTGAAAAGTTGGAATAAGAAAGAATACTGTTGTCTGTGATGTTGTCTGGGTTAAGTCTCCCTGGGAAAGGAGTAAACAGATAGAACAGGTACAAAATGAAATGGGTTGGTTTTCTCTCTGGTAGAGGCTGGTTAGGGACCGAGCCCCTCTCTGTCCTGTACCCACGGGAGATCTCATTTCCCGGAGTCCTTGGGCTGCATCCTGTCTTCTGCCTTAAATATAAAGTATATTGAAGTGCACTAGTGAAAAAGCAGGCGGCTCCTTCTGCAGCATCTTGATTTCTTTGGACTTGTTCTTCCAGATGCTGGAAAGCATGATCAAGAAACCTCGCCCGACCCGTGCCGAGGGCAGTGATGTTGCTAATGCCGTCCTGGATGGAGCGGACTGTATCATGCTTTCCGGAGAGACCGCCAAGGGAGACTACCCGCTCGAGGCTGTGCGCATGCAGCATGCTGTGAGTACTGCCTTTGCTCTGGTGGGGGGGAGCCTGTCCCGCAGGTGAAAGTAGCAGTACTTTGTTGCCCTGCGTCTTCCATCTGAGCCTGGCACCTGAAGATCTAATTGTCTGGTGCAGTCCGAAGCAGTGATTTCTTTGTTCACACTCGCACTGTGGGCGTTTCTTTACCTAGCGTGGTCCTGAGGGCCTGAAACCTCACTCTGTGCGCTCCAGACTATTGTCGGGCAGAACTGAGGACTGCTCTGCAGCGCTCTGAAATATAAAACTTGGGATTTCTTGTATTAATTTTTGTTTATGCCTGGGTAAAGGGGTTTTTGCTCTTACCTTGGTATGAGTTTCTCCAAATGCCCTGTTCATTTTGGCATATTAAATGCCTTAAACTTCTCCAAGGTGAAGGAGCTGCTTAAGCAGTTTATCTGTAGATAATGAAAGGTATTGACCGACTCCTTGAGGTGGGGTGCAGGGGAGGGGGGGGGGTTGCGAGTCTGATTTACAGCGCTGTTGCATTCAGCACCTGGTGCGCTTGGTATTGGGGGTGTTTGTTGCACGAGTACTGACAGCACCATATTTTTACATGCCTGAACTGCCAGAAACCTCTGCTCTGCTTCGAGTTCACCCAGCTCGCGTTTCAGCTGATAAAAAGCCTGATGTCGAGTATCTACAAGTGTTGCTTCTCCCCAGTTACCAGTGCTGTGAATCACAGCAGTGATAACTTGCACCAGTTATAACTCTCATCAGTTTTATTTGCAATGCAGGTTATATAGACTAATCAACTCAGCTAGTGTGTGTTTGCAGTGCGTTATGTAAATATCTTTTACCTTTATCTGGTCAATACGGAGTGGTGTTTTTTGCACGTGGCGAACGTAAAATATGACTTGATGAATACTGGGCAGTGACCGCTGGTTTACAGGCTGAACGCTAACGGTGCATCTAAAAGGTTCTTCCTCAGTTCTCATCCCCTAAATCACGAGGGTTGACTTTCAACCAAGAGTTGGAAACTTGCTGCAGCAGACCTTAGACCTGGCTTTCCATTCTGGCATTAATTCTTAGACTTGGGCAGGTCGTGTTGTACCTGTAGCCTGAGCTCAGGATCCGTTGCACGTGCTTTGCTCTTCCTGCAGGCCTGGGAGTAGAGGTGTTCGCTCTGCCGGGCCTCTGCAGAAGTACTGAAGGTTTTAACCCTCCGTGCGGAGGAGCAAATACAGATTCACTTTATTTAACGTAACATGGCGCAGGCAGCAAGGTGCCAACTCTGTGATGGTAGGAGCACCTCCCGCTACAGTCAGGATCTTTCATCTGAGCTAATTCACTCGGTGTTAGTTGAGAGGAGCCCTCGCCCACAATAGTGCCCTGAATAACCACGGTCTGAAAAGCTGCAGCATGGCCAGAGCAGGTGAATATTTCCGTATGAAGTGGCCACGTGGTCATAGCGGGGTGAGAGCACCTTACCTCTGGTAAAGAGCGGCTCCTATATGCATTCCCCAGCCTGAAAACGGTATTAGTTTGGGTTTATATATTTGTTTATCCAGTCCTGCTACAGAGTATTCCAAGTACAGCTCCTCTGTAGTGAAGTGCAGACAGCAAATGTGGGCTGTGATGCTGAGAACGATGAGGGTCTGTGCTATGTAGTGTCGTTGCGCCTCTAAAAGGCTCGACCTGTCTATGCCTGACCTGTTCCAGCAGCTTTGCTGGGTCTCTGCAGTGGTTTCGCTTTGCGATCCCTTTCCAGCTAGCCTCGTAGAAACGAGCTTGCTCTTCAGTAACTGGCATCTCTGTGACCAAAAATGCCACATGCCTCAAGTTTAGTAGCAAGCTTCCAAATATTGGGCAGGCTATTTCCTGCTTGCGGGAGTCGGCTTCCTTCCAATTCCAGTCCCATGATCCACAGTTGTCTTCAAACGCTGCCCTGGCCACGCTGTATAACAGGACCAAGGTTTAAATAGCCGCTCCGTTTTCCTTTCTCCCGCCTCCACCCTGGTATTTCCACCTGTGTACCAACAGGAAACCCTCTAGCCATTCCTCTGTGAGTAAAGCCAGCCGTGACACGGAGTTGAGAATTGCTGTGCCCTTCCGCAGCCACTGTCAAAGCAGACACGCGTAGACACATACTCTCTTACAACCGGGGAACGCAGGCTTCCTTCTAAACCCGGGTTCGCTCCGTGCGTTAAGCAGAGCTGCCTGCCTTTGGACCAGGAGCTGAAGATGAACTGCCTGGCTTGCCAGCTCTTGTGTTCGGAGTAAGCGTTTTGAGGCGAATGCTTCCGTCTTATCTAACGGCAAGCATAAAGCCAGGAGTAATAAAAACGACTGCTTTAGGACCGGAGTTGGCACTGGGCTGCCGTTCTGGCCTGTCACATGGGTCCTGTTATTTTTAGACATAAGATACTTAACTACTTTGGCTTAAACTGGTATCTGTGGAAGAGGGATAATTCCTAGCATCATATAAAATAATTCATTAGCACTAGAGTAGCAAAATTCTTATTTGGAAGGGGTCTAACTCCAAAGCTTTCACTAGAAGGGCACTTCAGTCTCTGCTTGAGCATCAACTTGTCACGCTTTGTGTAGCGGCTGCTCGCTTTCTGGAGTAACTGGGTGAAGTTGTCCTTGAAAAGATGATCAACCTTTGCATGCTTTTCTGGTCTCTGCAAGCCTTCTTTATCGGGTTGTCAAGGACTAATGCAGTCTTCTGAGATGAGAATTGTCTTTAAATGTGAGTGATTCCCAGCGTACTGGGATGAGTAGATTACCGAATTTGTTGCAAATGCGTAGCCTGAACAGAAAACTCTCAGTTGTGCCTCTGCACCTCTCTTCTGTCCGAGTCTGGCACTGTACAAACACACCGACATACATGTGGTGACAACCCTATAAGGAAGACTTGTTCCTATTTATTTCGCTGTTACCCAGAGGGAAGTTGGTACAGCACTTGGAGGTGAAACTTTGTTGGCTCTCAAGTTAAATTAAATGTAATGAAGCTGAGAGACAGTCCCCCAACTTCAGGGGTGATGTTGAAAGTCCATTGTTTGCCTGTTGGCTCCAGGAAGGCTGTTCCAGCAGTGCTGTGTTGGGAGATTATGAAAAGGGGTCGTGAAACTACAGAAATTTCTTCGCGAGGGATTGCAGGCAGCACCATCAGCAGGCTGGTAGGTTGCATCAGAGTCTCAAGGAAGTAATAAGCAGCCGCAACAAAGCGCGGTCCCACTCTGAGCTAGCTCGCCCTGGTCCCTGAAAAGCCATCTGCGTTTGCCTTCTCTGAAAGGACTCCAAAATACAGCCAGAGTGCCACCTCCGAAAGGCTGCTCAGGGACCAGGGCCTGCCGGTTATACCGCACGGTGGAGCAGCCAGCGCGGCTGTGGCACGTCAGACTGGGTTGCATTCAGCAAACTCACAACCTGAGAGCCAAAAAGAGTTTCACAGCCTGACCTTTAATATCCTCTTGCATGCGTTACTATGATAATTAAGCAAATTAACGTGATCTCATGTTACTCTGGTATATCTTTCCTTCTTTTCTTTCCTCTTTTCTCCTCCTTCCCTCTTACTCGGGCCTGCAGATTGCTCGTGAGGCTGAGGCCGCAATGTTTCATCGTCAGCTGTTCGAAGAAATTTTACGCCTCAATGTTAACAACAGGGACCCTGCCGATGCCATGGCAGCGGGCGCAGTGGAGGCCTCTTTTAAGTGCTTAGCTCCAGCCCTGATAGTTCTGACCGAGTCCGGCAGGTAGGGCTCAGAGAGGGGCCTTGGTGCCAGTTGTGTCCATGAGTAATAAACACGCTCCCTTCTAACACCGCAAATATTTAGCGAGCAGCTCCGGTGTCAGCCTTGCATAACCGCTGCGGTCTGAGTCGAGTTCCTCTCTGCGGCAGGGAGGGACTGCAGGTAGGAAGGAGCAGAGCGAGAGTGCCTGGCAGTCGGCATGAATGTCACCCGAGTGTGGGCTCGGCAGGGCGAGGTGACTTCAGCAGGTGCCACCAATTTGGGGAAAAAACCCGCGATTCCGCTATAAGGTGTGCGGTTTGGGTGGCCGAGTGTTGCGGCCGTCACCGCAGCGTGTTGAGCTTAATCCGGGCTTGCTAATTGGTAACTCGTTGTGTGACACCTCGCTGATACAGCACCTCGCCTTCCCCCGTGCTGCCCCGAGCGACTGACGTGAGTGTTGTCTTCCCGAACGCGTGTTGCTCTTATAGATTGCCCGGGAGGCCGAAGCCGCCATCTTTCACAGGCAGTTGTTTGAGGAACTGCGTCGTCTGACTTCCCTGAACTGTGATCCCACGGAGGCCGCCGCTGTTGGCGCTGTGGAAGCGTCCTTCAAGTGCTGCAGCGGGGCCATTATTGTCCTCACCAAGTCTGGAAGGTAGGAGGTGACAGGTTCCCTCAGGTCGAGCCCACTTTGTGACAGGGTGGGGGAAGGAGACTCGCAAAAAGACGGCTTTGAAAGCTGTAACGGTGAAGCCCGGGTTTTGGCAGCGACTGAGAGCCCGGGCCGCCTGCCTGCAGTGCCGGTTCCTCGGGAGATGGGCAGACATCTCAAACATCCGCACGTGCGTAACCTCCGAGTTCCTCGGCCTGCCTCTGCCAGCGTGGCATCAGCACCGAGCCCTGCCTCCCCTTGCTGTTCCGAACGGCATCTCTGCCAGCAGTGCTGGNGTCGCAGCTTCGATTCAGACTCCTTGGCAAGAAATCCTCGATTTAACAGTAAGGCAGAAGTTCAGTGGATGCAGAATCTTTTTATTTTTTTATTTTAAATCGAGGCTTTGGCCTTCCATAGTAGCATCCAAACTATAGGTCCCTTGCTGAACCTTTCGGGCGTCAGCCCCAGGGGCAAAGAGGGACTGCTTAGCCTGGAATTGTTAGGCAGGCAAACTGGAAGCGTTGGAAATTGCCTCTTACAGGCTTCCTTATGCCTGCCTGCGAGTAATCTCGCTGTACAGGCGGGCATCTGGCAGGCACCCAGCAGCCAAGCGCTGCCTGCGCTCCCCGATGAGCTCAGTGCCTCGGCTGCAGGTGGGACACAGCGACGCAGACGTGCTGGAACCGCGTAGTTTGGGATTTCCATCCAGCGACGGTGACAACTGCCGAGTAGAGACTCGCTCTTCCAGTTGTGGAGAGGAAGCCGATCAGCTCTTCCGCCTAGAGGAACTGGGCTGCCCGCTCTCAAAGCATGTCCGACCATAAGTCTCAGACTGCTTTCTGGAAGAAAATCTGAATTTCTTGCGCTGGATTCGCACCAAAGAAATAGTGCAGCGGCAGAGATGCGATTATATGTGCTGGGCACAGTCTGCCTGAAGATCTGGACCGTCGGTGAATCCTTCGCCTAAATTTACAGCTTAAAATCATTCGAAGCAGCCGCTTTCTGCAGAGATGAGGAGTGACTATAGGCACCGAGTTTCTGGATACCCTCGTGCTTCTAATGTTTCTTTGTAAAAGGTTCCAGTCTTACACTTGACCTTTTTAAAGAGATTTGAACTCTGATATTTGAATATTTTTAGCTGTGGATTCTGTTACAGCCTTTTGAGTACCTGGATCTCCTAGGGCTACCGGGAGGCTTCTTGGACAGCGTGGGAAGGATTGTCTGAGCGCCTGCACGTGTGTGTCTGGGTGCTTCGAGCGGACCGCTACTGCCTGCTTTGAGCAGCAATCTTTGAATATCGCTGAGCTTAGCTCCACTAAACGAGGCTGCAAAAGCTAGTGGAGATACTGGCGTGCTCCTGGAGCTGTGAATGCCATGGCCTTGCAGTTTTAACCCCCCATTTATTTGCAGGTGCCCTCTGTGAGCAGTGCCCAGGGAAAGGGAAGCTGTAGTCCCCACCCAGGGGGCGCTGCTGGCTATTTTAAGGCATTTTAAAGACTCTGTGCCCAACTTCCCGGTCTAAATTTTGGCCTGGGTTGCGTTTGCTTCCTGTTGGGCGCAAGAGCAGAGCTCTGCGCGGAGGAACCGGCCTGTTTGCTGGTTTCGGCAGGCGAACGTGGCTGGGAGGCAAATGGCTTCCTCCTTGGCGAGCGTTGGGTAGCGCTGCTGGCATGGGTTTTTTTCCATCCCATAAACCGGGGGCTCCTCAAAACAGAGGGAACTCGTGGGGACTCCCATTGAGGAGGTGCCAAGGACTGCTTGCAGAGGCCAGAATAAATGGCACCTCGCCACTTTGACATAGCAACAGAGACAAATAAAGGCTTGTTCTCGGGACCAAAACACGCAGATGGCACTTCCTAAACTCGGAGAGGCGAGGTGATTGTCACCACAAGACTGGAGTAGGGACTGTCGCCAAGGGATGGCCTTTGGTGGTGGTCCGCCCAGTTGCCCAACGGGGAATTCGGCGGAGCGTCTAGCTCGTTGGTGAGCTTGGCTCTTGCCAGCGTCTCCTGTGGTCATCCTGTGTGTCCCTCCAGGGGTTTTGCGGAGCCCTCCAGGGTGACAGGCAAACTTTGCCGCCGCTTGTGCTCCCTGTGGCTGTACACGGGCTTCCTCTGGGGCGGCTGTGCCTGTGATGTGGTGTGTCACCTCCTGCCTGGTTTCCTTCTAGGTCAGCACACCTGGTGTCCCGGTACCGCCCGCGGGCTCCCATCATCGCCGTGACCCGTAACGACCAGACGGCGCGCCAGGCTCACCTCTACCGGGGCATCTTCCCCGTCCTGTGCAAAGAACCAGCCCATGACGCCTGGGCGGAGGATGTGGACCTCCGCGTGAACCTGGGCATGAATGTTGGTGAGTGACGCTGCTCCGGCCTCACTCGGGCAACGGTCTGGTGGGACGTGGTGGTCCTGAGCACCTTAGATGGTGCTTTTGAGGTTACCAGTGGGGATGAAGGGAGGGGAACTGGCTGCCTGTGTGATAACGGTGTCCAGTTGGGAAACGGGGGGCGGCAGTTGTGTAAGCACAACCGCATCCGATGGGGAAATGGGACAGCGTAGTGTCATGGTGGCCTTAAAATAGGTTCCAGCAGAAAACCAGGTTGGTTTTAACATCATAAGTGCTCGAACTGCGATGCTTATCTCTCCTGAGAGACGGGAGAAGCCCGGAGTGGGGCGACACCTCTCTCTAGCCTTTCTCCAAATCCCGTGATCTTGAATTTCAAGCTCCGTGTCGCAGCAGAGCCCAAAGTGGTGGCCAAGGGCCCAAGACGTGTGGGCAGCAGGGGAACAGCGGGGTCTTGATACCAACCCGCTGCCCTGGGACCGGTTCCCCCCGCACCTCGGTGGTGCGGGGAGCGGGGTGACGAGCCGTGTCCCTCGCGGCGAGGTGACCCGAGCTCTGACACCTCCCTCTCTTCTCTCCTAGGCAAAGCCCGTGGGTTCTTCAAGAGCGGGGACCTGGTCATCGTGCTGACGGGCTGGCGCCCCGGCTCCGGCTACACCAACACCATGCGCGTGGTGCCCGTTCCTTGAGGGGCTGACGCCAACTCGCGACCACCTTCCTTCCCCCGTCCCCTCCGCTCCCCTCGCCTTAGACCAGCCATCGCTTGCGATGTTCTCCTTGTCCCTAGAGTGGATGTAGGTTGCTAAACACCACCCAGCGCAGCAGCAGCAGGGGGAAGAGACCTTAAATCACTAAAAAAAAAAAAAAAAAACCAAACCCATATACTTGAAGTGTTTAGTTTTTTTAAAAAACCTCTTCCCCATAGTGTAAGTCTCGCCCCGATGTATGTCGGAGAAATGTCCCCTGCTGGGCCTCCTCTTAGCCTAGTGACTGTCCTCGGGGTGTGACGTGTCCTGTTCCGGGGTGACGGGGAAGGGGGGAGGTGACGTGTTGGTTAGTGGTTCCCCTGTCACCCTCCTCCCACGGGAAGCTGCTACTCGCCCCTCCCACCCCTTCCCCCAGACCAAATCCCAGGTGAATCCCAGACCCTCCAAACTGGTTGTTTGTCCCGGGGTGGGGGTAGAAGATGTTCCACCACTGTGCTCAGAGCTTCCCCTGCTCCCCCACCAGCAGTGTCCCCTCTGTGTCACTAGTGTGTTCCCCCCCCAAGAGCCTTCCCTCTCACCCCACACTCCCACGGGCCCCTGGGGTGGCAGAGCACAACTCTCCATCAATAAAGAGAAGCTGAAGCACCCGCCGGCCTGCCCCGCTCCTTGGGATGGGATTGGGAGGGGGGGTCGTGCGCCGTGATCTGGGGGAACCGCGGTCCCTTTAAGAGGGCGGTTCTTCCCGCTTGACTCCGCCTCCTGATAGACTCCGCCCCTTCCCGCCAGTGGGCGGGGCGCGGCGGACAGAGGGAGGGGAGCAGTGGACGTCGGCGGGCAGCAGCGGCCAATGGGGCTGCGCGGCGGGGGCGGCGGGTGGCCAATGGGCGAGCGCCGTGGTGCCGCGAGGAGGGCGGGCGCGCGGGGTATGCCGGCGCCGGGCAGCGCGGGGCCGCCGCGCAGGTAGGGGCGGGGGAGGGCGGTGAGGGGAGGGGGGGGGGCTCCGGGGACCGGGGGAGGGGACACCGGGGACCGGGGGAGGGTCCCGGGGGGCGGCCGGGAGCCGCGGGGCGCGTCCCCGCTGCCTCCGGGGAGCCCCGTGCCGGCCCTCGGCCTGCGCCCGGCGGCGCCGCGCTGTGAGGGGAGCGCGGAAACACCGAGGCTGCCCCCCCCCGCCCCCCCCCCGGCCTTCCCTCACACACACTGAGGGGACGAACCGGGGCGGGGAGGGGGGGGGTGGGCTCCCGCCGCCGCCCGGCCCGAGGGGAGGCCGGGGGACGGCCGCCGGGGCTGCCCCGGCGTGGCTCGGTGCCCGGGGGGGTGGCCGAGCCCCGGGGCCCGGGCCCGCGGCGGGGAGCAGGCCCGGGCGCTGCCCGTAGCGCGGGGCTCACAGAGCGGCGCCCAGTCCAAACCAGTATCCGCGGGTGCTGGGAGCCATCCCGCGACCTGCCGGGACCGAGGCCTCGGCGCTCAACCCCGTCTGCGACCCGCCGGGCGTCGGGCCCCGGGGACAGGCGGTTCCCGGGGACACACACACACACCCCCGGAGAGAGGCCGCCCGGGGAACTGGGGACACGCACGACGGGTGGCTCCGTCTGTCCCTCTTCTCCTTGACCTCCTGCTTCTCTCCTGACAGCGCCGCTCGGCACCGGCCGTTCCCCTCCAGCATCCTCGGCGGTGGCTCCGCTCCAGCAGCCAACACACGGGACTGAAATGACCTTGAAAGCCGGGAACAAGGGCAGCTTGCCGGATCCCGCCCGGGCTCGCTCGGGCCGAGGCAGCCCCGCCGCAAGTGCCTCCCTCCGTCTCTGATCCTATTTTTTTTTTTTTTTTTTTTNNNNTTTTTTTTTTTTTTTTCCTTCCCTTTCGGGAGGCGAAAATCCCTGGCTCGCGCTCTCCTGCCTCAGCCGCACGCACGCTTCCCCCCTCGCTTGCCACCGGCAGCGGGGAAGGGATCCAGCAAAAATCAAACGCCGCCGGAGGGGCTCGCACCGGACCATTTCCAGGCCGGATCCCAGCGCTGTGTAAGGGAAGGGAGATGCCGATCCGTGGGGAGGGAGAAGCACCTCCCGGGAGGCGAGCCGGGGGTCTGGGGGAGCCTGTGTGGGCTGGGAAGGGGGTGTCAGCCCCGGTACGGTGGGCGTGGGGAGCAGCAGGTCTCTGGGAATTCCTGTGCTCACCCACTCTGCCTTGTCTTGGGAGCTCCGCGTTCCGACTGTTCTTGCTCCGCTTGTAGTTTGGGACACTTGGGATGGTGATTTTCCAGCAGGAGCAGCTTCCTGCTAAAAAAATTCCTGAAGGAGGATGATGGTGTGAGCCACTAGAAAGGGTTTTCTGCCCTGTGCCGGCGCTGGAAGCAGCTTTTGGCAGGGAGACTTCCCCGTCAGATATACCTGGAGCCCAACCTTATCCCGTGCTCCCGAACCCCGGATCCCCATCCCTGCTGCATCCGGGAGCCGGGATGGAGCGAGATCTGGAGAAGGGAGACAAGGCAGCAGCTGCGATGTCTCCGCTGGGGCTGAGGATGCTCCTGGCAGCCCCTGGAGCCGCCCGGTGCCAGCGCTGTGTCCGGGGACTGTCTGACCCAGGACTTGTCCCTGGCAGTGACTGTAAGAGGGAGAGAAAACTGGGACAGGACGATGTAGCGCTTCCAAGTGCTCTCCAGCCTCTGGCTTATCTGGTTTTAGGGGATTTCTGTGTGTTTGGCGATCCCGGGGGGGGTTTCTCGATGCCCTCACCTCGAGCAGGGGGTGCCTCTCCCCGTCCCCCGCGCGGTGCCCCTTGGCGTCAGCCCTGGTTAGGTCTAAATCCGCTCACCCAGATTAAATGGTGCAACCGCTCGGGGATTTAAGGAATGACGTGGGGGAAGCTGGAGCAGGCTGAACTCTGGAGATGGAGGCTCCGGAGTGGGTCAGAGCCCCTTTTGCAGCACAGGGGCAAGGGGGAGGAAGGCTCTGGTGCCTCCATGATACGTTTCAGCTTCATGGCGGTGAGGCATCACCTGGCAGAGGGTGTTTGTGGCACAGGGCTCTCCATCCCGAAGGCACGGGGTGTCTGAGGAATCAGGCAGGGAAAAAGCCTTTTGGTGCAATGCCAGGGGATGTTATTTTGGTGCTTCTTCTCAGTAGAGTCTCCTTTCCCTTCCAGACACATCCTTTGACCTGACCTTCTAAAAAAACCCCACATCCTCGGTGTGTTGGTCCCGTCCCTGCGATACTTGGGATTTGGGGCTTTGTGGGCAGCTCGTTTACTTTGCAAAACACTGGCTGCGGGGATCCAGGAGCTGGTTCCCAGCGTGGTCCTAACTAGTAACTTGTGTTCAGTTTTTCTGCAGCCCCACGTACATGCCGCATCTTGAGGGATTTAACCCGGCTCCATCACATCGGGACAGCGTTTCGATCAAGCCCTCGAGGCTGCAGGGACACGTGGCTTCGACTCTCAGGCCATTTGGGGTGCGGCACCCCATCCTGACTCTCCCCGAGTCTGTGGGGGATTATTTAGACAGGTTTCCCTTTGGACAAACGCCTCGGAGCGGGAGCAGGGTGCGCATAGGGAAGCACGGGGCAGCAAAAGAGCCCCTTTCTTTATTTAGGAAGTGCTTTGGGATGGCCTCTGCGCCTGGGCTCTGCCGCAGAGCCACGGCATCGTCCCTGCGGGCACCAGGATGCGCTCCAGCTCCACGCTTGTCCTGCCCGCTGGCGCTCATCCTGTCCGCTGCCATCCTGCCTGTCCCCCACCTGCTCTGGCATCACCCCCTGCCCGTAGAGCTGAGCTCTTTTCCCGTGAATAATTTCCTCTCTGGAGGTTCGGTGGCTGCTTGCCGGCACTGCCACACTCCCGGAGCCTGTATCGTTGCATCCCTGCGTGGCTGTGAGCTGCCGGTGAGACTTGGCATGCACTGAGTAATCATGGATCAAGGCTCCGGCATCGGTCCCCTGGGATCGCACTCCGTTTTGGCTCTCGGTGCCAGAAGCGCCGCAGCACAGCAATCTCCGGTTGCGGTTTGCCGAAGGTGGCAGCGTCACCTTTCTGGCCCACTGGCTGATAACCTTCCCTGTGCGGCGCTGTGAGCATGTTTACTTTACCTGTCGCCGCCGATAAGCGCCTCTGATAAAACTCATGGTAGTAAATAACAGGCTTTAACGAGAGGGGAGCAATTAAAGGAGGGAGGTGGTAGCCTTCGGCATGGGCTCTGCCCTCGGAATATGGTGTTTTGCCGAGCCGGAGGAGCAGACCCTGGTCCTCACTGGCCAAAATCTCCGTCACCCCAGGGAGTTTCGTAGACCTGTGATTTTTCCCATCCATCTCCATCTCTTGCGGAGGAGAGGCTCTGTTTTGGAGAGTGTTATCCGAGGCAGCGAGGGGGGAGCCACCGCTCCTTGGCCGCTCAGTTGCGAGTGCCGGGGAGTTCCTGGCAAGAAATGCCCTTTTTTTTTCCTCCGCGTGACTTGAGAAATCACAGAAACATTCTTGCTGTCCTTGAGCGGCAGAGATACTAACGTCCCTGTGCGGAGGGGGATTTAAGGGAATGTAAATAGCTCCGAAACGCATCTCTTCCCTCTTTCCCTTCCCCTCGGGGGCTAACGGGCTTCTCCTTACAGCGCCACGCTGATGCATGAAAAAGCAGCTCCCCTGAAGAGCCCCGAGCCCATGCACGGCCGTGAGAAACTGGAGGCATCCCACAAGGAGAAGAGTTTGGATTCCCTTGACGGCAGGTGAGGGGCAGCGTCGCGGGGTCTATGGTCGAGTATTATTTGCTCTTTTTTTCTCCTGTTGCGACCTCCTGCATCCCCCCCACTGCCTCCAAGCCCCCAGCAAGGGGTGGGCACAGGGGGTCCCCTCTTTGGTTTCGGCCTCAAGTATTGGGTATATAAAAGCGGGAGGGGGAGAGGGGTTTGGAGAAGGAGACCGATATTCCCGCTGCTGAAGTTGTTGGGAGGATTTCACTATCTCTGTGGTTTCTGCCTTCGCCTGCCTGCATGATGGATGCGGATGGATGTCCCTGTGCCCGGCCAAAGCCAAGTCCGTCCTCCTGCCCCAACGCATTCCCAAATTCCCATTTGTGCTTTCCCTGGGGAAACCCTGACCTGGCTGAAGCTGCCCATCGCCAGCTCCTCCTTCCTCCGGTGCTGGGGTGTGTTTTGGGTATGGGCACGTTGGTGCTGGTCCCTCCACCATTACGCTAAATCACCGAGACATCCGAAATGCGGCTTCCCATGGTCTCTCTTCGGTCCTCTGCATCTTGGCACATCTCTTCTTGCGCCACACGTGTTTTCAGGAGCAGGTGAGAGAACTGGGACTCTTCACTCACCTAATTCTTCTTCCTTCCAGCCTCCACCTGAATGAAGCTCTGAAGGATGAAGACATCAAGAAATGCCACCGGGAAGTGGTAAGTCTTTATCTTTGTGAGCGAGCGGGGTGGTTCGTTGTAGCCTGACCCTGGCCGTTTGCCACGGAGGCGCCCACCCGGGGTCTCAAACGTGGGCTGCGGGAGCTGGAGGTGAAGCCGCGGGTGGCTCCTGCTGCAGAGCAGAGGCTCCTGCCTGCGGTTTCAGGGGAGCCAAATGTGGTTTCGTGTGGCCCGTGATCTGCCCTGCAAACGCTTTCAGGATTTTCCATTCGGAAGAAAGGAAAAAGTGGAAATCCTGAGTGCAAGCAGCTCCGTTCCCCTCCGTTTGTACCTTTTTGGTTGTTCAAATCATGCCTGAAGCAGAGCTTTACCGTCCATCTACAAACAAGAAATGCTCTGGAAGAGGAAGAAGCAGGAGGAGGGGGTGTTTTGCCTTTTCCCGTGAAATAGGTGGAGGAGAATAACATTTTTCCGATTATTCAGAGGCATCTGGGAGAGTTACAGGGTTGGCAACGGGTTTGTGCTGGTGCCTGTTTCTTGGTGGTGGCTTGAAGGTGATGCCACAGTCTCCCCCCACGTCCCTCCGTGTCCCCCTGAAACGCTCCCACCGGCACCCCCACCATCCCAGCGTCTCTCCATGGGGGTGTCTAAGCCGACCCCAGGTGATGCGCAGCCTTGATCCTCTTACGGCCCAGCTCATCCGGTGACAAGGTGCGCGGAGCAAAGGTGACCTTGTCACCGTGGGCAGGAGGGCTCTGCCTGCGGTGCTGCCTGCAACCCAGCCTTGCTGCCCCAGAGCCTTTCGAGCTGCGTTGGACCTCTCCGCATCCTGGCGAAGCATCTCGTCCCTTGGATTTCGGGGCACAGCCGTGTCCGCGGGGAGCACCCCGAGGTCCGGGACGCTGCCGCCTCCGGTTCAGGGGACACAAATCTGCCTGCGCTGCCTTACAGGACTAATTGAGTGGATTTAACGCAAAGCGTTGAACTGCTTCGGAGCCTTTAACTTATATACAGAATTATTTAAGGGCGAACCTGCCGAGCCTCCCGCCGCGGCTGCCGGCAGGCTTTGAAGAGGCACCGGGAATATAAATAGCTGGATGGCGCGGCGCGATGGGCGCAAAGCAAGTGTTGTCACCGTGCCCCGAATAAGGGAAGAGCTCGAGGAGGAGGAGGAGGAGAGAAACCGTTGGGCAAAATAAATTGCCTGCGGATGAGCCCGGGGGAAAACAAGCTCCTCGCAGAGGCTCAGCCTCCTTAGATAAACTCTAGATATTAAGGGAAATGTTTATTTGGGAGGATGGCACAGCATTTGCAGCGTGCTGGATCATCCGACCCTCCTCTAGCCCTTCGCCTCCGCCGTCCCCAGCCCAGCGGGACCCCGCTGCGCCGGTCCCGGGTGCGGGGAGAGGGAGATTTTATGTTTTTTTGCAGGAGGGTGAGGGTTTTTTTGGGTCTCCTTATCAACAAGGTCACCGGATAACTTTGCTCTCCTTCGTTTTCAGGCCGCTAGCAAGTACAACTCCCAATACCACAAGCTGTTCAAGGACATCCCGACGGAGGAGAGCGTGCTGAAAGGTGGGTGACACGGCGAGGGACGGGCACGGGGGCGGCAGGATGCGGCACACCACCTGCCATGCCCCCCCTCTCTGCCTTGCAGTTTGCTCCTGCGCCCTCCAGAGAGACATCCTCATCCAGGGAAGGCTTTACATCTCCCCCAACTGGCTCTGCTTCTACGCAAACCTTTTCGGGAAGGACATCAAGGTAACGTGGGGGTCAGCTCACTCCGGTCCCGTAGGGCTCGTAGCCCAGGCTACGCCGCAGCCCGTTTATCCCCTCCCGCACCCGAAAATTGCCATCAAAAGCCTCCGATGCGAAGGGGAGCGCGGCTGTGCCTCCCCCTCCCATCACCTGCGGCATCTGCCTGGGGAAACCAAATATTGGTTTGGTTTAAAATTCCCTGATGCAAAACCTCCTACAAGCCGCAACGGCGTTTGAAGGAACATCAAAGGTTTTGTGGGAAGGGGGTGTGGGGGAGATTTGAATGTCTCTTGGCTTTTCTTCTTGATTTACAATCTGATGTTTTCCTGTTAGTCTCGTGGCTGATGGGGATCTTGGGGAGAGACGACTTCCTTTAAAACTGGGCTGAAGAGCTGAATTATTAATATCAGACGCTTTAAACAAATAACTGATGGAAGTACGGGGTTTCAACAAAGTTATTCTGCCATAAATTGCATCCTGCTTTATTTTTAACCCTCCCTGGGCTTGCAAGGAGGGCTCTCGTGATGGGTCTTGGGGAGACTTGCTGGACGATGCTTTCCCGTGTCCTCACTGTTTAGATCAAGTAGGAGCCACCTCCGAGACGAGATTAATGCTGGGGGAATGCCGTGACCTTTAATAAAAACCAAGCTGTCTCTGGGAAATGCCGAATCCCCTCATCGCTGCTCTGCTTGGGGCATAATTACCACGCGAGTTAAATCTACGCCTTGGGAAAGAAACTCCCCGAGCTCGCGCTGTGCCCGTCCCTGCCCATCCCTGTGTCTTTTTGCCCTCCAGGTTGTGATCCCGGTTGTCTCCGTTCAGCTGATAAAAAAGCACAAGACGGCTCGGCTGCTGCCCAACGGCTTGGCCATCACCACCAACGCCAGCAGAAAGGTAACACCGGCGCTTCGAGCGTCGGTACCCGGCCTCGCCGCAGCCGGGGCATGCCCTGGTCCGAGTTAGCTGCGATTTGAAGAGCGGGGAACCAAGCGCTTCCCATCCCTGGCTGAAAGCGCCGGGCAGGTCGGGAAGCGAGCGTGGCTCTCCGTGCTGGCAGCCGGCCAGGGCAAACACTGCGGCTTTGCTTTTGTTTCTGAATTTCGCTTTGTTTCCGGGCAAAGCAAAGCCCAAGTGAAACTCGGCCGAGCCTGAGAAATCCCTGCCAGGCTCCAATAAAACCTTTAAACTCCTTAAACGCGAGCAGGGGAAGGGTTGGGGCCGGGGTTCAACCCGAGCTGATGGAAAACTTGGCTAAGGGGATGAATTTCCAGCTTTTAAATCACATTGGGTGTTGTCGGCTGCAGTGTGCTGACGTACTTCTGCTCGGTGCGTCCGAGTCCTCGCCTGCCCGGCTGCTGCTGGCAGCAGCATGTGTTGCCCATCGCCTGCCAGCGGGATGTTATTCCTGCAGGATTTTGGGAGGGGGTTGCGTAAGGCAGGATTTGGGCATTCAAAGCGATTTGGTTGCCCGGCTGCTCTGCGCGTCGGGCGAGGTGAACGCTGCCCCGTGTCCCCTTGTGCCAATCCGTGGGGATGTTTTCCATCGGTCCCGGCCCTGTTTGCTGCCGCATCCCTCTGGGCTGAGCGCGGGAGGCCCCATGGAGACAGCAGCCGAGTGAAACTGGCCCCAAAAAAATCTGGTCCAGGTTTTAGCAGGCTGTAAAAATAACAGCAGGGAAGATGGCTGCGGGGGGGACACGGCTCCCAAAGGAGGGGAGATTCAAGGGCAGGACGTCTCTGCCTGTCCCCTGCCTGTGGGGAACTGGATTTGGGATGGGGGCGAATCTCTCCCAGCAGCTTCTCTCTTGCTCTTGCAGTACATCTTCGTGTCCCTCATCTCCCGCGACAGCGTCTACGACGTCCTGAGGAGAGTCTGCACTCACCTGCAGGTACCCTCCGCACCGCGTCCGACGGTGTTTCGATAGCCGCAAGCCCCCTTTGGGCTGCGTCTCGGGGAGCAAAGCTCTTTGCCGTCACCACGAAGGCTTCGGACTGCTCCCAAAGCCCTCCCTGCTGCCCCGCCGCCTCTTCTCGGCATCCTTGCTCTGCTGCAAGGGATGGGAAGAGGGGCAGGAGCCTGCTGAGAACGGCAGCACTTCATGACACTGCTGCATCCCCACCATCCCCTCCGCCCGATGCAGGGGGCCGTCCTGCTTGTCCCCGTTTTGTAGTTCAAAGTGACGGTGGCTGTTTCTTGGCAAGCTCCTGAGCATCCCGGCAGGGCAGAGCCCGTCCCTGGGTTTTGCGTAGGTGTCCCATCCCCGTGAGCCGTTGGTGGCCTTTTCTGGGTCACGGATGACAGAGGCAGAGCCCAGAGTTTCTGCTCTCTCCCAGGGCGTGTATATGAATTATTTATAATCTGGTAGTAATACTTGTTCTGCCACTCCGTACATCGCTGCCTTTTCCCCAGATCTAAAGTTTTAAGGGGAGGAAGAATGGTACAAATTATAAAAAAAAAAAAAAGAAATTAAAAAGCCTGAGGGGGAAAGAAATCCATCAGCCCTCGAGCTGGAGAGGAGAGTTGTGGGGACCTCCTCTTCTCCCTGCCTTTGAAGCACATGGGAAGCGGTGCCGGAGCCCTTCGCCGCCCAGAAGGGTGTGTGCCGGCTGTGCTGGGGTGGCGATTTGGGTGACTCAGCCCCGTTGCCAAACTGGGCAATTTATTCTTTGAAATGTGCTGGGCTCTGCCCATGTATTCCCTGTTTCCCCACCACCACCACCGCTGGTTTATCCTCTCCACCGGGAGCCAAGGCTGGTGCAGGAGGCTTCGCAGGAGCCCGCGGCTCAGCCGTGGCCCCGTAGGGTTTTCGGCAGCAGGAAGCAGCGATGGGCTGCCCCGTCCTCTGCCGGATGCTTTTCTTTGGCCACAAAATCCCCACGCTNCTTTTCTTCGGCCACAAAATCCCCACGCTTGGAAATTTTAAGCAGCTGCTCTTCATAGACCCATCAGAAACACCAAAATTCAATTTTCCGCCTCAGGTTGAAGCGTCGCATAACGNGCGTCACGTAACATAACGCCCGTTTCTTTCTCCCCTCCAGGTTTCCAGTAAGAAGAGTTTGAGTTTGAAGGAGCTGACGGAGGAGCCCGACGCCGTGTCGCTGGTGAGGGTCAGGGCAGCTCTGGGAGAGGGAAGGACCCCCACGAACTCGCCCTGTGGGCAGGAGAGCGGCCGCCCGGCCCCCTCGGTGGGTTTAACGCCTTCCCGGCACGCTGAGGTTCGGCCGGCAGCCACTTGCAGGGTGCAGAGTCGGTTCTCTCCCCCCGCTGCCGAGATAAGGTCGCGCAAGGATGCGGCCATCACCTTCGGAGCTTGTCCTCTGGGATCCTCGTAGCCCGACTTGGCCAAAACAGACGGGTCAAGAGGATGATTTGGACAGCCCGCAGCTGAGCGCGAGCTGATGACCCGGCCGGTTGGTCTCAGGGGTCCATTTACAGCTGGAAAAACTTTGGAGCGATGTGGAAAACACTGCCGCTCCGCTCCCGCCAGCCGCTGCTGTTCACAGGCGTGAACATGGATAACGGGCTGGAAATGTGGTTGAATTATCCAAAACCATCTGGGATAGCTGGGAGGCTGGAGAGGGAGAAGCCTGCCGTACTGCGGGGTCACCAAGGGAGCAACGAGAGGGGCCACATCCTGCGGCCTTGGGAGCATGGCGGGGCTTGGCTCTGCCCGCAGCGCCTGCGAATGCGGCTGGCGGGATGTGTCCTCTCCATGGAACGTGGGTGGCCTGTCCCTGTCTCTGCTCAGTCACGAAGCCGTTGGAGCTGTGGCCGTGCCGCGACGTACGGCAATGCTGAGCCGGGTGTCCTCCACGGGCTGGTGGCCCTGTGGCTGGGTGCAGCGGGTGACAATCGGGGTGGCCGTTGTGGGCCAGTGGCCCTGTGTGCTGGCCCAGGAGGGGACAAATGGGATGTCCCCTGTGGGCTGGTGGCATCTCAGGGCTTGAAGGCGCTTTTCCAGGGGTGAATCGGGAGCAATCCAGTTTGGCAGCATCTCCTGGTGCTTCTGAGGGACGTAGCGGGTGAGGGGCTCTTGGAGGATGACGCGTGACCGCCCTGAGCTTCAAACCAAGGGGTGAAGGAGACAGCAGTGGGTATTTGGGGCAGGCATGGGGCACGAGGGCAGGTCCTTCCTGTGGCAGCAGGAACCCGCGTCCCCACGGGGCCATTGTGGAGGACCAGCTCCCCCTTAGGATGATGTTTTGGATGAGCTGGTGCTCGATGGAGATGCCTTAAGGTTTGAGTCCAAATCTCCCAAATTTCATGGGAGAAACTACTGCCGGCGGCACGGCTCACCCGGGGCTGTTCCCGCAGGAGGTGATCGTCCCCGAGGGCAAGTGGAGGAAGGTGTCACCCGCTTCGCTGTCACTGTCGCTGCCGGACCCTGACTACCAGTGTATTCACCGGACCTCCGTCAGCAGCCTGAGCGCCAAGGAGAGCTCCTTCACCTCTGAGGAGCCCCTGGTTTCAGGTGAGGGCTGCGTCTGACCCAGGGACGCGGGTTTGTGCCCTGCCCTGCACACGGTGCTGGGTGTAAACCTCCATAAATAGGTGTTGATCCATCCTCCGCCCTCGTGGAGGAGAATTCTGCCTTGCAGGTGAGCAGGCTTGAGGCTGGGAGTCGGTGATGGGGTCCTGGGGATGGGATAGGATGGGATGGGGTCTCCTGGCTGAGGGGTCTGAGCCCTCGGCATGTGCCTGTAACACCGTGCAGGCAGCGTTAACCCGTGGGGGAGGAATATTTGATGCTTGAAGGCTCCGGGTTGTGAGCATCTGCCCAGTGTCGCCGTGCCGCTGACTCTTGGCTTGTATTTCAGAAAGTGCAATAAACACCGAGGAGGAGCTGGAGGTGGAGCAGAGCTGCGTGGCGGAGCTGAGACCCTCCGACTACCAACTCCTGAAGATCTTCATCGTCCTGTAAGTGTGCCGAGGGCGGCTGTGGCCTGGGGAGGACGGGGCATATACTGGGAATGTCCGTCTCGACCACCGGCCGCTGAGCGCTTGTGCTTGTTCCTCTGCTCCCAGCATCTGCCTCCTGGTGGTGTCCTCCTCGTACCTGGCGTTTCGCATCTTCCGTCTGGAGCAGCAGCTCTGCTCTCTGAACCGGGACTACCTCTCCCGTGGGCACAGGAGGTGAGGGACCCTCGGGGACACTTTGGGGCAGGTGGGTCACACCGTACACAGCGGAGGACCTGAGGGGTGTGGTGCAAAGAGCAACAGGTCTGCAACAGCCCTTGGGGGAAAGTTTCCTTGCGGGTTTGGGGCTGGTTCCCAGGTTGTAGGAAGCACCAAGGTGGATCTGGGCTGTGCCGTGCGGCTAATGCAACTGCGGGCACCAGCCAGGGATGGACAGGAGTGGGTTCCCTCAGGTTGGGGACATCGGGGAGTCTCCTTCCTCATGCCAATGGGAGCTGGGCACAGGGCTGGGGGACGGTGCCACCGCGGCCGCTCACCCCGACTTAACCCTCTCTCTGCTTGCAGGTGACCGTTACCCCCAGCGCTGGCTGAGGATGGACGCTGAGACCGTGGTGCCCTGCTTACGGATCCCGGTGCTGCGTCCTCCCGGCCATGGCCGCTGCCCGTGGCCTGGCTTTCCCTCGGCCATTAAAATGGGACCAAGCATCTTCTCTCTTCCCACCGGCACCTGCTCCCGGCAGGACCACCCGGCCAGCTCACGGCCACCGGTGCCAACTCCCTGTCCCACTGGAAACCTGTTTTCTCCCCAGGACGCTGCTGCGCCGTAACATCGGACGATGGCTCGGGGCTGCCGAGCGGTTGGACCTTCCCTTTGGACTTGCTGCTAAAACGGGTGCCGTTTTTTATTCCAGATTTGGGTTTTTCTTGTTAAAAGATGACCTTAGGCTCACCGGGAACCCCTGAAAATGTGGATGAGTTGCTGCTGCTGCTCTGGGTGAAGCCCGGGCAGTGGCTCTGGGCTTGAACCCACCTGTTTGTCCCCCTCTCGGTGCCCCCGGAGGAGTGGCCCCAACCCCGGCAGTCGGCAGGGATGGGGCATCATCTACCCCGGCACCCAAGGGTGGGGGTACAACCCGGGGCCCCCCCAGCTCCACTGGGCTCCGTACGGGCCCCCAGCCCTCCTCTCCTGGAGCACCGGGGCATCTCGGGGTGCGTGTGTGTGTGTGTGTGTCCCTGCAAAGCACTTTAGGGTCCCCCAGACCAGGCGTCCTCGCTGGGGACCGCACCTGGGAACGGTGCTGGACCAGGGCTTCGTTAGGCCCACTTGCCTCATTAAGACGTCCCGAAAGGAGCCCGCAGCTGGCACCAGTGAACGTTGCGGATCAGAACGTGTCTGTGCTCTGGTTTGTGTTATCCTCGTCACCACGCGGAGCCGAGTGCCACAGGATTTAACCCGCAGCCTCCTCCGGGAGCGCGCTGGGGCAGCAGGTGATAACCTGTGCGATTTATTTTGGTTTTCTTTCCTATTTTTTGGGAACTACAAGTTGGCTGATGGGGCCAAATCCCTGAGCCCTGGGGTAGAGCTTGCCGCTCACTCCAGGCTCGGAATGGCTTTTAAATGAAAATAAAACCAGGATTTTCTAGCATGTCCCTGTCTGCTGCCAGCATCCTTGCGGCGGGGCCGGGCTCCGAGCCCCGAAATAGGGTACCACAGAATCTGTGCTGTCCCAGTGCCCCTTGGCTGGCTGCGTCCCCAGGACGTGGATTACGTGGGGACAGACCTGTCCTTGTGCGGGCTTGGGGATGGATGGCATCGCCTTCTCCTCCCTTTGGGACAAGGCTGGTGGACCTGGGGGCTGCGTGGCTCCCAGTGTCGCACTCCGTCAGGCAGGCTGGAGGGATGCTGCGTGGGCCAGCGCCGCCAGGATGCTGGTGGGGGCTCAGCATCGTTTCTCCACACCAGGTCACCCTGCGCGTCACCCTGTCCATGCTGGGGGGACACACACCAGGCTGGGGGTGCAGCCTGGGCTGGGGAAGGAGGACCAGGGAGGCTTTTGGGGGACACACCGAGCGCCAGGGATGCTCCGAGTGTAGGGGATGATGTTTTTTTCACTAGATGGCAGCAGAGACTGTGGGATGTGATGCTCCAGCTGGTGGCAGGGCCACCCTGGGGACAGTGGATGCCTAGGGAAGGTGCTGAGCTGCAGCCTCGGCCTGCTGGGGTAGGGTAAGCCTTCCTCCTCCTCCTCCCTGAGCAACCCAAATTCCCTCCGCCAGCCTGGCCCACGCAGCAAAATGCATGAAAATGGCCCATCTTGAAGGCCACAACAGGGACGGCGTTGGCTAAATGGAGACCAGGGTGGTGTCACCCCACCGCGGTGTCACCACCATTGCTGGATTTAACCTTGTCACCCCGTTTTTGGGGGAGATTTAGCACCCCATGGTGCTGGGGAGGGGGTGCCTGCGGTTCGGCCATGTTTCCAGTCAAACTATGGAAGCTGCTTCTTCAAAGCTCCGGTGCGACGGGGCCGTCGGTGCCTCTGATTTCGTGGGTTACCCAGCAGATGAAAGGCGCCATCCCGCTGCCGCCCCATCCCTGCCAGGGACTGGCCCAGCTCGTTTTGCTGGTGTGGCTGCTGAAATGGGTTTGGAGAGTTTAGGGTTGTTTTTTTTTTTAAAAAAAAACCAAGTTGGTGCTCAACGGGTTCAACCTCAAAGTGGGGCTTATGGCCCCAAAAATGAGATTTAGGATTGGGGTTTTTTTGGTCTCCTGTGCCCAGCCTGGTGGGTTTTTTTGGGTGCTCCACGGCACCCAGTACAAAGCAGGTGTGTGGGGTCCCTTGTCCCCATGCTGAGCCCAGGCCAGGCGTGTGACAGCGGTGACGGCCACCTCAGCTCCTCTTGGGGCGCTTTGGTTAAAGCCAGTGGTGGGACAACCCATGGGTGCAGTTGGCTGGTGTGGAGGAGGTTTGGAGGAGCCCAGGGGCAAGCCCTGAGGTGGTTTCGGGGGGTCCCTGCTGCCAGGAGCTGGTTGCAAGGCTCCGGTTTTGTTTTCCAGCCGGTGTTTGCTGCCCTGGCCAGTGCGTGTTTGCTCTCCCGGTGACGCCCTGCTTGAGCTTATTTGCTTTTCTTTGTGTAAAGAAATGCCACGTAAAAGTCTCAGGTGCAGGAAACGTCCCTGGGTGCTCACCTTGGTGGCTTTGGCAGCCCTGCCCTGTCCCAGGGCGCAGAGTGGCTGCAAAGCGGCTGCAAAGCCGCTGCCAGACCCGAGGCTCTGCCCACAAGTCGCAACCCTCGCGGCTGTGACACCATCGCACAAGACACTGTGGGGCAGCGGGAGCCACTGCTTGTTAGCGGGTACCGACGCAAGAGACGGGACAATGCTGACAAGCGCGTGGTTTGGTTTGAGTTTTATTCCCGACCCGGGAGAAAGGCAGCCTCCCGCGCTGGCAGTGATGTTGCTCTGGCAAAGACCCACGTGAATCCCCTTCGGCAAGCGGCTCGATACCATTTAGGCTCCATCCGAGCGGTGGAAGGGGTTTTCCAGGGAGGGCTGGTGCTCAGAGGGATGCCCTGGCCTGTTGGCTGCTCTGGGCAACCCAGGAAGGACATGAACAACCCCAACCCTCATTTTGCCCCTCTGCTGTCCATGTGTCCATGCTCGGGTGTTTTGGGAGAGCCTGGGCTGTGGCTACTTACCTTCCTCTCAGCAACAAGGAAAGTTTAAGACCTTGCTACAGTTCATCACCCTCGGTGCTGTGCTGGTAAACGCACTGGTGGGGCTGAGGTGGCGCTGAGATGGGTGAGGAGCTCAGGGTTCAAAATAATCCTTCCCCCTTTTCCGAGGGTGATATTTAACCTGGATTTCCCTGATCCAGGTGACGCGCTGGGGTGTGGTTGCTCTGCTAGACACCACCTGAGCAACCTGCGCTTTGCTTCTCGTGAGGTTAGAGATTACTTTTTATCCTGCAACGACGTCTCATTTTCATTTTTATTTGCCCCCACTGCTAAGCCCGTCTTTTAACGGAGGATCTGCCCTGAGATCCCAGCCGTCATCCAGCACAGGAGGAAAAGGGGTTTTGATTAGAAGCGTATTAAGGAATTCTTGGGCTTCAAGGAGACTGCAGTTATCTTTGGCTTTTCTACCTCAAACTCTGTCCTTTTGTTCTCCCTGGGTTGTGTTTTATCTCGAGTAACAGAACTGGTTTTACACTAGAGGAAGCAGCGACCGCCTCTGAACACAGCGAACACTAACGAGGGTTGGGGAGCACTGACGAACCCTCCCCGAATGGAGACGACCTAAAATCACAATGGAAAAAAAACCACCCAACTTCAAAGAGTGAGTGTCACTTTTCATCTCTATTAAGTTTCCTTTCCTAGGTATGGGTTTCTCAGCTTCCTATTAATCTTCCAGCAGTTCAGAGTCAGGTTTTAATTTGTAATAAGAGCAAGCAAGGGTGGGGGACAAAAAAACCCAAAAAGCTGTCGTCGTTCAGCCTAGGAGCACCTATCTGAAGCAAACTGATTTTCTTTTTGCCCCGTTCTTTAATTAATCGTAGCGTTTCCTTTGGAGTCTGGTCTTTTGACATGGACATCTCGGCGTCAGGTTTTCAGGGGTAAAAAATCCTCGCTGCTAAATCCTAGACTGCTCAAACACCACTAGCGGGAGGCACAAATTAGAAATTGCCAGGATAAAGCATTTGGGGGTTTGGTTTTAAAGGGCGTTTGCTAAACCTGGCTCGGAACAGCAATGCTTGTAACCAATTAAAGCCACCTAACGAGGGCGTGTCGCCTGCTGGGCAAAGGCGGAGAAGTCTCTTTAGCAACCCAGTTTGCCACAGCAATTGGTGTAAAAATTCACCATTGAGAGGAGGATTTCTTTGAAAGCAAAGTGACTTTTCTCATTAGAAGTTCAAAGGCCAGTGACTTCCAGAAGGGACTAAGGCTTTTCCAGGAGGGAATAGGGTGTTTGGGGAGGGGGGGTGGGGGGTGTAGCCATGCTGGAGGGGTTACATTCTTCTTCTTTGGGACAATCCTGCGCATGGGCATCTCCCTCAGGCACTGGGGGTGCTGCCTCTCGGATGGGGAAGGCAGTTTTTTTGGAGGGGGCTGGAGCTGCATCTCCATCACTTCTGATCAGCCAGTTTCGTGATGAGGGCTTTCCACTCCGATCTCTTCTGCGTGATGTAGGAGGGGGTGAGGAGCTGCAGCAAAGGCTCCGGCCGGCCCCTGAAGTATCCCTGACACAGAACCTCCGCGTTGCAAATCACGTACATCCCACAGTCATAGCTGTTCTGCTGGGCAGGCGCCTTCTCCTCCACGAAGGTTGCTTTGCCCCCTCTCTTGCCCAAGAAGGCCTCCAGCTTCCCCGCCACTTGCTTGGCGTGGACGGAGTTGCATTTGCTGTGGGAATCGTAATGGGCGAAGCACTTTTTGTCCCTGAAATAAACCAGCAAGCTCCAGTGGGTGCCCCCAGCGACCTGGTTGGAGTTATCATTGATAGGCAAGAACACCAGCTTCTTGTGGAGAAGGTCCAGCGGTTGCAGGAATATGGCTATTTCTTCCTGACTAAGGGCACATTTAATGAACTGAGCCACTTCGGGGCTGATAAAACAAACCTGATCGCTAAATTCTTGGAACTGGTGGTTGGCGAAGTACTCGAAGGCAAATCCGATGATGTGATCGTTAAGCCAGTTTGGAGGCTCCAGCAAGGCAACGTCCGACTGCCTCAGCAAACTGTCCATGTAACTGAGAACAACAGGGTCCATCCTGCACAGGTTGGGGCTGCAGCACTCCAGGAGTCTTCAAAAGCTGAAACATAGAACGGGAAGATGAATTAAGGTATTAGACCACACCAGGGACAAGATACAGCGCGACAAACACCTCGAGTTCCTGCTCAGCAAGCGGTGAGCAAAAGCCCAGGTTTCCCAGACGGATATTTGAAGGACCGGTGTTTGAACCCTCTGCCAGATGAGCAGACGGAGGACACGCAGCTCCTCATCTGCAGCGTGTGATGGGTTGAGCCGGGCTCTTCTGCTGCTCTAGGAGCAGTGCGTGGCTCCCATTTAGATAAACGTTTCATCGTTATGATCTTAACCTCAAAGCAAAGGGATTTCAAAGCAGTTCCTGCTCGGGAACTGCCGGCACGTCTTCAGTTCTGTGCTTTGCACAGAAACCATACGTGATCTGGGAGAAGTTGGTCAGTGTTTTGGTGTTTCAGTATTTACCTGCACAGTGACAATCACTGTAATTCTTTGCATCACTGGTATTCCTTAAACAAAAGTCATTTTGGGGCTGTCTGACAGGCATACGGTCCCTTATGTCTAGCAGATAGTGCCACAGCTCGGTGCCAGACGCATGACCTGTTCCAGGAAAACCTGCTGGCCCGCCAGCACAGGAGGCAAGGCGGCGATGAGTAAGGAGAAACAAAGCAAAACAAGATCACAAACCAACCTGTTCCCTACCGTGGGAATCTTTAGGACAACTCTCTACCTAGCCGGTAGAGATTTCAATAACTCCAGTACCACCAAAACACCTGTCGTTTTTTAGCTCGGGTTTTAACTTGCCAAAATTTTGCTCACGAAAGGAGAAAGCACTCGTGGGTACGCTGAGGGGTGAAGATCCCTGCAGGCTTCCACTGGTGAAGGCCACCTGCGAACAGAAGTGATCGGTCATGCCGACCCACTCTTTCCAATCTCTTACACTGTTATTTGTCCAGGCTACGTTCTACCCTCTTAACCTGTGCCTGCTTTCCACAAATAGAGACTGCTTATCCTTAAAAAGGCGCCTGGAAATTCAAGTAGACTGTAGCACCTGGTTCTCCCCACCCACGTGTTTGAGGATGTACTCAAAGGACTTCAACAGGTCTTCCAGGCAAGACTTCTCCTGACTGCCTTCCGTTTATCAGGTTAGCTGAATACCCACTAATTCTGGTCTAAAACCAGTCACATAATTCTTTTCAGAAGCTGTTGCATTTGCTGCCTTTGCGTCCTGGGCGGAATTAAAGTGTGTTTTAAGAAAGAGGTTGCACAGCACGCTAGGAGGTGCTACTCAACACAGACAACACAACATACTCGCTGGCACCAGACTAGGATTTAAGAGGAGATCTTCCGAAGAGAAACTGTGGATTTAAACCCCCTATACTCGCCCTGGTTTTCCTTCTGCTCTCACATCCGCCAGCCCGGGCTCCTCAGCTGCTGCGATACACCAACAGCCCCCGTCGCTTCTCTCCTTGCCAGGACAGGGCTAGAAACGCCGCAGCTCGGGACAGCGGCGACGTGGAGCTGGTTTGGCCTCACCCTTTCCTCATCTGTGCCAAACGCAGCATGAAAACATCTTAGGATTTCTTAAAGCACCGTGTGAAAACTAATGACGATAAGATCACTTTAATATGATTCACTATAAGTAAGACACTAATTATCCATTATGATAGGGGGAAATACAAAAAAATCACATGTGTTGTGTTGTTTACGTGTTAGGAAGAAGTAGATTTGTGCTTCTTACTGCGACGTGAATCATGAAAAAGTTCTTCCTGGCCAGGTATGCATAAATTAAGAGAGATTTATCTCTAAAAAATCTTGGCAAGGTCACATCGCATGTGACTTGTAAATAACCGAATGGATGAAGCACGCTGGATGTGTAATACATCGGAAGGAAGGGCCGAGGGAGAGTATCTGGGGCTTGAAAAAGCTAATAACTATTTGCGTATCGCTGATAGGTCCGAGACATGCCAAGCAGCAAGAGTCACTGAAAAGGAAGGGGAGCAGTCATTGTTATTTATACTGAGCCAAACACAATGGTATTTGGACATGCTTCCTACGTTAACGAACTCAAACTATTTCCAAGTTTGTGGAACAAATCCTTTGCAACAGCCTGCAGTACAACAACAAAACAAAAAAAATCCAAACTAAGCCCCAGCAGCTCTGTAGCATGCCTGAATATAGTCTTGTTTGAAGAGCTGTATATCCTGCGAGCGTAGAAGCGACTGGTTTGGGGGTTTACAGGGTCGCTGCTGAAATACTTTTTGCATGTGCCCATACAAATTTTGCTCTACCACATTGTTTTTCTGCTCCATCTTCTCCTAAAGATGTACGAAATACAGCAAATAGCTTCCAACTCAAGTCCAAACGGGACTACGGGCTACGGAAGGAAGCGTGCGTCCTGTATTCTGTTAATTTTCCACTCTGCAGAAACATCGTTTGGGTTTTTTTTTTCAGTCAAGGAAAAAAAAAAACCAAACAGACATTTGGCAGCTTCCTACAGTCAGGAAGGGAGAATGGTTATAGCAAATGCTTAATTGCCACTAGCTACTACTTTTAATTTTATTGCCATCTGGTATTTGTGAAACTGCTTGTGAGTTCTGCAGGATGACTCACCGCGTGCAGTGCGCAGCTTAAAGGAAAACCCTTCGAAGGTTCGGATGCCTTTCAGAGCCACTTAAGGTAAGCGATGGACCAAAAAAGCGTAGTGGAGCTATGAAAAGCCATCAGAGAGGTTGTTTTGTTTGGGAGAACCTCCCCCTTAAAGCTAAAGATGAATCCGCAGAGGACCTGAGATGTAACTCTGAGCACCTTTGACGTTAAGGGGTGTTGAAATCCGGTCGCGGGTCGCAAGCAGCTCTGCTCAGACACAGCCAAGGTTTGCTTCCTGAAGGCTCAGGCACACTCTGTTCAGAAGTTTTCATAAAAATAGGAATAAATAGCGACGCAGACCTGGAACATTTGTTGTAGGTTGCCAGTAAGAGTCTTGCTCGTTCATTTTATTTGCATATTAGTAGCTGGAATTTGTGCAAACTCTCTGTAATCCTCAGGGAGGGATATTCATCTGCCCCGTTTCGAGTGCTAAGATGAGAACACCGGGGAGAGAAAAAGGAGCATTTCAATAAAAATGTCATCAAGCCAACCAAGATGAAACCGCCCGTTTTGTTTATACGTTTGAAAACGGTGCTGTCTTGCACCAATGTGGCAAGAAGTCAAGTTTCTCTCACCTCTAAGTTGTAACAATTTAACAAATAAGCTGCCGTCGTCGGTGCGAGTTTGATCCATAAACTGATGGGACTCCTTCGTGTGCAGGATGCAGGGCAAAGCCTGAGTTTTGTAATACTTGACAAAAAAGATCCCCAAACCTATTATTTTCACAACATTAAAGACAACTACCTTCTGCATGTAATTGTTGCCTTGCACTCTGAAGGCAGCACTTGAGAGCCAAGGAATGAAACTCCCTAGTAATTGAGTGTAAATAGGCAGCGATGGAGCAAAGAGGGCATCAATTAAGGATGAATCAGGTTCCTAAAGTCTATTTTAATAAATTAAAGGTTCTAAGAGCATCCAGAATGAATATTTTAAGGTGCCACGTCACTAAACTCCTGTACCAAATTTAAAGAATATGGAGGTAAGTATAGAAAGCCAGGGAAAGACAAATTATTCAGACTCTACCAGGGAAGAGTAGGAGGGACAGAGAAGTTTTCGGTGGCTTCGCTGACATCTTTGGAACGATCAAGAGTAAAAGGCCCCATGATTTAAAACACCAGACCATTCCCTTTTACTGGAAATACAGTTTTTAGATGCCGTGTCGGCACTCTTAATAGCGGTGGTTCTTAATGGTAGCAAGATCAGTCATGGAACATCAATTTCTATTTATCAGCGTGAGCTACCAGCACCTGAGTCTCCACGCTTATCTGTCTCCTAACAGAGCCCGAGAGGAAATTCCAGCAGAATTAAACAACTAAGCCAGAGAAGAAACGTACTCCTCTACTCTTTTTGTTACATATAAGCAATCTCTTTGTAGCCTATAGATTATAATTCCTGTATTATAGGAGAACAGAGCCTTTGCGGGTTCAGTAGGCGCTGAATGCTGGACTCAGAAGAAAACATTCTTAATTTCTGCATGCACAGACAATGCCCAAACCTTTCCGTTCCCCACAAATTCCCCAAACCAGACATGTGCAGCCGCTCCACACACCCAGACTCCGGAACCCTGCTTTGTTTCACAGCATCTCACGGGGCAGTAAACTAAAAGCCGGAGGAACTACGCCAAATGCTACTAAATCAAATGCGTTTTGCTCCCCGGGATGGGATTGACCAAAGCGTTAGGTTTAACAGGAAAAAAAAGCCTAGTGATCTGAACGCCCGAGGATGAGAGATGCCATCGAGGCTCTCCCAGAAGTAACGATGGGAAACCCCTCGGCTCGGCTCATGGAAACGATGTTAAACCGGACCTCGACGGGTCGCGTCCACCGACTTTGAGAAAGAGTTTATTCAAGAGAGTAGCGGGAAGGCGCTGGAAAGGAATATCGTTTGCCTGAAAGACCTAAAGGTGGCAGGAATTCGGTCAGGAGGAGGAATTTGGTCATCGGGACGGATCTGGGCTGCTGTTGCTCTGTGGCGCCCGGGTGGAGGAGCGACGTGCCGGACCCCCAGCTTCTGCCGGTGCCGGTCGGGATCAGAGCTCGCCAAGTGTCCCCCTCGGGGGAAGAGCTCGCTCGTCCCGCTGTGGCTTCTAAGGAAATAAATGAGAATTAAGGGGAGAGGAGAGGGCCCACCCGGGCTGGCGGGGGCCGCGTCAGGGTCAGGGTCAAGGCCTGACCCGGGACCAGCCGCCAGCGCCGCTCCCTGCGAGCCCCCCACCCCGCCCCAGGCCAAGCGGTGCCCGCGCAGCCCCGGCTCGACACCCGGTGCCGGTAACGCGGCTCTTACATTTAACGATTTTCACCATTTTCCCCTCAAAAGGCGCGTTGATGCCTCCGGGCCCGGCTGAGGCCGGCACTGACACCCCCCCCCACCCGCCCCCAAGGGCTGCGACCTGCAGGGCAACGACCGCCGGGGCCCTACCGACAGCGCTGTTGTCATGGCAACACCCGCCGGGCCCTCGCCGCCGCCGGCGCCGCTCACCTGCCGCCTCATATCCCGCTCGCCCTCCGCGGCGCCGGCACCGGCCGGTTGCTGCGCGCTGCCGTAAAGCCGCCAGCGCCGCGTCGTAACGACCCGGCTGCGCGCAGGCGCGGGAGGAGGGGTCCCGCCCCTTCCTTCCCCGAAGAGGGAGGTGGCTTGAGGCGGAGGGGGCGGGGAGATGGGCGTGGCGATGCGAGGAGGGGCGTGGCTATGCGAGGAGAGGCGTGGCTATGCGCGGAGGGGTGTGGCGATGCGAGGAGGGGCGGGGCTACGCGGGAGGGGCGGGGCTACGCGAGGAGGGGCGTGGCGCGCGCCCGCCTCCCCCTCCCCGCCCCTCCCCTCCCCGCGGCGGCGCGCGGGTGAGGGCGGCGCGCGCGGGCAGTCGGGCAGCGCCCGGGCGGCGGCGGCGGGAGCGGGAGCGCCCGTTCCGCTCCCCCC
>RSEF01000010.1:864523-874829 GCA_003993805.1 Himantopus leucocephalus | reverse complement strand
GGGGGCCTCCGAGGGGGGGGGGTGGGTGTGTGTGAGGGGGAGCGCGCGCACAGGGCCGTGTTGGCCCCCCCCTTCTCTTCCCGCCTCAGCGTGAGGCGAGAGCGGAGCGTCGCCCGGTGCCGCCTTTGTTCGGCGGAGGAGGGCGAGTCCCTGCGGTGGCGTGGGGGTGTCGCCTGTCCCGTCCCCCCCCCCCCCCCCCCCCNCCCCCCCCCCCCCCCCCCATCCCCGCGGTGTTCCCGCAGCGGGTGGAGGTGGCGGGGGGGGGGGCCATGGCGGGCTGTGCCCCCACGCGTGACCGCTCCCTCCCCCGGGGAGGTGGTGGTGGTGGTGGTGGGGGGGGGTGCGAGGTGCGGGGCGGCCCCGCGGCGGGCGGGGGCTGCCCCACGCGTGGGAACGCGGAGCGGGGCTGCCGGTTTTCCACCCTCCCGTGGAAAACCGACCCCGTTTTTGGGGTGGGTCGGACACGCGAGACGTGTGTGTGTGTGTGTGTGTAAATTTAAAAAAAAATAAAGGGAGGGGGGCAGCTTTGACCTCCCTTAGCGTTTATAGTGTCACCAGTGGGCCGGTGGCATCCCCGCAACACCCCCTTACCGGTCCACGAGTGGGGAGACGGACCCCACGATGGGCATTGCGACGGGACCGCGTCGCAGCGCGCCGTCTTTGGCAAGCCCGTTACGCCGCTAAACGAGAGCATCGCTAAGGACTCCCACCCTGTCCTAATGAGGTATTTCTGTTTTTTTTAACGCAGTGTTTGAACCCACGGCAGCTCGCTCCCCGGCAAGCCGGACCTTTATGGGAGCGTTGCTCCTCCGAAGGTTGAAACACTCGATATTTCTTTCTGGAATTTTCCTAAATGTAGCCAAAAACCGGCCTTTGCTTTTCCCACCCCAAAAAATCCTCCGAGGTGACCCGCGGTAGGACCTGCCGTGAGTTCAGAGCCGGGCGTTTTGCCGCCCTTCTGCTTATAGATCGGCTTCCTCCTCCTCCGTTTACGTTTTCATATCCTGAAATCAAGCTGAGATTAATTAAGTCGGGAGCGTGAGCTCAGCAGAAATCATGGCTTTCACATCCCTCGCCGCAGCACGCGTTACCCTGCCCATCGGCGTATAAAAAAAAAATAATCACGTAGCGGCAAAGGAAGGAGGAGAGCACTGCTACGGGGAGGGAAAACGGCACGGCGTTTTGCTAAATCGGTAACGAAGCGATTTATTAAAGCGCTTCGTAAACAGGTTATTAGTTGGGGAAATGCATTTCTGGCCGGCTGGAGCGTTTTCCCGGCTTTTTTCCCCGGGGGAGCGCTAGGAAATGACAGGGGAATGTCGTCTCCTCGTCCCTCCTGAGGAGAGGTGTGTGGACGCGGTGGTGATGGGCTGTGAATGCTTAAGTGCTACCCTACCGAACTGAGCTTAACCACAGGCACCAGCAAGCTCTGGTTGGGGTCAGAGAAGCTGCATTATCGCCGACGAGCATCTTCTCTTCGGCCTGTCCTCCCGGAGTCACGCGATAGTTACAATTTCCTCTACGTCTTTGAGCAAACTTGCCCGTTTCAGTGGCTTTTCTCATTTTTTTTAAACTTTTTTCTTAATTAAAATAAGAGGTTTTTCTTTGCATTTGTCCCTTATGAAGGCTTCCCCAGCCTTTGCTGTCGCTCCTGGCTGTAATTTTTTCATCCCCAAGATCATTTGGGAAGCTGTCAGTGCGGCTGCTGACGGTAGGGAAGGTAATTCAGCAGCCCTGGCACACGACTAATAAGCTTTTTGTTTCCTGGTCTATCAATGATGATGCAAGTTTTTACGTTTATTTATTTATTGCAATCAATATATAAATCAGGGTGGTTTTAGAGATCTTTCATCGTTATTGAAAGGCCTGTGGTCCATCAGTGGTGCCTCCGGAACAGCTGAAAAAAGGTTTGCTTGAATACCCTGGTTCTCTTTTATTTTTTTAAAAAAAGTATTAAAACGTAGGCTCAGCTTTGCAGAGTGTGCCTCAGAGNCTTTTTTTTTTTTTTTTCTTTTTTTTTTTTTTTTTTTGGGTGGAAAAGCTGCATTTTAAGCTTTAAAGGTATCAAATGACTCATGTGACATCTGCTATTGTGGTATCTTTTACAAACACCGGCGCTTATATATGCCACCTAAAACTCAGAGTAGCAAACCTTTGGGATCTTTTGCTAGGGAAATCTAACCATCTAAACGTTTTCTGCCTGGATTATTTTTATCTATCGTGGTGATTTTAGCAAACGCTCATCAAATTTGCAAGAAAACCTCTGAGAATGTGAAGCATGCAAGGTCAGGCGCTCGGGAAACGTGAAACCTGAGGTTACCTGCGCAACCTTAATTTAGCTCGTTTTGAGGGAGGGCTGTAATACAAATCCTAATCGCCCGTGTACGCCGCTTGGTTTCTGGAAGGAGGGTATCCAGCTCCAGAT
Organism: Himantopus leucocephalus; assembly: GCA_003993805.1. Lineage (NCBI taxonomy): Eukaryota > Metazoa > Chordata > Aves > Charadriiformes > Recurvirostridae > Himantopus > Himantopus leucocephalus. The sequence continues at coordinate 872,404 of RSEF01000010.1, read as the reverse complement.
GGAAGGATGGATCGCTCCTCTGCATCGCCCGCAAGTCAACAGGGGGAGTACTGGGAGCACAGGGACGGTGCTGGTCCCTCCACTGGTGTTGCAGTTTGGCACCACCGGGCAGCTGNAGCCTTGGGACCAAGCACGCGCCGTGTAGTCCTGAAGCCTTAAATACCTTGAGTCCAGCAAAACTCTGAGCGAGTGTGATCCGAGAGTTTCTAAAGCCACTTGGGGTGGTTGTTTTTGGTGGGCGTAGCATGGCCGTTTTCTGCCAAATTCTAGTTTTCGCTCCAAACGTTTTTGGATAGCCAAGCTCTTAGATATAATTCCTTTAAAAATACATTTATTTGGGAGAAAACAAGGTCGTTGAGCCGCTTGGAGTGCCTTAGCTGGTCAAACTCGATTTCAGAAATTCCTGTGTCCTGGTGGTTTATAAATAAAATGGGATTGCGGTCCCACTTGCATGCGAAATACTCGAGGAATATGAAGGCAGGCCTGAGAAGAGCTGCCGTCTGCGGCAAGGAACGCCACCAATTTTAAGCGGGTTGTTTTGCTGTCGTGTCACCCTGAGGTTGAAGGCACGTTCGTTATGTCCTTTATGAAGCTCCCAGCTGGGTCCTGGAGTCTGGCTCGCCGAGGTGGGCTGGGTGCTGGTTTCGGCTTTAGAAGATGATATTTTTGTGTGTGTTGAGCTTAAAAAGAGCATGTTATTTTTCTCAGGCTTGGGTCCTGCGTGCCTACGTTTGCTTAACTTCCTCTTGAGTGAATGGGATTTCTCCCTTCTCTAAAAAGTAAACATCAGCATAAATATTTAAAGGATCGTGGCTTAAGTTTGCAAATTTGAGACTTTCTCTAGCATTCCTTTGGACAAAAGCAGTATCTTTGGAGATTTTGGTTGCGTCTGGCTAGTTCCCTGCTCTGGGTAGAAGCTCGTTAATTGTTTGGGCTTCCTGCTGCAAAAATATTACGCTGTGTTTTCAGGTTAGATGTCTGGGATTATCAGAAAGCTTAGGCGTGGGTTCCTTGTTGAATTGTAAGGATGAAATGCTGCTGATGGAATGTCTATAGGTCATCAGAATTGAGATTATTTTTATGGTCCTTTATTTTTCTTTTACGCAGGCCAAATTTTTCCATAGGCTTTGGGTATATGTGTGAAGGCACAGGTGTTCAGGATTGAGACTATATAAACTAAACGTGTGAAACTCTTGCCAGATGATGGATAATAACAGGAAAAAAGGGAAATGGAATAGTCTTTGTTTTCTCTATGTGACGCTTTAATATTAAATCTTGCTACTCTGTTTGGTAGGTGGAACGCCGTGGTGTGATGTACGCATTGGTGTCTTAACTTCTGTATCTTAGGAATTGAACGTTTAAAAGCAAACTCAAACCGTATGTCCTCAGAAAATACCAAAATTCAGAAGGGAAGCGTATTGAACGGCGATTTTTAGAATTGAACTCACTTTTGTATCTGTTTTTAAAATATTATCAAGAGTTACGGCTCTGCTTGTCATCATGGTGGAGGTACTTTTTCTCTGGGAAGGAATCCTATAGCGGGTACCTATGGAAAAGTCTTACAGGTGAAGTGAGAACTCTGTATCTTTGCCACAAGTGCTTTTTATTTTAACAGTCTCCCCCATGATTTTAATGCTACCCGGTTGTGTATTGCTACTTCTAGGTTTGAGTTTTTTTCTTTCCATCGCTTTCCTTCCATGGAGGACCGTAGGATCATTTAGCTCAGAAGGGACCTCAGAAGAACACTCGGTCCAAAATCCTGCTCTGAGGACGCTGGTTGCGAGGTCAGACCGGGTTCCTTGTGGCTTTAGACGTCTGACATTAGTATTCTTCCACCCATGGTTTGCAGATGGCAAGACAAGAAGGAAAGGGGAGCGGTTTGGGCTGTGTTGGGGGAAAGCATCCAAGGAAAACAAGGTTATACATGATCTGTGGCAGCCCTTGTTCATGGACCACAGCCTTCCACCTGCAAGCACGTTAAACTGCCACTCTGCGCTGCATTTCCATGATTTCATTAAGCTGATCTAGTAGCAGGCTGCTGTTAAAGAGGTTCTGACTTGGCTGAAGTTAATCTTGGACGCGGAACGGGGATAGGTCCTTGTCTGGGTTGGTTTGCTGATGATCAGCCCGAAGCTGGCAAGTGGCCGGCCTTGCAGCATTTTGGTGGAAACTCCTTGGAGGTGAAATGGTCGCGCACCATTTTTCTAGGCAAAAGGAAGTAACAAATAAATACTTGTACATTTAAGGATTATTGTTACTCCCTTGAGTCCTTCTGGCCATTAAAATGTTGCATTGCAGGTTCTCTTCAGGCAGGGGTGGGCATCCCTTTGGAGGGGGATGAGGCATCTCTTTCTTGCATAAGGTTCTCATACACCTTTGGCTGTCCTCACCATGCCAAGGCATGTCTTGGCACTGACTCTGTGAAATGAAGCCGTGGGTTGCTGTTTCGGGCTCTGTTGGTGTTTCTTGTGAGCTTTTTTTAGGGTTTCGCTAAAAGCCTCTTGAAGAGATGGAGCTAGGTCTCCTGCCAAGCCTATGGTCCCTCAAGGGAGATGAGTCTTAAGAGAGGAAAGCTAGTGGTGGGCTGAGGAAGCCCCAGATACAGACTGGGGTGCTCTTGGAGCTTTCGAGCTATGACTTTCGATTCTCCACCGGGAACATCGGTAGGTTCTGCTTGGTTGCATCCTCTTGCTGTTGATGTGAGATAAGCATGCGGGGAGGCTCAGCCAGCTGCGTCTCATCCAAGCTCTTGTCTTGCATGGCTGCTGAGTTACTGCTTTTCTTAGAGCTACGCGCCTGACTTAAAGCAAGACATGGGCGTAGCTCTGCTGTGGTCTTCCTTCATCTCTTCGTTGGGTTCTGGTGTGCATTTAAAGTGTATCTTTCAGGTCCCAGAGAAGGTTTATGAAATTCCTGTGGGTGGCGAAGATCCTTAGGAATAGGCTGGCTGTAGGTGTAGGTCAGTCTGAAGTTGCTTCCGTTGAGGGAAGGGCTGGATCAGGCCCTTTCAACCCTGGCGTCTGCAGTGGTTCAAACTGGGTGGCCGTACTGCAGTGCTCTGCATCTCTTAGAGAAATTATCTTGCTTTCCATCCTGCGTCCCAGGACTTGCTGCAGATACCTCGTAGGACCAGTGGGGAGTATTGCGGTGGTCTGCCCCACTTGGATATTGCATGCGGTAGCAGAGGAACAGTGTGTCTTAAAATACACAAATTGTAACACGCGGAGATATTGCATTTGGTGTGTAATGGGCTGCTCTTCGATATTTTTACTTCTTGATAGTTAACTATCTATTTAGGACCCAACAGAGCATACTGAATATGTGAATACTGTTTTTTCTCCTGCTCTTATTTTGGTTACCACCTTTATTAATGTAAAAATAGCAAAAATATGTGGGTTTCTATATCAGATTTGAATCTTGCTTGTTGGTCTCGCCACCTCGAATCGCTTCTGGTATCCTGCAAAATGACCTTGAAGCAGTGGGAGAGTTACTCCTCCTTTGGATGCCTATTTAGGGTCTCTGCTTTTATCCATCAAACACTGATAATCTGACAGCCTCTGTGTGTTTTTTTTTTTTAATCAAAATTCTTATTACTATCTTCTATTACTTGTAAAGCGTGACCTTTAAAAAGGTGTGNTGGATGCCTATTTAGGGTCTCTGCTTTTATCCATCAAACACTGATAATCTGACAGCCTCTGTGTGTTTTTTTTTTTAATCAAAATTCTTATTACTATCTTCTATTATTTGTAAAGCGTGACCTTTAAAAAGGTGTATGATATATCATGGTCGAGCATTACTGGAAGTGGAATGTCTAGTCCATATAGATATATCTTTGAAAAACCTGAGCTTTAAAACCAACCCAGACTATGAATGTTTTTGATAGACCGCCAAGAATTCTTTTATTGTATTCGGCATCTACGTGGTTGGTTTTGAGGGAGAAACTTAAAACAAGTTAACTGAAAATATTTACTTTAGAAGACTTCCCTAAGCCTACTGTCTTTTCATACTTGACATAAATACGTAGACCGAAATAAAATTCTCAAAACCATTGACATTTTTTACTTTTACAGTACTTGTCTAAGAACTGTTAGGTTGGTTTGTGCTTGTTGGGTGCATAGGACAACCTCCCCCGAGAGGAATTAGTAAATGATTTAATTGTTAAGGAATGTGGTCCCATTAGGCAAAAATAAATAAATAATTGAATGCAGTATATCATTAGAAACATAACACTCAATTACAACGATGTCAATCAGCTTTTTAAGATTTCAGAATAAGTACTTTTTGGAAGAGGGAGTTTATGTTTGGTAAATAACCCTTCTGGGGGCATCTTTGAGAAGTGTAGGCGCAGGAGAGCCGGTCCCCGCTCCTTAATTCACCGATTGCTCAGTAAACGGGGGATAATTATGTGGGTTTTGTTGCTGCTGGTGGTGGTAAGGATGGCTGAACAACTCCTGCTTGAAGAAGGGACCCGGACAGATGTCGTTTCAAAGCAGAGCCACTGTTTCTTCTGCTGCTTTTCATCAGAAAATAAAGATACAGCCCTGCAGCGGGAAGGGTTTGCTGGAGAGAGATGCCGTGGACAGGCGACTGGGTCTGGATTTGGGCCACCTCATTTGCAAACCTCTCGATGAGCAACAAGGGCACGAGCTACTCATTTTATCCTTCACGGGAAGACTGTTGCATAAATAATCTGTACGAGCAGGCGCTTGCGTTTCATGTCAGAAGAGCAGGCTCGTTCGCGGTGGCCGTCGCCTCGGATAATCTTATCCGTAGGCGCTTTGCCGTGCCTGGAAGGTAAGAGAGGAGATAGGAGGACAATGCAGAGCAGAGGTCAGGTTTGAGGTGCCCGCAGCAGATAACAAGGAATCTTAAGACTATTTCTAAACTATGAACAGAATGAACTAAGCAAAAGCAGGTATGGTTTTATAAACAAAACCCACCTTTTCTACTCCCTGGATAACTCCAGTGATTGCCAAGTGCATCTTGACTTGTCAAAGGACGGGACCAGTTTCAAAGCGTAGTTGCGCTTCTCCAGATACCTCTCTGATTTCACTGTGATCTGCAGTGATTTGATTAAGGAATTTATTAGTATTAATAAATATCAGCGGTTATATTTCTTCTTGTAAGGCTGAAATGCTACCTCTAAGAAATACATTGCCAAGGAAGATGGCTGAGCAGCAGTTGCCCATCGCTTGCCCCGCCATGTTTGCTACCACTCTTCAGAAGAGGCATGGACTCATGTGCGTTGCTTAAGACTTAAATCCTTTTTAATTACAGGAGGGGAGCTGCGGGCCTGCCTTCAAACAAATCGTTTCAGAGTTCACCTGGTTTTATTCCTTTCCCTCCATTCACGTGATTTAAATACCAAATAGCTATTGCTATTCGGCTGCAGTGAGCAATACAGTAAATATGGGGGGGGGGATAAAAATATGTGTATAAAAAAAATAAATAAAGCGCCTCCAGCAAATGGGGTAAGGATAACGAAACAGCGAACAAAGTCCATGTCTGCGGTATCGAGAATTCATCCTCCCACCTTTTAAAAGTCTTTGCTGGAAAGAAATAAGATCTGGAAACTGAAACAAGGTGTGGACGTGAAAACCCTGCCTGAATATTTTGTTTTTGTTGAAGGAACGTGTGAATCTCGCCTGCAGCGTTCGCTGGATGGGTTTTTAGCAACATTAGGGGTTTCCTCCTCTGTTTTACTTCTGTGTGGTGCGGCTACTATTGCACAGCTGCTACTCAAACGCTGCTTTCGTTTTGGTTTTGTCCAGGAAGATGTGAAACTTGAGGAGTAAAAGCTGAATGAGAGAAGTTTTATGCAGGTGTTGTCATCTAGCGAATTGCCCCGCTGCAAGATCTCCAGTGCTAAACACGAAAATGCATGTAAAACTCGTTTGAAGACTCGGTTTAAAAGTAACTCGGTGTTGATATTGATGATTCGGGCTCTGTGGTGGGGAGATTGCAATCTTCTCTCTTGCGCTGTGTTTATTTTTAGTAAAAATGAAATCCTTGAGAGTCGATCACTTCTTTCAAGCCAAAAAACCCCAAACTGAAATTAAAACCTGCAGACATGGATTTAAAATGTTTTAAATTTTAAATTAAAAAATTAATTTTTTTAATTTTAAATTCAACTTTTTTAAAATTAAACAGTTTTTCTGTGTTATAAGTTATTTTTTACATGAGCGTGGACTATCCTCTGCACCGAGAGAGGTTTTAGTGGTGGTGGTTTGGTTTTTTTTGGTGTTTGTTTTTTTTTTTGTAGGACTGGATCAACGTTCTTTTCTGTTGTTTAGGTTTTCTGGGAGCATTAATCTACATACTTTTCTTTCAGGTATGCTCTTCAGGGGGTGGAGGGGACAAGTATTCAAAAAACTTGAACAATTTTCCTTAGGTGAAGGATCATTACAGGTTCAGATGCTGCCGGTATTAGTGAGACTCCCGCCAGCTGCTTTTTGATTTTTCTAAACGTATAAACATCAAAATTCCTGATCATTATGGAATTATGCTTATTTGTGTGCTTCGGGGAACTATAGCTCTGAAACGCCAGGATAATTTTTAGCGGATGGATGCTGATGGGTTTGAAGAGGAGAACTTCAGTCTCAGCTAATTAATCATCAAAAAATGCAACCGTTTTGGTTTCTAAGCTCTGTGCAACAAAAAAAAGCTTGGTGGCGTGCAAAATAATTGTAAAGCTGCAAAGTCAAGTGTGAAAGTTGGGCAGAAAATAGTGAGTTATGGACTTGGTTCACATCAGTATCGTGCTTCAGAGACCTCGGGGTGCTTCTCCTGGTGGCTACCTTCTTCAGGAACAGCCTCTTGAGATGGATGCTCGGGGACCTTAGAGATGGGAGAAGTGAGATGGAAGGAAACGAAGCTCAAAACTAACCAAAAAGATTCTTCTGGTTTAGTTTTTGGTTTGTTGCCTTAGGCTGCATTGTCGTCCTTATGTGAAGACCAAGACGGAAGATGCCATGATGGCACGGAGGAGGTGGGTCAGGCCAGGTTAGGCCTGCAGGCCTTGACATCACCGTGTGTTTTTGCTGGCATCGCTGAGGACTTGTTACTTGGTTCTGTACCTTCCAGCGCTCAGCAGCTCTGCAAATCCGAACCTAAACTGGTTTTGGATTTTTTTTTGTTGTTGCTGGTTTTTTTGTTTTCTTTTCTTTTTTTTTCCCCCCAAGTACCTAAAAATAACCACAATTCTGGTCACCTGGTAGGAATCGTCGCCTATTGTAGAGGCAAGTAGGGAAGTAAATTTTCTTTGGTGGCATTTGCTTGCTGATAAGACTATTTATTTTTTTTTTATCTATTTCCTTTCCTCGTTCTCTAAATGCCTTCTAATTTCTCAAGAAACAAGGTGCCTTAGCGCAGAACTGAATTACTCTCTTGCGTTTCACGTATGCTGAGATAACGCAGCAGCGCAAGTCCCACCTCGGTGAGTTCAGTGTGGACAGCTGTGCAACTGTGTATTATTTTGAGGAAAACAAATATTTTGCTCCTGTTACAAAGTATGCCCAAGGGATTAGTGTTGCAGGTGAAATTTCCTAGTGGGTTAGTTGCATCAGTCACTATAATATGCCTGAAAATGTGGTTTTTTTGTGTGTGTTTTTTTTTTTTTTAACTTTATTTTTGTGGTGAAGCAGTTAATGCTGCAGCGTATGTTGATTTTGGGGCAAAAACAATACCGAGGCAGTTGCTGTGGTGGGCAGGGTGTGGCTCGGAAGGGTCTTGTTTCTGATTCCCTTTGCTCGGCTGAGCTGGGAAGGGCTAATTATAGAGACAAACTGGGGAAGGAAGAGAACGGGGTCAATTAGAGCATCCAGCACAGTTTCCTTTAAATTAGCGGTTGGGCCGGATAGCTTAAAAAAAAAAAAAAAAAAA
>RSEF01000010.1:839852-854855 GCA_003993805.1 Himantopus leucocephalus | reverse complement strand
GGAGCGTTTAATTTCCCTGGCTGCTATATTGCTGGCTGATGCTTTGAGTTTCCACCTTGCTTATACAGTTACAAGTCATTCATACTTTATGAATACATTTGATTCATGAATTCCCAAATTCACAGTTAAACCAGGGAATACGAGTCTTCCAGCAGTCTCTTGTCTGATATTAACCTATTTCTTGTCCCTAGCATAAATGAGCATGACTAAATCTTGCTCCCGGTCCCTTCAGTGCCCCACAATGGGATATAACTGTTAATATAACTATTCCACGAAGGAATAGCCTGTAGTGAGATTTAAACAGTTGGATTGCTTTTTTTCCTGCCATATTCATGGTACAGCTTTCTAGAAAAAAAGAAATTTACATTTCAAGTAGATGACCAACCATTTAAAAAATCTTGCCTATTAATACATTTGTCTTTCGATATAGGAAAAAATAAAATTATTTATTTATTTTTCTCACCTACCGGTAAGTGCTAGAGGCTCGTTTGAGAAGGGCTGGGGCGGGGACCTTAAATACACCAGCGAAGTCACGTACTTCCAGTAGTGCTTTCCCTGCAGATGCTGTTATCCTATAGGGGAATATCGCTGTTAGCCTATAGGGGAATGGCATTCAATTAGCATTATCTATATAACATCATCTTATTGCCGTTGCCACATGAGAACAAGTCACTGCGGTGTTTTCCTAGCTGCGGGGGTTTGGAAAATAACCTTATTTCAGGAAAGACATTAAAATAACCCTTATTCCAGCCATAATTTGTAATTAATCCAGATTGCATTAATGTTCGGTCCAAAATGAAGAGACCGTGAGCCTCTGGGATCAGGCGAGGAGGAACGGGAAGTATTTGGCCACGAAACCGTTAATTATGATCCTTTTTCCCTGCCGTCCACGATAAGCATCTCTTTGTGCAGGAGGGTGGTAGGAGGCAGGAGGAATGGAGCTGCTCGTTTCTCTGTTGAATCACCAACGCCGGGTCCAGGGGGATGCTCGGCTCCTACAGAGGAACGTATTGAATTTTGTTTCCTTCGAAAAGTTGAGCCCTGGCCAGTAAAAGCTTTGGTCTCCCCGAGAATTTTAGGAATGCTGTTACGGAGTTTTGTCCGTTGAGCTGCTCGATAGCTTCGAATCAATGACTTAGGAAAGGGAAATAATACGAACAGATGATAATTTGTTTCAGGGAAGTAGTTATAACTCATTTTGTGTTTTCTGAGGCTGAGTTATTCTGTTACGCCCTGGCTGCAGAAGGACACGATGTCCTGTTTGAGTATATATAGAGTAGGCATGCATAAATTGAATTAATAGCACTTTTTTTTTTTTTTTTGTAGCCCAATAGTTCTTTTAAAGAAACACGGTGAGTAGACCAAACAAAAATGTATTAAGTTGTCTCAAGTTAAACATCAGGCGTTTCTTTAGCTACTTGTTGGCCCTTCACCAGCCTTTGCCGTAGAGTCAGCCTGAAGCTTTAACAAGACGTGGTCCAAAGAGCTTTCTCATTTACATCGGCAATAAAGAGAAACGCATGAAAGAGGGATATTATGGGTTATGGTTTCTGGAGGCGTTTGGGTTATAAAATGTAACGTGGTCTGGCGTGTTAATCCAGAAAAAAGCTCATCAAAAAAAGGACTCTCGCAGCTCCCCACTCCTATATTTGAAATGTTTTCTCCTAACTCTAAATGTTCCATGTTACAGAATAAAAAAAGATTTAATTCTGGGTGAGGCTCTTCCCAAAGAAATCCCAATAAATAGACCTTATTTCTCTCCATGAGCTATTACTTAAGCTATAAGCACAGGGAATTGAACCAGAAAATCCTTTTAATATTGGTTTTTTCCTTGAATTCTTTATTAAATTATATGAAAAGGTGATTAAAATAGGGCTGCTGTCCATTTAGTCTGTTTGAGTTCATATTGCTGCTGGCTTGTTTCTTCTCAAATGAACAGCACTGATTGGGTATACAGAAAATGTATCTTCCTGCCTTCACGTGATGTCTTAGATTGCGCTTGATCCTATTGCGGGGAAATATTCATAACGTAGTTCGTATTACTTAAAACAAATATCTAAATATATGGCGATGCGCTAGCATGTGTTGAATATCAATGTATTCTGCTTCTAAGCCTCTTGCTGCGTCTCTGCTCCTGAAATACCTGGAGCAGGATGGGTAAATCCTTTGGAAATATTAAATAGCATCCCCTCTTTTAATGCCAAAATGGCTATTTTGGGGGAGAGGATGGATGCCTGGATTTTCATTGCCAGGAGAGTTTTGGGGGCTTCAACGGTCGCCTGGAGGTGTGGGCACCTTTGACGCCCGCCTGAGGGTGGGATAGAGGCGGGACGCTGAGATTTTGCGGGGGGGATAAGGAGAAAACAAGTGTGAGCAGCTCTGTCGGGGAATGTTCCTTAGCTGTGTGTCTGAAATCATTTCTCAAGTATAATCTGCTTGCTTGGCAGGTTTCGGCTATCCCCGAACTTGTTTTAGTCAACTAAAGCGAATTCATATGCAACAGCTTGAGTTTAAACAAATCCCTGTATTCAAATACGGGGCAAAAAAATCGCGTCGTTATTCTGTTAGCAAACCTCCTTTGGTTCCTAAATGATTAAATCTAACCAGATTGCTAAATAAATCTGCCTGGGGAGATAAAAGTAGACATGAGAGCACGCATCACGTAGCTACTGAAGGCGCTGAATGCCTTTTCACCAAGGTTTCATTTAATTTGGCCTTTATTTTTTTGCTTTTAGTTGCAAAGTTAAATCTGAAAAGGTCGTTTGAAAAGCTTCAGATTATAGATGTAAAGCCCTTTTAATCTTTTCTAATAAATAGCTGAGTTAGGGAATAAATCTATTGGGAGCTCAGAGCTGAGCTCTGATATTAAGCCTCAGCAAAAAATGTAGTTGTAATTGTAATTCCGTGTCCATATACAACCAACACTTAGAAATTATCTTGCGTATAATTACCTTAAATAAGTTTGGCTTAGAAGAAAAGGTGAATGATTATCAAAACTGGTTTAATAAATAAAACATTCATTGGACCTGGCAGCTTGACAGAGTCTGTCACCGTGGGCCGGATTATTATTGAAGTGATTTAGGCACGATTGAAAATACCCGTTTTTAGTGAAGCTGAGCTGCAGTTCTTACAGGTTTCCAGTAGCTCTTCTGTTCAGAGATTTCTTCTGAGTGGCTATAAATGACACTCCGTATTAGGTGCCTCAGTAAGGCAGGGTTTTAATAAAAGCTTTGCATAATAAAGACTTAAAAGCATCTTGATTTTTGGAAAAACAACAGCAGCAAATCAAAATGACAGTGTCTGAAATGCTGAAAATACTCTGGGTTATGCCGGTGCTATATATGACATTGCCTAACATCTGAGTGGCCTTCAAAGCATTTTTTTCCTCCTAATTCCATATATAATTAAAAAGCAGCTTCCTCTGGCTCATTAAAATTTTGAGTCTTGTTGGAGCAGTGTACTTTTATATTTATTTAAATGAATAAAGCACAGCCTTAATATACACTATAATAACTTCAAATATTAAATCTCTCTTGTACAGCTAACGCTTTATTTTTAAACAGTGTTTATCTGCCCTGCATGAATACCAAATTGAAAATGAATACGTTCCCCAGAAGCTTGTCGTATTATTTTGTAGACCATTCAACAAACTTTCACCGTATGCTTTTTATTAATTATACAATGATAGGAAAATCCCCGAAGTTAAGTTGTTAGCGACGTGCATATAAATCAGGTAAGGCGGTGGCTTTTCGACCGTAATGATGGCATCTCTCTCTTTTCACAGGCTTTTGGAAACGCAAAAACGGCGCATAACAACAACTCGAGTCGCTTCGGCAAATTTATTCAAGTGAATTATCAGGAGACGGGCACCGTGCGAGGGTAAGTGGGAATCCGGTTGAAGATGCTGTACGTACTCTTACCTGCACAAGGAACCTAAATGGGCTGTTGTAGGGGGTACACGAACAAGAAGGTTATTTTTTGTGGCCGGGGGGGATTTAATCTCCCGCTGCCTGATGGGAGAGGCGATGGAGCCAGACTCTTCTTGATCGCTGTCTTAATTCCCCGTATGCTTCTGTCTCTACTCTGAAGTCTCTCTCTAACCCAGCCCTTGACCAGTTAGGGATGCTTTTTTTTCCCCCAGGCCGTTGCAGGGAGATGCTTGTCTCCATCGTGGTTCTCCACTGTTTATTTCAGCATCTCTCCTGCTCCCCAGGGCTGGTGGGATGTACAGCTGTGACTCAAACCTTCCTGCTCCTGGGGAGGGCTGCGGCAGGAGCGCTGCGTGGTTGGAAGCCTGGGGATGAAACCTTCTGGGTGGGATTACCCGAGCCTGGATTTCACTTTGGCTTTAGACAATTTACACGGCATCAAGTCATCACGAAGTGACTCAAGCTAGCTCTCAATGAGCAGGGCTTCGTTAACTCCGCTTTTTGTCCAGGTTAATTAACTCAGTTGGAAAAACGAAGAGTAGAAGTGGCATTCCAGGGGTTGGATAATTTCTGCAGCTAGCTAAGAGATCTCTTGCTGGGACTTCATTGTTATTTTAGAGAATTGCTTTTAAGGTTTTTTTTCTTTCTTATTTTCCAGCAGAACGGTATCACGCAAATAGCTTCCATTAATTTTTCAAATGAGCTTGAGCACTCTGTGTACCTTCCCGCTGTTTTTTTCATCCTACGTCAAATCTGATGTTCTTTTTTTTTTTTTTATCTTCTTTAATTCTGGCGAACAGTTCTCTTAAAAGGATAAGTCTCATTTTTTGTTTTTTTTTTTGTTTTGTTTTAAATACCTACTGAAATACAGGATAACAAGAATCCAACAAATGCCTTAACAACGTATTGCGTTGGCGTGCTATGTCAGCTCTGTGGAAGTGGCTTCTCTTTATACTTGGCAGATAGGTGCAAGTAACATTGTATTCATATAATCTAGTTTATAACACAAGAGGAATTTTCTCTCTTCCTTTAAAAAAAAAAAAAAAGCACTTTCTTGGTCTTTGGTTGCATGGTGAGATTTGACTGTGCTCTGCTATAAGCTTGCAGTGCTGCCCCAATGAAAATTAAGAAATCATTTTAAAAAAAAACTGGGAGCTCTTCCTGGCATACAAGACCACATTTTTTTTTTTTTCCATAGTCTTACAAAGAAGATCACAAGTATTTTTATTTTTTTAAAAACTTAGCATAGGTTTTAAGCGCTGCCCGACTCGGCTATCGCCCTGTATTCTGCGTATCATTTGCTTTGTTAATGTAACTGTAATTTGCAGCCCCGAATCAGAATTTTGCTCTGTTCGGAGACTGAAAAAAGCAGTTGGCTATTTGCTTACAAACCCTGTGAATATAATGACTCAGAACTTGAAGCGAATTAAAACTGAAGAGATGTAATAGCCAAGAGATTTAGTAGCAGCCAACCCCGCCCCATGAAATGAAGTCTTTGAAGATGTCTTTAAAATTGATGGAGCATGGGCAATGGCTACAGTTAAGTGCGTTCCCATAAGGCTTTATGAATTTATTATGTCCTGGTCGATGATAAGCGAGTTCTGGAGGAAGGTTTTTGCAGCCTGTTCAGTCCTCGTAAGATGATCAAAAGCCTCAACATCTGACACGCTCCATAAAATTGCAGGAGAGCCAGCTAGGAGACGTTTTAATTAAAAGCGACAGTGCACTGGTATGATGGTAAATCTGCGCGATGGCATGAGGCTGTATCTCAGATACCATGAGTTGGCGCTTTCAAACTTGCTGTGCTTGGGTGTTTTGCATGTTGGTATTTGTATATTAAATTCAGACTCAGATTTCGGATGATGTTAGCTAGGATGCTAAGTACAGGCTCCGTAGCATGCTTGAATGAGTATTTCTCACGAAATCAAACTCTTAGAACTCCTTTTCTTTACTCTTAAAGATAGATTTGACATGGACAACAGTAAATAAAAAGAAAACATTTGGAGACATCTACTTTTTTTGTACTTAAATTGGTTTTTCTTGTCACTATCCTATTACAAGAAGGGACGTATGTTCTTCTTGGTACATATTTTCATTAGGACCTTTGCACTAAGCAAGGAGTATTTTACCAAAACAGCGTTTTAGTTGCATCTACCAGGAAAAAAAAAAAAAAAGAAAAAAGTTTAAAAATTTGCCCTGATTTAAATAGTGGTTTAGACCAGATGACCACTGGAAGACCCTTCCAACCTAAATTGTTGCATGAGAGCAACTTTTTGGGGCGTGGTGGTGGTGGTGTGTCTATAATAAGAGGAGAAATCACAGGGGAAGGGGTGAAGTGTCAAGGGCGGTGGACGTGATGCAGGTTGTTGTGCAGCAGCTCCCCAGGAGTGGGATCTGGGACACTCTGGTACGTTTTTCACTCATCTGTTCACTGAGCCCGCAGTGAATTTGCAGTGTGGCTCGGGAAGGAAAAGTTGGTTTCAGGTTAGAAAAGGGATTAAAGAAAAATAAATCTGTCAGCGAGGAACGTCCACAGACTATTCTCGGCTTCCTCACAGGGAATAAACAAGAATAAACCTTTTTGGTGCACATCATACAGAGGAATAATACTGCTTTGCTGTTTACCTCTCTTTACTCCTCCTGTCCAGCAAGATCATCCCATTGGGGGTTGGATATGCCCTTTCCAGTAGCGACTCCTAAGAGCTGCTATAAGGGTTGTCACAAAACCTCTGCAGCACGTCCGAATGATTTATTTTATTTTATTTTTTTAGTGAAAGGAGGGGACAATTACTGAGATGCAAGTAATAAATAGGGCTGTCTTCCCCAGCTGGAGAGTCTGGTGGAGAAGCGAGCGTAGAGGCACCTCCTTGCCCAAGGTTCATTGCGTTTCCCGATTCATACATGGCTGCTAATGTCGGTGCCACGTCACTGGGCGTCTGTAGCTGGCAAAGCACAGCTACATCATCAAAATTGCCAATTATAACTCCGGTTTCTAAATCCCTATCATTACTGGTTAGTATTGTTTGGAAGAAAAAACCTGTCCAAGCTTGTTTTAGCTCTACAAGCTTGAAAAAAGCATTTAATATGTAAATTAAACATGTTTATTATGGAGGCTCTTAGGATAAAATGTAAACTCCAATAAGGAGCTTTTGCAATTGTTTATTTTTTGACCGTAGCCACAAGTTAATAACCTGAGTTTTTGTTGAGAAGTGGCTCCTCTGGAAGAGGGAATGGTGATTCGGAGACCAATTCTGCAGCTAAACCTGATCTCGCAAACTTTTGCACCCAGATATATTTCTTGTGTGCACAAATCTTGGTCTGCAAGCAATTTTATATTGCTGGCTTTGGATTAAATAAGTATCCGAGATTCTTCGTTGCTGTCAAAATTTCCCCCTGCGCTCCCTGCCCATAGGCTAACGCATCTGAGATCGTGTTTTTCATATCCAAGTTAGTGTTGGCTGCGTATCAAACCAAAAAAACCTCAAAAGCCAAACATAATATTGGGCTTGTTCTGCCTAGGAAGAAATTTATATAACTAAGTGAAACAAGGCTGAGACTTTTTTTTTTGTGCGTACTAAGACTGAAAAGTCCCGGTAAAGCTGTGTTCATTTAAGTTGAATATTGGGTCAATGAATAACGCTTTTATTTTTTCCTTCCAGAGCTTATGTTGAAAAGTACCTCCTGGAGAAATCAAGACTAGTTTATCAGGAGCACAATGAACGGTAGGTGCCTATGTTTTGCTTACAAGGTTGGGTTTGATTTCTGCGTGTGCCCATGGCGCAGCACAGATAGCTTAAAGCCCTGTTTGAGCTGGCACGGGGGAAACAGGATTTTCACGCTCCTAACCCTGGGCTTCAAAGCGAAATGATGCGTTTTATATTTTGCTGTTTAGGGAGGAATGTACCACCCAGGGAAAATAAACTCCATTGTTTTATTGACAGTCCTTGACTTAACATTTTCCATCGTCTTTATGATTCATGTTGTATGGATTATTACGTACCGTTTGTTTTCTTCTGCAACTTGTCAGCTATTTAGTATCTAATTTGGGTTGGGGTTTAAGATGGTATTTTAGTTCTGTTTTACAGTACTTAACACATTGAAGCCATCAGAAGGGCCTCTAGAAAAAGCGAAAATTATATAGACACAAATTTAAGCAAATTGTTCTTTCCTAATTGCAACACACTATTTGCGCCATACTCCCCTCTCAGTAATTATTACTCTGATTTTAAAGAAATTTGCTGCTCGTTGACTTTCAACTCTTGGCGCTTCTGTCTGCGTTTCCCTTTTGAGACAGACGTTGGGCGAGAAGTTTTCCTGAATGTGCATGGGCTGATCCCGAAATTAAATAGCTCATACAGCCTCAACAAATGTACTCTTGGGTGTTGCAAGACGATTAAACTTGGTTCCTCTTGGAAAACATCCAACATAAAAGCAAAAGTTTAATTTTAGACATACTGCTGCGCTCTTAGCGTTAATCCGTGTTAGAGTTGTCTTGAAGCTGAACAGATGAGTGTCACTTGGGGGGTGGTTTTAGTATTAGTAATAGTCGAGTATTTGAGTAGCCGTAAAAACTGAAGATTTTTCTGTTCTGCCTTACAGAACTGCAACTGCAAAATCATTACCTTTTTAATGGTAATAAAGTATTAAAAATAATAATGATTTCTGCATTGCGAGGAAAGATGTTGTTTTGATTCTAATAAATATGTAGGCATTGCACATGTTTCTGGAGGAAAATGTGACAATGTCTGCTAGGAATTCTTTAAGTATATTCTGGGGCAGTGGATGTCCTTGGATGGAAAAAAGGGATTTCATTCTCCATTACTTAATTTAATCTTTTACATCACTGCAAAGTGGGTACGGGCCATTTCTAAACAGTGTTCAGCTCTGAGTTTGGAAGCTGGAAAATCAGGTTATGAGCTTTACATGTGCTTCTCTGCCTAATGCTGCTGCTTGTTTTGAAGTCTAANTTTTTTTTTTTTTTTTTTTTTTTTCCATTTGTCACCAGGAACTACCATGTATTTTATTACCTCCTGGCGGGAGCAAGCGAGGAGGAGAGATCAGCGTTTCATCTGAAGCAGCCTGAGGAATATCATTACCTCAACCAGGTGGGAATAAATACTATGCAGGAATACAATACATGGTCTTGCCCTTCCTATTTTTGATATTTAATGCTAATAAAGAAAACGCGTGGAGTAGTAGAAATGCCTTGCGTTAATGCTCTGTAGGCAGCATTCCATCACTGGAAATAGTTCTGCATTGGCAATCTGAACACCTGATAGTATGAAAAAAAAAAAAAATTTAAAAAAATCAGTGTGTTCCATTTCTTGTCCTCTGCCAGAGATATGTTAAATATATTATGGTTTTAATTGTCGAAGGGAGAAACAGTAATACTTTGCCTGTTCACTATCTGTGTGAATGTCATTTACTCATTAACGTCGGTCTGCTGAGTGGTAGAAAAGGGGCAAATGTGTGATCCTAGCAGCTCTGCCAGGATATAACGTCTTGCATGAGGTAGTTCTAATTCTTTAGCTTCGTGGCTGGCTGTTAGCATGATCCTTTGAATTTAACAATGTAATATGTTTAATATAAAAAAAACCACAGCGACCATTGGAAATGTGTGAATTAAAAATGAGTGAGGTATTACCGATGGCCAAATAAACTCATACTTTGGAAAACCTGATTTACTTCAGGTGTTTAAGATGCGGTTGTCCACCGATGTAGGAATATGTGGAAGAGTAGTTAGGTTATACGTTGATTTTAACTAATTGCAATTTTCTTGGAGCTGAAACACGATTAGTGATAAAGAGTGATTTAACCCTCAAGCTGGAGAGAAACTTTTACGCGCAGTGCAAGCCAAATAGCCTTTAGTCTTTCTAGAAATACAATTTAACTCCGGAATACATCTCGATTACCCAGGGCTTTTTAAAGATCTTTTTAAAGCGGGCTATCAAAGCCAAAATCTATTGTAATATTAACGACTCCCACCCACTCTTAGCAGGATCAGGAAATTCGCACAAATGAGTAACATATTAAGAGCTGAAGGCTTTTTGCTCGCTGCCTTTGTGCTTCAGGCGTTAGTTGGAGAACGTGGTGTGATCTTCACGACCATCTGCGCTGCCGTTTTGCAGCGGGAAGTGCCAAGATCGTTTGGATCGAATGTTTTGTCAGGTTCACGGGTTTTGTTGGGCAATCCGGTAGTTTTATGTTAATCGAAAACATTGCTTTTAACTACAGTCCTTTTTTTTTTTTAATAGCAGCTTATATATAGCAGTTAATATTTAAAGTAAAATTATAAATCCAATGCTATGTAGTGTGTAGAACTAGTAGGAATGCGATAATTTAGGTTGAAACGTTTATTTCAATCTAAATTAGGATGTTGGGCAAGTAGGCTGGAGGAAGATGCTGAGGCATGCCCAGTGCATCAGGGAAGCAGACTCTAGACTTGCCTGCACACAGTGTATGGACAATAGTGACAGTCTGATTTTTTTTAGGGTTTTTATTATAATAATTTTTTATTTTTAATAATTGGGATTAGTGTTAGACCATTTAACACTGACAACTGTGGGGAAAATGGCTCCTTTAGATGTGTTTGGGGCATCGTTTCACATTAAGGCTTTCTGACGGTGCAGTAACAGCTTTCCTGTGACCTATAGGCAAAGGGGAAAAAGGAAAATAAGGAGAAAAAAGGAAAAAGAGGTAGTGGAGGAATGGGAAAAGAAACTTTAGCAACTTGAAAGGGGAAACTTATAAAATGACCCTTGAGCATTTATAGAATCTTAAAAGTGTCCTAGAGGAATCCCTGCCTTTTTAAAAGGAAAAAGAATGAGCTCAGAAATGAAACGAAGTGTTTAACTGAAAATTAAATCTTAAAATTGAAAAGCTGTAAGATATTGAACCAGACCCCTGAAGTCAAGGGCTGATTCAGTCCTTGAGTCAAGTGCTATTTTCATTCTCCCAGGTTCCTCAGCTCACATTGTGTTACGCGAAACAAACGTGCATTTTACGTTGCAGATGAGAAATAATCTGTTCGGGTATTTCACCAAAATACACCGTTATTTTGTTGATCTGTAAATGCAGGGAGCAGGTTTGAAAAAAATAGATTTTTGTCTTTTTTTAAAGCAAATTTGCTTAAACTATTGCCCCAGTTTGGATGACTTCTCCGTATCTCATACCAATGGCAGGTGTACGTACCATTGCATACCCTGCAACTTGCTGAATATTCTCCGTGCTGGTTATTCACATTTATCCATTTTGAAATCAGTGATTTGCAGGATTAGATCCTTATTTTAAGTTCATCGGGAGCTCTGGTGCCATGTGTCTCTCCCTCTTGGGACTGGTCACTGGCGTGTGCTTTTGACTTCTCTCCACTCTGTCTCTGTCTGATTGGAAAAAGATACAAATTGCTAAAAAGCTTTCAAGTGTTGCTTTCTAAGCGCTCAGAGGGTTGCACTTTTGCAGCACTTGTATGCGTCTAGAGCAGAGGCTGAGAGCAGAAACAAAAAATCTGCTCTTCAGTGTCAATTTTTTCTGTCAATAGCTCTTCAGCTCTAGGTAAACCAAAGGTTTCTCCAACCGTGGAGAAAAAGAAATGATCTTAAAATCCATTAAGCTGATTGCATGAGTCCTGAGGACACTGTGAGGAGGAATTGGAGCCCCATGAATGCAAAAGCGTTATAAGTCTTACCTTAAAAAACCATGAAAATTAGGACTGACTGCGCAGAATAACAATATTTCTTTTACTTGGAAAGTCGACGTTGCTGCCCTGGTTAAAGAGCAGGTAGTGGGAGTTATTTTTGGTCTGAACACTGCTTAACCCGGTCTGCCTTGCTTTCAGATGACAAAGAAACCCCTCAGACAGAGCTGGGATGATTATTGCTATGACTCTGAGCCGGTCAGTACAAGTTACCCGCGTCTTCTGTGTTGCTGGTGCAGGGCTGCTGCTCACTTGAATTTGTTAGGTGCACCAAGACCTGAGCAGAAAACGAAGTCAAATTAAGTTTAACCTATTAATTACCCTCTCCCTTCCTCTGCCCTGCAGTGGTGTTGCTTGTGTCTTAGCTCATGATGATACAGATGTATTTTCCCTTGCCCTTTTTTGGTTCCTTCCATCTGGAAAGCTTCTTCAACAGTTGGATGTGGTCATCTAGTTTTAGCAAGCGAAGGGGCTTTTTTGTTCCTTCTTGATATAATACGTGATGATTTATGGAAATTGTGATACGGCAGCAACGTGAAAATTGAAATTCCTTTCCGATAAAACAGCAAATCAGTCTCTCGAAGCCCTAGGAGATACATTGGTTCGTGATGATTGTAGCAGTGTATCTGCTCTCCAGCTTCCAGGGGGGAAAAAAAAAAAAGACAAAACCATGCCCCGCAAAACATCTGCGAGAAAATCAAATCCTGATATTATTCGGAATGCAAAACCAATTCCTTCTCCTAAAATAGTTCTGCTGACATGATCATCCTTTCCAAATGGATTGACCCAAAAAAGGGAACGGTGAAGCTTCTCCCCCTTCCCCGGTTTCTCCTGTGCAACCGAGTCGGAGGCGATGGCTCCAGTTGGCAACACGCTTTGGGTGTCTGTGTGTGTCCCGTGATGGTCTCTGTTGGTTTTGTCTTGCACGGGGAAGCATGCTTCACATCAGCTGCATGTTGTTCCTGCTAATTTTGTCGTGTCCTTAACGGTTGCTGAAATCTAGCTGATGCATCTGGAAGAGCAAGAGGTAATCTGTAAAGGAGGGGGGTTTCGCTTGGGCTAAATAAGTGTCTTAACAGCAAGATTTCAGCTGCAGTATCCTTAGGAGAGGAGGAGGGAAGGGCAGTCTAACCCTTCAAGGCTTAAAAATGTTTAATTGTATTGACATCTTTAATACATCAGCATCCTTAATACACGAGTATCTTTAGAAGTCCTAAAAGAGCAAGGAGTGAAGAGCAGACGCTTTTCGATAGACCTTAGCACACTGTACTATGTTGCAAAGATCTTAATTGCTTAAGGAATGGGTTCGGACAATTTACTGGAGGAATTAAAATTAAAACACGCCCCAGATTTGCCACCTTTTCCTGGAGGGGCAAATAAGCCGGCCCTGCCAGCTCAGGAGCTTGGGACTTACCACGTTACAACAAAACCGCGTGCTGTTACAATTTGGCTTTTTATCTGGTATTTTATTTTGCTCAGGATCGTTTTCTGTGATGTTCGTGGTAAATCACATCTTTGCTTTAGTTGATGACTAACTCTTAAACATACCCTGGATCTCTCCCCGTAACCACTGACTCAACCCGCTGCAGACGTCCGGTTTATAAAGAAACCTTGTCTATTATATCTTCGTTAAACTTTCCGTGGAAATCCATGGATTGCTTCAATGTGACGATAGCAAGCAGGGGACTCACTTTTGCTGGGAAACTAATTGCCCTGGCAGAATATTAATGACGAGTTTGGTCTGTGGGCATGGGTTTTGTAATGCTTGTCTGCCCTAATATCGAGGAAACTCCCTTTTTTATATAATTATCAACCATTAGGAAACAGTACAGAGCTAAAACACTACAGAGAGCATCCGCTTTTAAGTAGATAATTTGCAAAAGGCCTTTCCATGCGGATTAATGAGTTTGGCAATTGTTATGTAAATCAGTAATTAAATTGCCTTTGGCGTAGATTGTGCTACTTCTGAGTTGTCTATGGTATTGCACGGTTGACTCGTGACTTAATTTTGGATGAATGGTGCCACAAAATGAAATTGTCTCCTGGACTGTGGAGCGTCACTAAAAGCAACACTTGGTATCTTTTTTTAAAAGTTTTTAAAAAGATTTATTTGCAGAATTTGTGAGTTATATTATTGTCCTGCAGACTCCAGGTCCCACTGTAGCGGGTGTGAAAACTTCTCCGGGTTCTCCTCATCGTATGTGTAGTGGCCGAGGAAGCCAGTTGGCCAAGTTTTGAGTTTAGGAGGGACAACTTCTTATCCTGATATTTTATGGAGTAAATAATTGCATTGCTGATACCTGCTGGTCTTATTGATATGTAGCGTAGATGTCTTTGTTGGATTCCTTTGGATAATATATACAGACCAACACCTTATACATCTCCTAAAGGGTAATTTTCAATCGCCTATTGGTGAACGTGTCACTTTTCTAACGAGTATTTCCTAAGAACGTGCAGGCATGTTGTTTTCTTGTTAAATTAAAAACCCAATGTTCGTTGATGCTGCGCGTGGTTTTAAATGGTCTTACTGTTCAACATCTCTAAATTCACTTTGTCCGTGCAGCATTAAGTTGTTGTTGATAAAAAATTTTCAATTTTCTTGTCCAGTTGAACTTTTCTAGCTTTTAGTCGAGGGGATAGGGCAGTTGTGTGTGAGTAGTCTCCTATATTAAAATAAATATCTTAAATAAGAGTTTCCCCCTATAATCAGTAGCTATCGCTGTAATGATGCTACAGGTTGGGATGAAGAACATATCACCGGTACGGTTGTGAGGCTTTAAATGCGGCTATGTGCTCTAAGATGCAAATCTGATACTATAAAATATCTTCATTCTATATATTCTGTATTTGTAACTTATTCTATGTACTCTATAAGCGAATACAAGTGTCTTTTCAAGTAAGAGTCGTCATACTGTGGCTACTTGGTGCCTGTTTAATGATGTTCACTGGAGTATTCACGTAACCCCTGTTCAGTGGAGACTTTCAGAATTATTTTTGCAAATGTTTGTGCGCACTTGCTCATGTGGAAAATACGATTTACGGACAGATGACCAAAAGAAACTATGTGGATACAGCTGCTTAAGTAATTGTCACTGCAACTGCAGCTACGATTTTTAATTAACATACCTGGATTAACTTGTAGAATGTCTCTGTTTAAGTGTTAGCAAAATATTCTGAGGTTTAAGATAACACTATGTTGTATGATGCACAATAAACTAATTTTGGTGCAGAGACTGGGGATTTTTGTCAGCAGCAATGGCAAAAAGTATTAAATATGGGCTATGAAGGGAGAGACAATAATCGAGAATCCATAGGGTGGCCCAAGGTGAGCCAAGGCAAAAGGAACTTGGCATTAGGAGTTTATATACTCATTTAAGGAGC
>RSEF01000010.1:825461-839842 GCA_003993805.1 Himantopus leucocephalus | reverse complement strand
TCCTGTGAAAGACCATCTCACCACGCTGGATAAAAACGCAGTACAGAAAAAAATGTTTGTGTATACAATAAATAATTATCGTGTTCAGATTTGCACTCTGGTTAGCTTTTCCATAAAGTCCTTGTAGAAGCAGATTCTCCTGAACAGCTTGATTTAAAAAATAAAAACAAAACTTTAAAAAAGAATATTAAAAAAAGTAATAAAACTTTTAAAGGTGTTTAACTCTTTCTGATATTTAAGAAGAAAAATTCTGCCTTGCCACTGGAGTTAATCCTGGTCTTTTATTGTATTGCATACGTGTTTCTTGCTGTGTCTGCGATGGTGTCCCTGGGCTGGATGTCAGGGGTAATTAGCCACAGTTACTCTCCATAATGTCAGTGGGGCCTCCTGGATATCTCATTTCCCAGTGCCAGATTGGTAATGTTCTAGTTGCTGATAAAAGGCATGGAGATCACTACATGGTATTTATGAAGTGTTGACTTGGCCATCTGGACCTGTTCTGATCTTAATTTCTTTCAATGCTTACTCTTTCTGTTTGAACCCAACAGGACTGCTTTTCCGTGGAAGGGGAGGACTTGAAGCATGACTTTGAGCGGTTACAACTAGCCATGGAGATGGTGGGGTTTCTTCCCAAGACTCGCAGACAGTGAGTTTTATTTTCTGTATTGATAGCTTGGAAATTATATTAACTACTTTTAACCTCCATAATCAGTGCGATAATTCACCTGACTTGAGCTAACGTAACTATTGTGCTCTACGTAACACATCAGGCTGGTGAGAAGGAATAATTGGTGAGACACTGGAAGAGGTTGTCCAGAGAAGTTGTGGCTGCTCCATCTTTGGAAGTGTTCAAAGTCAGGTTGGACGGAGCTTTGAGCAACCTGATGTAGTGAAAGATGTCCCTGCCCATGGCAGGGGGGGTTGGACCTAGATGACCTTTGAAAGGTCCCTTCCAACCCAAACCAAAATTTAAAGATATGAACAAAATACGTCCGTTGTTACTGTAGTTAACGATTCTCTTTATGCAAATAGAGCGTTGGCACAAAGTTGGCACCTGGAAGTATTTTTCAACTGTTCATGAATAGTCATGCCTTACTCTGCATGTTATGAATCCAGATCCTGATTTAATCAGAAATTCTGATTATTAGTCATCACACTTAATCCTTTGCATGCAATTGCCGGTTATGTAGACTCGTTTCCAACTGGCTTTCGTTCACTAATGCATTGGAAGTGCTGGTTGAACAACTGGACGACTTAGTTGGGTTGCAGTACTGCCTTCCTCTGACTGCAAGGAATTGCTTGACGTGAGGGACGTCTCCAACTGAAACCACAAAATAATTCCTCTGGTGTTGATCGTTGGCTTGAAAGTCTTGAGTAGGTTTGAATGAATTTGACAAATATGTTACTTAAGGTTAGTAACAGGCGTAGAAAAATGTGTATTTAAAAAATGACCTCAAAGTGAGTATGGTTTTGACGTTGTAAGTACTGCTGAAAAGCACGTCAGTAGCTGGAACACAATGAGAAATCTTGTGTTTTTTCAAGTCAAAATGTTCAAACAATAATTTAATGAACGTGGTTCCTTTCTGTCTGAAATCCTGGAGGTTTACGTGGGAACGGAGAATTACTGCTTTGTCCTAATGGCACTTGGAAGCCTGTTGGGTAAATGACATTTAAAATGCTAACGTATAACTTTTTTTTTTTTTTTTTTTTTTTCAACTGGATGGATTACCTCCTGNCCTGTTCTGTTAAGCACCGTTTTTCTTGCTTTTTAACATGCTCGTGTCCTTAAACCAGGACACATGCATCTGAGCCACCAGTTAGAAGCCCTCAACTGTGAGACATTGTCCTGCCTTCTGCTCCAACAAGAAATTTTCACCCAGCCGAGAATCTTTTTCAATACACTCATGCTTTAGCCCTAACTTGTAACAAATCAATCCTGAAATTAAGACTGCGTTTTCTCTATCCGTTCCATACACATGGATAAACCCAAGTATACATACTTCTAGTATAAACATGTTATACATCAGCGTGGTTCCTTCTCTTTCAAGAATCAGATTTCAGCGACCGGGTTTTTCTAGAGCCTGTTTAGGGTGCAGAAAGGGAATTTAATTGATGGAATACAGCAATCGGTACGTGTCAGGACTGAGCGGAGTTGGATGTCACAGCAAATTCACGCTTTTGATTTACTGTGCAATAACTTTGCTTGGCGCATAAGTTCTTGTATTTCTCCTAGTGAATTTTACTTGTCAAAAATATAGTGAATTCTTGGCTATACGAGCAAATTTATTCTGCTTGGCTTTGTACAGCTGTAATACAAATAAGTAACTACCTTCAGCTGAGTATAAAAAGGAAGGACATTTTAAGTATTACTGTACTGTCATAAGTGATTGTTTATAGCAACACGTGGGGTTTCACCTTTGTGGAGAGGGTTACAGAGAAGGAAAGTTTATAATTGCATCCCTGTAATTCACGATAAGGAATCAGTATCCCTGCTTTCGAGATAAGGAAGGACAGCTTGGAGAGGTGAAGGTGTGTCGTCCAGACAGGCTGGTGGCATGGCTAGGAATCAAATTTCATTTTATTCATTTTTAGTTCCCCAGAGAGTGTAGAAATAGGAATGAAGTTTATGGCTGAAGTCAGCCATGAGCCGATAGTCCAAGAGCTACTTTTTTAGAGGATTTTTTTTTTTGAGAAGTGAGGCTATTGCTTAAAAATGATCAAATTAAAAAAAAAAAATGGCTGGATCTCTTCTCTGTCTCAATTTGCTTATATATTATAAAAGCATTTAGGCTTTTTTGTATAGGTTTTCTACCTGGGACTAGGTCTGAGAAGGTGATAAATATACGTGCTAGGGGACTTAGAAGGATCACCTGCACGGCTGAGTCCAGTCTCCCCCTTAATTTAGGCAATTGCATGATAGGTATTTAATCTGGATATCTAGATTACACGAGGATTTCTTTTTTTCTTATAATATGGGGTGCCATTTTGTAACTGTGGTTTTGATGTGTTAAATAATTTTCAAGAAGGATGTACCAATGCAAGTTTGGTACTTGACTAACAGAAAAGATTTTTCACATGAGGTGAATTGGATGCTTCATTCGAGCATCGTTTTTGAGGAAACATTTGGAGGTTTGGGACATAAACAGCTTTGGATCGAAAATTAGAGGAATGAGTCAAATACACACTTGTCTGTTTGGGGATGTGGATTGCTTGTTCGTTAGTTTTAAGAAGAAACAACTGAGTGAAAATGATTTCTTTCTATTTTCTTTAGAATTTTCTCTCTCTTGTCGGCGATACTACACCTGGGTAACATCCGTTACAAGAAGAAGACTTACCGGGATGACTCCATTGATATTTGTAACCCTGAAATACTACCTATTGTGTCGGACCTGCTGGAGGTAAGCCTTCGCTTTCCATCCTGTTATAAAGATTCACACCTAATGAGCCACCTCTGTTTTATAATAGAATTTATTTCCAGTTTCACTGAAGGGTAAGTTCTCTTGTGTTACCATTAATATTGGCTGTCCGTGTTTGGCAGTGAAAAGTTATAAAGATTTTTTTATGAGGCTTTTAATGGTAGGGGTTGTTTCCCTAATTAGCAACTTCAGGTTTAATTGGCTGAAAATACTGTTTCAGTGATTAAAACTTGAAAGATTGCAAACCAGTTCTAGGTGGAATGAAAACCTGTCATGCAACACAGTAGTTTCCTCAACTGCCAGCCATCATCTCCCTCACCAAAATTCCCCAACGGTTCTGATACCTCTTCAGCAACGGTTCTGATACCTCTTCTTCTCCAGAAACTGGAGTAACTGCAAGACCACCAGCCCACTCTTCTGGCTCAGGTGGTGGCCGTAGTAGACGCTGAACTCGTTCACCATGTTTTGCTGTCGTTACCCTGCCAGCACGCACAAAGGTTGTAGTAGAGATGCTGGAGGGTGCATCTCATCCTTTTAGTACCCATTTATGGAGCTATTATCCATGCATTTATCTAGTTCTTTTGTGACCCTCTTGATGCTATCTGCTGTTTAAGACCCTTTACCGAAAGCACTTTGTCCTCTGTGAGTCACCGTTGTGCCAGTATCATTTGGGAAGGGTTTGTGGGTCTCAGCCTGGATGGCCCAGGGCCATATCCAATTCTGTAAATCAGTGCAAAAGCACTAAGAAAGTTCTTAAGAGAGCTGCTCAGCCTGAGCAGGTTATGAAGCTGTGGCATTTCTTGTTTGTGAGAAAAGTCTTCATTTCAATGAGCCAACTTGTCCTACGCTTGCCTTACGTGTTCAAGAGCTGATGTCAAAACCTCTTGACGTGAATAGGTGGCCAGAAGCTCTCCTCGCTGTTTCACTTTTCTTGAAATGCTCTAAACCTCTTGTAATTCCAAAGGATACTGAAATGTTATACTTGTAGTTGGTTAAAATAATCTTTATCCCTTTGTATTTGCTATATGGTGTGGAAGGTTAATTTTTGCTAATTTTGTGACAGCATCAGAAGGTAACTTCTTGTCATTTTATGTACGTGTGACGCTCTTCCCATTCTTTCCCTTAAATAACGGTTGTGGGATCTCACTGCCTAAAGAACTCAGGAACTGGCGCTCTCAGATTTTCATAGCACTTCATTAATGCTTTGAATTTAGGGAGGGGAAAGCTTCTGTAAAATATGGGTATAAGCAGCTGGACACTCTTTGCATCTTGGCCTGGGAGATTACAGAAATAAACAGAAGGAAAATATGAGCTTGGAGAAGAATGTTGTTGATCTTACCCTATTAAAAATGGCCACAGCAAGAGCGCCAAGTCATTTAAGAAGTAATTGTTTTTTAAAAAAGCTTTGAATAAGAGAGTGACTTGGAGATCTGAAAAAGTTCCAGGCTTTGGGTCTTTGCCCTGGCTTTCTTCTGTGACATCTGTATGCTGTAAGGTATTGGGTTATTTTTTGCACGTGTACGTGCGAAATGATGCATCGGTTGAGCCCTATAGATCCAACAGCGGCTTAGTGCCGTGGTCTGGTACAGCACAGAGCATGGATACCACGCTCACTTGCAGATAGTGTCAGCAACGTGTAAAAAAAGATAATATATTTATATAGAGAACTTCACTGTTTTGAAAAAGCACTAGAATCTGGTGTAGCTGAGCAAAGTGATAGATTTCTGTTCATCTTGGTAATTCTTTTGCAAGGTAAATGACCGTATACAGCGTAAAGTGCTTGTTAATTAGGTCAGGACAATGCAGATCTCAGGTACGATCTTGTGAAATACATCGCTGGGTTTGGGTAAGTGCTGTTGCTTGTCATTAAAGTTGCGTTTCTATGGTAATTTATCCATGGAATCGGAGACACTGGCTGCAGACCCACTCCCCAGTCAGCTGAAATAAAGCCAATAATCTAATTTTGAGAAGAGGCTTGGCTTCTCTTTCTGAAATGCTGAACCTTTGCAGATCTGAATAGATGGTTTGTCATTCTTGCTCAGTTTTGACCGAAAGGACGACTAAAGGGTTCGAACAGATGAAACATTCATCACAGAGAGCATCCATTGCACTTCATTTGTTAGTTAGCTACTTATGACTCTCCAGTTCTTCTTAGCCAAAAATATTGGTTGAGACATTTGACACNGAAAGGACGACTAAAGGGTTTGAACAGATGAAACATTCATCACAGAGAGCATCCATTGCATTTCATTTGTTAGTTAGCTACTTACGACTTTCCAGTTCTTCTTAGCCAAAAATATTGGTTGAGACATTTGACACTTTGTATTTTGTCTCATTTGGGTAATTATTTTTATTACTTTTTTGGTGCGGTCACTGAACTGTATACAGTTTTGCTTTTCACACCATTGTTGCTGAAAATATGAATTGGCTTGAAGAAGTTACTAATCCCCTCTCTGGATCTTGGCATTACTCGCTAAGACTGAAAAATCATTGCAGAATAAAAAGAATATTAGTTGACAAATAGTTTAACTTCTTTTCAGGCAGCCACTGGGTGCTTGGCAGGACGGTCTTGGGCATAGCAAAATGATGCAAGAAACCAGCTCTGCTGTGACCTGATCCTTGCAGGCAAAGATTTGGGGGTTATTCTGGTTTTGTTTTGTGGGTGTTTTGGGGGTTTTTTTTTTGCCTTAAATGACTCACTGGATTTGTTCAGTCAAGAATTTGCAATGGAAAAGAGAAGAAAAAAAAATCCAACTGGATTTGGTGGAAAGGCTCTGAATTGACCATCCCTGAGACCAGCCAAGAAGAGGGGATGCAGAGGTCCTGCTGCACAGCACCGATGGGGCGGTAGCCTTCCTGGGGAGAAGAGGAACCAAAAGCCTGGCTGAAATGACAAATTTAGGCAAAGCTAAGGTGTTTTCCCCCTCTGAAGGAAAGTCTAGCCCAAATTCTCGTGAGCTTAGCTGGTTTACGTTGGAGCCTCTGAAGCCTCTAAGGACAACAATTAATGCAACAGCCCTGAACAACTATCCTTCCTCTGTATAGTGAGATTCGTGTCCCTATAAAATGAAGCTAATATGTAGATTTTTTTGAAGGATTGTGGGAGGAGATGATGATCTGCCATGGATTTGATTCTTCTTAGATACTGACAACCCCGTCCAATGTGGTTTTGGTTTATTAAAACGTTCAGACTAGCATTTGTTGAAAAAGCAAACTGCAATATAGGATTTTGGCCAGACTCTCTTGGATCATTGTTTCATTTACAGTAAGACCCTGATTCCTTTTCTTTTTCTTTTTTTTTTTTTTTTTTTTTTTTTTTTANATAGCGTGTGGATTATGTGGAGGCTTTTGGCAGGTTTTTCATGGCCTCTGTTTAAACTTTGCTGAAATACCATGCCGTAGCTTGATGTCAAGGCTGCCTGATGGATCGAGCAGACGTGGAGTCCTGTGCAAGCGCTGCAAATATCACGGGTCTTCTGCAGAAATCGTAGAGGATTGTGTAAAACCGGGGAAAACTTTTGCATTTCTGGGGAAAAGCCTGGAAAGGCTCATTTGTGGGCTTATTAACAAAAGCAATCTATCAGAAATGGTCTGGTGTCTGTTCACCTTAAGAGAGGCTATTTTTTTTTTCCATTAGAAGAGCAGGAACATTTTAGTTGCATACATTTACTAATACCGGAAATTATTTCTGTGGATGGAGCATTGTGCAAGGAAGACAAATCCTGTCTTCACTCAATGGAGCGGTTTTATACTCAGTTTGTAGGCTTAGGTAATAATAAAGGCAAATATGAGTTATCAAGTGACCTAAATGAGTTTTGCCAGATCTCTTTTTGCATGGATGATGTTAGCTTTGGGAGCTAATGTCTACCTCCATGGGAGATTTATGTGCTTAGGTTCTTTTTCTACTAAAAAATTGTCTTCAGCATCCCAGAGGGATCCCACAGACATTGCGCTCCTCGTGTGATAAACATCTTGGAAAGTAATTGGGGAGCAAAAGGGAGATGAGGATTACGAGGCAGCCAGTGCTTGCCTTCTCTTCTGGATCCATTTTCTGGACAAAGATTTGGGGAGCAAAAGGGAGATGAGGATTATGAGGCAGCCAGTGCTTGCCTTCTCTTCTGGATCCATTTTATGGACAAAGTTTTGGGGAACATAGAATGGTTTTGGTTGGAAGGGACCTTCAAAGATCATCTAGTCCAACCCCCTACAATGAGCAGGGACATCTTCATCGGATGTGAAGCTCCAAGCCAGAACTTGAGTCAGATAACTTTCTGATTGCTTGAAAGAAAGTCTCGATAGAAGGTTCAGATCTTTTTCAAGAAGAACTGATAGAAATCTGAATTTATTTTCTGTTACTCCACACTAAGCAGCTTTTGAACGAGCGCTCAACACTGTAATCCCTTTCTCAAATATGGGAGGAGAGACAAAAAAGCGATGTTTTCTTGCTCTCAAGTTGGAAATGGTTCATTTTTCTTCAGCTGCTATAACCTAATACCCCAACATTACTGGAGAAGCAATCTCCGCCTGCCTTGGCTCCAACCCAGCCCTTGCGGGAGCCCGCCGGCTGTCTGCTCCCTGCCGTGCTCCGCTGACGTTTATAGCCGTGGCGGCATTGCTGGTCATCCTTCGCTGGTTTTTAGAGCTGTAGTCATCCAGCCCTCTCAGCCTGGGTTCGACTTGCATGTGGCAGTGAAGTCTTAAATCTGTATTTTGTCCCTGTAATTAAGATATAAACTCCTATGGGCCGTGTAGCTTTTTTAAGAGAGAGAAAGCAGGACTTGCCCTTTAGCACCAGAAAGCAAAAAAAAAATCCATGAAACGTAACAGAAGTGTAACTCCCAGGTCACGAACTAAAGAAATAAATTGTGTTTTCCTCTTTGCTAATCTGCTAGGATGGGTTTTTGTCTCTGTTTTAGTGTATCGTGCTTACTGGAGGAGGAAGCATAGGATGTACGCGATGGGGAAGCCGCAAGTATTTCCATGCGCCATGTGTTCTTAGTCATGGGCGTGCGCAGAGTTTATCTTTGGGAAGCTCCTATGGCTCCTCGTTGGCATCAGGAGTCAGCTACCTTCAAGCTGTGACGTTAAATGAAAATTAGGATAATTTGGCTGTACCTGTGGTGTTGGCTCTCAGAGGTGATGAAGCAATCAAGATCAAGCTCCACTGGGTGGTAATTGCAGGCAGAGACCCAGGGAGATGCAGGGATTACGTTCCCATCCTTGCCAAGTATGTTTTTTTTATGAAAAGATGATTCGGTGTGATCCCTCTGGGTCAGCTCGCAGCAGGTCTGGAGATGAAGGAAGCGCGTCTGCAGGTCTCACCTATGAGGAGAGCAGAGGGAGAAGGAAACTGGGCTGAACGTTAGATGGGGGAGGGTGAGGGACGGCGCGGGTAGTTGTTTAAACTGTTTAAAATCCCCGTGTTTGCTGACAAATCTGGGACTTGGAAACATTTAGGCTGTTTAGGAAAATTGCATTGGACTGTTTTGATTAGTAACCATCTGATACCCCTCTGCCTTGTTGCCTTTGATAATTAAAAAAAGCCAGCGTGCTGGCTGCGGGTTCGCAGCATCCCTCCTTCGTGTGGGATAACGGATGGTGTAAAACTCACTTTTGTTCCAAGCTGTTCGACTGAGGGAGGGCAGCTGATGGTCCCGCAGCCACAAGCTGCTGGAAAAGCGTCCACGTTTTGCCTCCCGAGCTGAAATTTTAAAAAATCACCGTTTTGCTGAATGTAGAGGAGCAGAAGCCAAACGTGAAGACTTGCTGTGGATTTCCATGTGAGCCAGGAGATTATTTTTTTTCCCCGCTTGGTTTTGAAAGGCCAAATCAGATGATAATAACTGATGGCCCTACAGTATTACTGAGGACAAATGAAATGAACCTCAAGGTGTTGACATTCAATTTCCAGTGACATGGGGCTTGCTGGTAGGAGAAAGTCACATACCGGTGATGATGTTTTCTGCTTTCCATGCCACGGCAGCAAGTTCTTGTTCGTGGGTGTTGCAAGGAAAGTCACTTGTATGAAAATGAGCTGGAGTTTATCAGGGAGTCTCCTAGGACAGTATTTTTGGTAGAAAGAAGTAGTTTTCTGTAGAGAACGGCATCGTTTTTTTGCGATGGTTTGTGAGATTTCTTAGGTTCAGCTGGCTTGTTCGCATTGCTCTTCAAGCTAATTATTGGCTTAAACCAGTAAGTCAAAGCACATAAACCACTAAGTTCCCATCATCAAATCATAAATGGTTTACCTGGGATAAAAGCATGGCCTTGGATGGTTTCAGAAACGTGGATTTGGTGCTTCTAGTCTTCATTAGAGATGTTCTCAACAGGTCTGGTGTCTACGTGGAGTCCTTCAGTTAGGATAAGCAGCTTGTATAGGCTTCACTGTGGCTCCTCAAGCAACATCATCTCCATATCAGTCCATAGCCACTAACTCCGGGCTCAAAGATTGTCACCCAGACTACCAGTTTCATCTTTTGACACTGAAATTTAGCAAAGAGCAATCAATGACTCAAAGTATTTAGATCTAACTTACATATAAGTGTATCACCATCTGTTCTGGTAGAGAGGGCACGCTTCTGAATTTCTCCAGGGGATATAAAAATAAGGAGGACTCGAATCTGGTCGGAAAGCAGGCTTTCTCCCAGCAATTCGTGGCAGGTACCACTTAATTTGTCAGCACCATTTACCTTATTGCTGAAGTGTCTGTGTTTACACAACGGGGTGGGTTTTTTTTTCTGCAAACTGGTTTCTGTTAGGGCTGATTAGAGATTGTCACTTGGCTGGGAGCTGGCGTCTTCAGGGACTAAGTATCAGGTGCAAATAGCAGAGTAAATATCAGGTGCTTTTCAAAAGATTTCTTCCTCCTTCTAATTCCTCTCCACCGTGAAAAACGCCATAAAACCTCCCCCGCTTGGATATCTCTTAAACCGATGACACTGTTTTGCTTGTGTGTAGAGTAATTTGTATGATGTCATCTTGACAACGCTAGAAAGTTGACTTATTTTGCCAACTAAAAGTGTGGGAGGGAGGAGCTGCACCGGGAATGAAGGATACCAGTGGGAAATTGCTAGAAATTCGGTGGCTGAATGCGGAAAATCAGGTTCCCTTGAATACTGTGGTGTCTGATTTCTGATGCTGGATTTAGGTGCTGAGTTGTCTCCTCCCAGTGCCTAGCTCGTTCTTAGGCATTGAACATTAACTCTGCAAGTGCTGGAAGAAGTATTTTAATTTTTTTTAAAATTAAATTTATAAATTTGAAATTTATGAAAATGTTTACATTTATAAATTTTGATATTTTTTTTAGACAATGCGATTTAAAAAAAAAAAAAGATATTCCTAGAATAATCATTAACGTCAAGATTTTTGTTTTAGGTGAAAGAAGAGATGCTGTTTGAGGCCCTGGTTACCAGAAAGACAGTGACAGTCGGCGAGAAGCTGATCTTACCGTACAAACTAGCAGAGGTCTGTACATGATGCTTATTATTAAAAGGGCAACTCTTGGGATGGTTTTCAGTGCTTTGAGGTGTACACTCAGCTCTGGGAGAGTTTCTTTCGGTTTTTATTTATTTACGTAAAAATAATGTAGGAGAAGCTGATGTGTATGAATCTAGAAAATGAGTGAGTTTTACCTTCTACGCTGTTCCTGGAAAGCAGGTTTGCATGTTATTCTGTGACAGTCTCTAACTGGTTTAATGCCTTATGGTTGTGTAAGTGTTCTCTAAAGCAGAATGCTGTGTTGCTGAGTGTGTATGATACAAGTAGTAGTCTTCATACGTCGTTCCTTAAGCTGTAGCACTGCTTCATCCCAGAGCAGACTGGTGACCTAAGACCTCCAGGAAATTATTGGTGGGGTCCTACGTGAGTCCTGGTTCCTGTAGGGAGTGGAGCTGGAGATGCTCTGTAGAAGATTCCCGTTATCTTTTCTTCAGACCTCTCACGACCGGGGTCCTTGCGTCATGCTTTGGAGCAGCCATAACTCCATCAGCTTCTCTCAAACTTGAGTGTAGCCTGTGCCGCCGCTACCCGCGGGGATGGCACTGCATGAAACGTGTAACTTCTCTGTTATGGTCTGTCTCAGGATTACAATGTCAGCAAACACAGTTTTTTCTAAATATGTGGTTTCCAGGGATTTTGAATTATATTCTGTGGCCGGTAGACAGAAATACCTCTGGTTTTCTTCTTATGTTCTCCGAAGTATGCAAGCTCTATTCTGCTGCAATACTTGTTTTGGCTGTTTCTGCATCTAGTGTTCTTGTAACCCCCTCTTGCCACCCCGGTCTGAGCATGGCACCGCACCACGCTTGGTCCCTCGGTTCCCCTTTTTGTCATCTGGTTGTATGAGAATTTGCAACAGCTTGAATAATGTCTCTGAGAGCAGTCTGTTATGTCGCAAATAGATAAGCGCATGATGCGTTGTCATTAGGGTCAGCTGTAGATATTTTGATTCCTTTTTTTTTTCCAGAGAGGGGAAACGAAAATAATCTTTTCTCCCCTTTTAAGATTGTGTGTTTAAGCTCAGTAACTGTTACTGAGCTTTAATCTTTAAAAGTTAAGTGTTGCCTATGTGCAAAGCTTGAATCTCCCCCAACAAAGGGCACACAAATGCTCTTATTGCAACTTTGTGATGGACGTGTAACGGATGTGGTCTTTGTACTTCTTTCCTGCGTCTTGGGCACAGACTTAAGAAATTGCTAGGAAAGTTTAAAACGTAACTATAACCACCCTTTTGCTGGAGGTTACTTCCCATAAAGACCCGTCTGCTGAGGGTTACTTCCCAACAGCTGTGATGATGGAACAACCTGCACCAACGCACCTTCAGCCACCTCGTTGCAAAAGCTGGCAGGTTGGATTAAACTATTTCTTGTAATATTTTAACCTGGACCACCAGGTTTTGTACTGAAACACCTTGAAACAGTCTTACCTAGATGCTCCTTCTGTTGAGATCAAAGAGCCCCTCTTGCTACCTAAAATGGCTCAGCATGACTTTCTCAAGTGCTTTCCAAAATGTTTTTGGTGATGTCTCTGCTCATGAATCTCAGGTATTCACTCATAAAGGTTTGTCACCAATATTTAGTACAAGAAATGAAAGATCAGGGTGTGGTGATTGCGGTGACGGTGGGGGAAGACAAAGGAGCACGAGGCTCTGATGGGAAAGGTTGATGTAATCTCCATGACGACATCATTTTGTAAGAAGCTGTGAGTTGTGTTTATAAAAAGGCACCACCCATGCTTTTAATTCACTGTCGTTACAACATTAGCATCCTGATCACCAAATTTTATCCGACAGTGACCTCTCTCTGGTAGTAGGTTCACTACTGACTTGCTAATGCTCAACATACTAGAGCAGAATTTGAGATGCTCTAACTGGAACCTCACCACGATAAGAGGTCTTCTCCTGGTCTTTCCGTGGCTCGGGGCATGGGAGAGGTGGCTTAGATTCAGATCCATCGGAATTAGGAAGGAAGAGTAGGATTCATTTGACATTTGGGGACTTTACAAAAGAATACTGATGTCTGATAATCACACTCATGACTAATTGGACTGTTGGCACTGTTGGGAACCAATAGGCTGGTTGTGCTTCTTGTGTGTTTTACAAAAGAGCATTATAGTTGTCTCAAATGGATGGAGTGATTGAGGTTTTGAGGATTTTTCAGACATGACTGGCCCACCGTGACTCCTATAACTCATAGGCAGCTGCCTTTCCTGATAAAGCAATGAGGTACGTAGCAGCCTCTTTATTTTTCAGATGCTAAAATGCTTGATGTTTTTCGCATCGCTCGTTGATGCACTGAAAGGTTCAGTGGAATTTGTCTGGAAAAGACTGTAGTGCAGCGGCTCTCCAAAAAGGATTGTAAAAATGTCATTTTGGCATCTTCTTGCTTTTTTACACCATCCAGAAGAGCGGTTTGGATCTACCAAGTGCCTTCCAAGGCTTTGAAAGGTTTTATATAGGCAGCCTGCACAGTGTAGCAGTTATTAAAAGAAGAAAAAAAAAAAACCCCTCAGCAAAAGAAGGAATTCTAAGAAATTTTATTTGGTTCTGAAACCTGTTGTCTAAACTGTGAGTGAAAATAGTGAATTATTGGGCTCTGTGGGTGAAGTGGGAGTAAGTAGCATGGGGCTTCTACCTCCAACATCACCGATGAGATCGCTCAGGATAGTGGGATAGTTTGTTGAGGATATTGTGTGTCTCCTGATGGAGCGACCAGCTCTGTAGATGGGGCACCTGTAGACCTGGGTTTCTTGGTTGTCTTCTACCTCTTTATGAATTTTTGGGGTTATTAGCAAGGAGTTAGACGTACGGAGCTTTAATTTGAAATAAACGTTCTTATGTAAAAAGCCTCAAGATCTTAGGATCTGGGTGGGTTCT
Source organism: Himantopus leucocephalus (assembly GCA_003993805.1). NCBI lineage: Eukaryota > Metazoa > Chordata > Aves > Charadriiformes > Recurvirostridae > Himantopus > Himantopus leucocephalus. The sequence continues at coordinate 826,054 of RSEF01000010.1, read as the reverse complement.
TGAGCTTTGATGAGGTCCCTACGTGCCTCTACTCCATACTACAGAGACAGATACCGTATTGAGTACGGGTGGTTGGACTTGGCCATAGGGGTTCAGGATTTGTTTCACTTTCTGTGCTCTGCACAGGGGCTGACGGTTGCTGATCCCTTTCATCTAACAGTGTTGGAATACACGTGGATGACAAATTGATATAGATGTACTATCCGTGAAATGGCTAATGCTAATGTGACCGTTCTGCGATCACAGCCTGGCTGCTGTGAGACCTGTAACCTCAGGGTCCTGCTGTGACAATTGTCACCCCTCCTTAATAGCCTTGAATGGGCAGAGCAGACGTGGGTGGCCTGGGCTAATCCTTTCCTTCAGATGTTTGGAAGCACCAGAGCTGACATTGGACTTCATTATACCAAGTCAAGCCTTTTCTCTTCCTTTTTCCCGAGCCGTAGCCCCACAAGCGCACAGAGAGGATGCCTTTGTTGGATTTGCAGTGATGCCGCATTCCTCTCTGTCTGCATGCTTCCTGGCTGCGCTGTTATTGTACGCTGATTAGAAACACTGGCCTGTGGTTTGGGGCTTTTTTTTTTTTTTTTTTTTTT
>RSEF01000010.1:792759-814261 GCA_003993805.1 Himantopus leucocephalus | reverse complement strand
TTTTTTTTTTTTTTTTTTTTTTTCAGTATTTAAAGCCATAAAATTTAACTGGCCGCTTGTAGCATGAAAGCGCTCCCGTAAATTTATTTATTTATTTATTTATTAAAAGTCAAGTCGTGGCAGGGTGAGTAAAAAGTTGCTGGTTAAAGAAGGGTTTTAGGAAGTGAAAAGGATGCTTTAATGTTGGTTATCTATGTATAAGCTGTAGTGGTTTCTGAATGTGTAAAGAAAGAAACCATAATTCTGGCACTTATTAAAAATATGATTTATTTTTTTTCTCGAGAGCTGTACTGGCTTTGGCCATCCAACCCCCTGCACAGGCTCTAACAGCAGCAAACAGAAGCAGTGCAAAAAAACCATATATTAAAATACCGCCCTTTTACATCATCGCATACAGCTTTTTTTTTTTTTCTGGTTTTTGCTCTTCGTGAGTCATTGCTTCTGTGGGAGAAGGTAGTATGGGACTGTGTAATTACTGTGTAATGGGAAGATGGTATTGTTATAGCAAAGAAGCCTGTCAAAATTTCAGATGATAATTTTTAAAAATATTGATTCTTGGAATGTGATTGCAATCAGCAGAGCTATTTTTTTATGGGAAGGGAATAAAATTTTAATTTTATTTTTTTTTAAACAGGCACATAAATTCGAGTGTCAGTGCCTCTTTTTTTTTCCTAACTTGATCTTCTACTTTTTCCATTTATAAGTTGGGGGGGGGGTTCTAACCCTTTTGCTTCCCCTGGATTATCCAGCGTACAGGCAAGTGTTTTGAATAATGCCGTCAGAAAAAGACCTTTACTCAGAGTTTGAAATCTCAGCTGAGTGCGGAATAGCAGGAGTAAGAAATCCTGACCCTGGGGGGGGGAACGGTGGTGATGCTGCAGGAGCGGCAGCAGATGGAAGATGTGCTCGTATGTGTTTAAGACTTTGTAATCTTAAGAATTAAGAATCTACTGAATTTTATACAACTGTGTTTTACAGAGGCTTTTAATTTGAGCAAGTTTGGTTTTCTTAGATTATATCTTTTGCCGGCTCTAAAACACAGGCTGTCGCTCCCGAAACTGTAAGTCCTTGCTCCAAAACACTTCAAAGAGAGATTTTAATTCTTAACTCCGTCTTCCCCTTGTTCCTTTTGGCAGAAGATGTTTCCAAAAGTATAAACTATTTTTAAGGTAGCCTGAATCCAATGCCCATCGTGAAAACTTGCAATCTTATGAAGAACCCCAAATATCTTATGTCAGAATCTTAGCAAAAGTTGGCCAACCCCAACAAGTGGCATTACTACCACGGAATAAATAAAATATTTATCCTTGCTCGCCTGATATGCAGGAAACCTATTGATTAAAACCTTGTCTTCAGCTTATTTCCTGAATCGGCGGGTCAAAATGCGTTTGATCTGTGTTGTTTTCAAATCAGCAATATTTTTGCGTGTGTGCAAGATGTTGTGCTCGCTTTGATCCCCGAGAGATTTGTTTTGGCGTTGCAGGAGCTATTTTTATTTCGCTTTGTGAGCGAAATAAAAATGGTTTGATGAGTGCCACGGTGTTCCAGATCTGCCTAAATGGCACATAAGACTTGCAGAAGAGCCAAGAAGCTGTAGGTGACATATGTAACGGGTGCTATATAGTTCAGAGAATATTCACATTTAGTAGATGTAGGATAATAAATACAGGAATTAATAAATACACCAATAAATACAGAAACGAATGTTTAAGTGCTTATTTTAAATGCTTCGCTGCATAGGAGCGGATGTAAGTGCGTAGTACAATCCTGTCTTGAATAACAAGGCGAATGGCTGAAATCAAAAATGAAATTGGAAGACTTGGTTTTGAAGTTGACTATTCCAACAATTTGGGGGGAAACGTGAAATCATACTCTTGAAATTGCAGCAGCTCCTTAATTTGAAATGAAGTCATGTTCCCTGGTGATCCTCAGAGTAGGTAGGTTGATATCTCTTTATAAATGGATGTTGCGTGAAGGCAAAGTGCTGTCTTCAACTCTTCAAGCCAATTAACAATACCTCATTTTAGAAAGCTGCTGCTGGTTTGGGTACTATGGATGTCATTCCCGGTGCTGGTGGGCATTGTTCCCCACGAACAGGTCCGTCACGGTGTGGGGATCTGAGCTTGGAGAGTCGGTTTTGGGGTGACCCCGTAGCACCCAGGAGTACCGAAGCAACTTGGGTGGTGGAAACCAGATTTCTTTGCTGTGTGGTGGAAATCCTGCCAGGAGGAGACCACGCGTATGGTGAGGAGACGCGAGCATCCTGGTTTCAGACCCGCTGCATTTCATCGTCTGGGGAGAGCGCGCGCAGCGAAGTGCTGTTCACACTGCCACAACTCCGCTGTGACGGCGTGTCTGTCCAGGAGTTTTCTGGATTTGTCTCTGACCGAGAGAAGAAATAGGCTTATGAGGAGCCAACAAATTTGCAAATGAGATCCATGTGTACATGCGCTCCACTCCCCCTATATGCTCTATACGTTGCTTTGCCAGGAGTTTCCTACCAGCTTGTATGATACAGCCATCACTTCTAAAAATAACTATCGAAGAATGTGAGATCTGGGCCGTTGATCACGTTTTTTGGATCCCAAGCGTAGCAAGGGGAGCAGCTCTTCCTGGCCTTCCCAGCTTGCCATGTAGCCGAGCCCATCTCGGGAAGAAGAGAGCGATGGCTTATAGTCCACCCTGCGCATCCCTGGAAGAAACTGGGCAGTGCTGGGGTGGTGCAGGTTCAATGACATCCTCATTTATTGTAGGAAAAAAGAGGGAAATTCAGCGGTAAAGTCCTGCACATCCCTTAGAGCCTCTAATAAAAAGGGGAAGGAAAAGTATTGCAATATAAACCCATACGCGACTGTATAGAGGAAACGATGCCGTTCTGCGTTGGCTTTAAATAGAAATGGTTTTCATTTTTAATTGCACGCCTTTGCGTTGGAGCAGTTAATTGAGCTGGTTTACGCTAGGACGAAGCATTACAGCAGCGAGAAACGTTCCTGGGTCTTGGCCTTCGTCTTTTCCCCAGAGGGTGACTTTTCTGGTGTGACAGAGGCACTGATTGTTTTCCAGCTTTATCCGATTAAATAAGCTGAGATGGAGCACGGGGTTAGAGAATCAGTCTTGAAATTTTCTATTCATCACTGAAATATTCCTCCACATTTNAACCAAACCAACCCATGCTGCTTGTAATAAAAACAGCAAAAAAAAAAAATCCTCCCCGAAACCTTTTCTTCAGTAAAGGGGAGAAAAAACAGTTGCTGGAAACTAGACCTGTTTGTATTTCTAAATGCCGGCCGCTTTCCAACACTTATTGGATAACTCGGACATTTCAACAGCTCACACTCAGGCTTTAAAAGCGCTATTTTGGTCTGTGCTACAACAAATCCTTTCGGTCTCGTTGCTCATATATTTTCATCGTACACTTGTTTTCGGTTCGTAGCGATGATTTTTTTTTGGGGGGGGGGGACAAGCGAGTAATTCCTTCTTAATTGTTGCAATATTTTGTGATTATCCTCGCAACGTGGCTCATCTGACAGCGTTTTAGTGCCACTGAGCGATGGTTAGCAGCGTACGGAGGCTTATGTAGGCTGTGAGCTTGTGAGAGTCCTCAGGCTGGTGTGGTTGGGAGCACGGCAGGAGTCATGGACTGCGTTACTGCCTTCTCCTGTTCCAGCTCGCGAGGGAGAGAAAGCAAAGCCACCTGCGGGATTAATGGCACGTTAAGAGCAAAACGTTGGCAGAACAGCATGTAATCACGCGAAAAGATGCCATTACAAAAAAAATCCAAGGAAAAAGAGGTGGGAACAAGCTCATAGAAGATAAACGATGCTACGTGAGCTTTGTTCTTTTGCTCTGGGTCAGTGAAATAACACCGCTCGGGTGATGTACCTTGATGGGAGGGTTGACGAGAAGGGTTTCAAGGCAACGTGTGACAAGCCACCGATTTGTTAGAGTTGAAGGTTTCATTGAAATAATTACGCGTGAACCTTCTGTTCCCTTGTTTATTATTGTGCAGTGGCTAAACTGAACGGAAATTTAACGGTCACGGCCGGTAACGTAAGATTTTAAGTTATTAGTATGTACCAGAGCACTGCAATACAACTCAAGGTAATAATTTAAACCGAGGAAGAATCACAAGCAGCAAGAACAAAGCCCTTCAATATGAATTACTGTATTACGGTTATGTATGTAGGTGCCCGTCCCAAAGCACGTGTGTTTGGGGAAAATGCAGTCCGGGTACCCTCCTGTGATCTTGGTTTTCATTGCTTTTGATCAAAGAAAATCTCTTTGCGTCATGGGTGAGAGGCACCGTGGTGGGGATGGCACTTGAGAGGTATTATTCCCCTTTTTAGGAGAGCTGTTGGAGAAGCAGTGAATCTGCCTGCCGTGATTTGTAGCTCCCGCTGGCAGTACCTGGAAAACTTCAAGTTTTCAGTAACATTCACGGATTTACTAGAGGGGGTTTTAGCCTCCCTCCTTGCGAGCCTTGTGCTGGTACCAGGCGCTGCCTGCCCCAGCGTGGGCTTTCGCATCGCTTGCTACCGTTGCTGTACAATATCCACCCTGCTCTTTCCTTCTCCCCAAATAAACTCTGCAAGGATCTTGGTGAAGTTAAATGCAATTTTTATATATATATATATATATATATTTATTTTTTTTTCCTTTTGCCGCCAGTGATGGGATTTATGGTGTGATCTTGTGCTTCATCCGCTTGAATGCACCAAAGGAAACCAAGCCAAAGTCAGGGGGCACATCTCATGGCCCCTGATGGCGTCAGGACTGTTGGCGTATGCGGCATAAATTAAAATAGTGGACAAAAGCTTTGGCAAGGGAGAAATATGAACGTTGGACATGGGAGCTTGGGAAGCAAAACCCATTTCAGTGCAGAGCAGGAATTGTTTCCAACCGCCGTTTTTCTTTTCTCTTTCAGGCTGTGACCGTGCGAAACTCCATGGCTAAATCGTTGTACAGCGCCCTGTTCGACTGGATAGTGTTCAGAATTAACCACGCGCTCCTCAACTCAAAGGACATGGAGGAAAGCACCAAGGTAACGTCTTGCCAACTCTTCTGGCTACACTCTCGTGTTTTTAAAATAGGTAACTACGGGATAAAACATTACCCAAGCTCCTAACAGCACATTGCTTAACATAAAGTTAAGTTTTCCTCGGTTAATATTTTAGACTGAGTACATTGTTATTTTAAGTGGCGTTTGCTGAGCCGGGAAGGGTGAAGCATCTCAAATAATATATCCTCAAAGCAGCCGGGGAAGTGGTTTTGTTGTAGCCACAAAAGCGTGTTCCCCCACCCCCTCCAGGTTCAATGCCAAATAATTTTCCTCCTTGTGCGTAAAACTGTAGGGCCGTGTATAATTGAGGGGGGAAAGGGGAAATCTTGCTAACGCGAGGTGCTTTGATGAAGTTGCTCCATAAAAATAATTAGAAAAGGTGCACAAGCTGTGGTGTCGGTAGGTACTGAGATAGCACATCTATAACAAGGCAGGAAAGTGAGATTAGTGGCAAAAAAAAGGTCACAATGGGAAGAGCAAAGCCGGCGCAGTGCCGAACTGCTTTCCCAAAGAATTTATGGAAGGGTTGACATGACGTTTCCTGCGATAGCAGGGCTGGATGCCATGACCCAGGACATCCTCTCCAAACCCTCTCATCCACGCTCGTTGTGGCGGGGAGATGCTGACCCCAGAAAGTACGGGTGTACGGATACGTCCACGCACGCACGTGCTTGCAGCTCGCCAGCCACCCTTGGCTTGGAAGTTTTGGGCACGGGCCAGCAGCGCCTGTTGGGTTTTTTGGGGAGGTTTGTACACCCAAGCTGCCAAAAGGAGAATTGTTTGCTAAGCGCTAACATTACGTTTGAATTATGCCATAGGACCAAAGTTGCAGAGGATTGCAGGGTCGCTGGTCCTTTATTTAACTCTGTAGAAATGCTTGTGGAGTGTAATTATAGACTGGAAATAAATACCCGCGTATAAAATTTGGTAATAGGCTTTTCTGACAAGGAGGGTTGTTAAAGTGGGTGACATCCAGCGTGTCTTCTGACTGCATGTGCTTTCTCTCCCTCTGTTTAATATTTTACCAAAAATGTTGTGTTCTTTCCTGATTATTTTTTTTTCCCAAGTCATCAAAAATTTTGTCTGGGCTGTCAGGAAGAAAACACTTTGGTGAAGCAGAAAAGGTGGATTTGTTTTGACAGAGACGTGCATCTCAAGTACTAATTAATATATTATTTTTTTTTTATGATCCAATGATTTAACAAAATATTATCTGCTCTGTAATATTTAAATACAAAATCCGATTAGGACACTGTTGCGTGCTTAGTCAGCGTGTCTGTAATAGCAGGGCACAACGGTAGGTGTTTATGGGCCGTTAAACTTTGGTCCCAACCTCCAATCTCAGCAGGTAAGAGCCAGAACAGCCCAAATTCTTGCTGTTTTCCAGCATCACCGCTGCACGTTAACCTTCTGCTCCTTCCAGCCAAGACTCCTGTGCAGCGGAACCACCTTCCCCTTAGCCTGTCTCCCTATATCATCTTGTGAATTCCCAATTCCTAGTTCTGGGTTGGTTTTGGGGTTTTTTTTGCCCAAAATTGCACAGTGTAGCAATAAGATCCAGGTCAGGCAGCAAGCGCCGGGAGCGGCATTGCCCTTGCGCCAGAGCAGATCCGCCTTCGCTGGCAAAGGCCCAGGACCCGGAGCTGCAGGAACGTGCAGGCTCGTACCGGCAGCGAGATCCAGCGAGGCGGTCCTGGGCTGTACACGGACCAGGTTTTCTGAAACAGGAAGGGACTGCACAAAATACCAAGAAATATATATACTTCTGGAGACCAGAGTGTGATTAGGTTTGTCTTCAGAGTCCTCTATGAACATTGATTGATTTTTGCAGATCTCCCAGAAATCACGATAATGATTCCTGCCTGATTTATGGGTGGAGAGGTTAAAGAAGAGAGTTTGTGCTTATTGTGCAGAGCTGCAGAGAGCAGCTTCGTTAAACATTGACTAGCCAATTTTCTCTTGAGTTGTTCTACAGCGTCACCTCCTCGCCCCTTTTTTTGGCCCCTGACTTGGGGTCCGTCCAGCACAGAGGGAGGAGAGGCACCTGCCTGGACCAGGCAGGGCTGGGAATAGCTGCTCCTTTGCCCTCAAGGAATAACGCCGCTGCCAACAAGCGGACGAGGGCATCCCGGGCTCTGTGGCGGCTGCTGAGACACCAACCAGCAATTACCACCCTTCTCTGCCCTGGAGGAACCGAGCTGACGCTGATTAATTTGGTTTAACTTCACAATCCTCTTGAAATCCTTTTCAGCTCATGCTTGGAGAAACCCCAGATGAGGATATAGGTTCTTCTTAACCTCCCCTATGTGGTTTTGAGGTTGGGCAACACCAACAAATAACTGGAAGGTAGACTGGGAGCAGGGGCATCTCCAGACCCTGGGATTAGGTCTTCTCTGCAAGGCAAGATCTCATCACTCGGGTGACATCTACTTGCTGGCATCTACCAGCTCCCTCAAAAATATCTCCTAAACACACTGAGTCTCTGATTTATGAAAGAAAAACACAGTCTTGCACCTCACCACGAAAGGTTGCTGACTCCTGAGTTTGCGGTGGGTGAGCAATATGCGGCTCACCCTGCAGTGAGTGTCCTGGCTTAATCCCAGCCCACACTTGCCACCAATATTCCTCTGATTTTTAAGATATATTTTGAAATAATCCCGCAGGCGGTGGAGGTTCAGAAGGTTGTCAGATGATGGATTTTTGGCAGAGGGGCTTGCTTATATGACAGTCATGTCATATAAGCCTCAAAACCGTCTGAATTCAGAGCGCGTATGGGAGGAGAAAGGCATCCGAAGCTGATGAGAAAAATGAATATGAAAGCGTGTCTCTTTGAGTGTTAAATTTGGATTTCAGTGGTCATGCACAGCTGCCCTATAAAAACTCTCGAGAGCTGGTATAACCTCCACAGAAGTTGGCTTGACCGAAGGTACCGTTCACCTGGTTGCGGTAGCTTAGGGCTTTGACGTGAAGGCTGGAGGTTGCAGAAGAAGACATTGCCCCAGCTACCTAGCACAACCCCGATGATCAAAACTCATGGTCAATCAAACCAGGGGTGGACATAATACTCCTCGGTGCAGGCTGAGTTTGCCGAGGAGGCTATTTATAGGTAGTTAAGCGTATTTAATTGCTGGTGGACCGTGTGGTTTGGTGGTAGGTGGGAAGAAGACCTAAATCCTAACAAAGACCATGCCCCAAGAGGACTTGGGATAATGGGAATGGAGACAATTTTCATATCCCAATATGTGTGTTTATTTGATGTCAGCAGTAAGGAGAAGATCAAAAGATGAAGCTGGGTAAAAAAAAATAAACACCCGGCGGTCGTTCTTCCACTGTTTTTCAAGCAAGTATTTGGAAGATGTAAATCAGACCTTTGATATCCAAATTTAGTTAAATGTACAGTGAATTATTTTGGGAAAACACAGTGGGATTTGGCTTATCTTGCTTGCTGACAGGATTTGTAGCATATGATTTCTGAAGAGAGTTGTGAATAAGTTATTTGATGCTGCTTGTTTTATGCTCATAGCAATGCTGCTGTGTATCGGTTTCGCTCCGACTCCGTTTTCCTTGGTCTTCTCTCTGTCACTTTTAACTTCTTTTATGTTCTCATGATCCCCTACAAACTGTCTGAAATTTGACCTTTATTAATGAGGTCAGAGACTTTTCCTCCTCTTGAGAACTAGATTACTAAACCTCACAGAGTCTCTTATTTAATTCCCCTTCCATAAATTAGGTTAAGAATTGTTAGAAGTCCGTCTCATTGCTTAAAATGATGATACAGTGTAGGTCGCGGTGGACCAAAAGGCATTTCTCCCAAGGGTTTTTTTCTAAGCTTTTCCCATTTGGTTCTTGTGAAGTGTCTTCATTTCTACCTAAATAACCCTGCTGCTCTTTTCACGTGAGGTGCTGCATATGTGGTGTTGATGGCGAATGCAGATTCATGGCCATGAAGAAAATTCATTTCAATTAATGGCCGTGAAGAAAATTCATGGCTGAATTCAGGGAGAATTCATGGCCGTGAAGAAAACTCATTTAAATTTAATCAGCTAGTTAATTCTTGGCTATCCGACCTCAAACAGAGGAAAAATTGCTGAACGTGCAATGGGTTTAATGGATATCTCTTCGGTAGTTTTAGGTCCCAACTTCCGAATTTGTATCAAATCACCGCCTCTCACTTTATAGAATAGGTCATCAGGTATATTGTGGTGATGTAGACTGGAGTAGTCCTTTTAGATTTAGTTGTGATGGGGTTTTGTTTGTGGTGTTTTGGGTTTTTTTTTACAGTATTCGCTTTGGAATATTATTTTAAAAAATTAAAAAAATTAAAACAGATAAAAAATAAAAAATTACAATAAAAAAGGTTTTTCCCCAGAATTGGAAGCAAACCTGTTTGTGATTGCCAAAATACCTCCCCGGTGGAATGACATCACCAACCTGCGTTTGGGGTGACATAAATCAGCTCGAACTATTGCTATTTACTGGTGGTTTGGGAATTGGAGAGCACGTGAACGTAGCTTGAAGGCGGTTACTTGCCAAAAGCCCTTAAAACTCGTGCTCGGTGTTTAAATGTCACGACTGTGACATTTTTAGAGAAGCATGAGGTCATTTTTTATCATCTCAACCAGAAAGTGATTCCTAACCCAGGGTTCGCCCAAATTTTAAAAATCCTTGTAGATGTATGCTTCTAGTTACAGGAATTTTGCTATAGACTTGATGTACGAAGTAATACAGTCGTCCACTGCAGGCTTGTCCNTACGAAGTAATACAGTCGTCTGTGCTGCCGCCTTGTTAATTTTCAAGGTTCGTTTTGATAAAGGAACAACATTAACGTATAAACTAGACTTTGCTAATTGACGTCTAAATTATCGTACATCTTTGCGTGATTTCCTTATGGCACTCGTTCAAAGTGTGAATTTGAAACTGAAGAATTAGAAGATTTGTAAATGTAAAACTCCTTTTGATTATTTTCGTTAAATATTGAACTGCGAACTTAATCTTAAAAGCAGCCAAATTACATGCTTTTGTCGGGCAGTTTAACAAAAGAATTTCATTTACACATTCCTCGATGAAATAATTTTTTTCACCTTGCTGTAAGAAATGACGCTGTACCGGGAGATTCGCGCTGCTTTACCATGGAAAACCTGATAGAACCCTTTTGCGTGGGTACCACGAGATTTTTAATTTTTTTTTTGGCCAGAAAGCAGAAAAACAGCCATAAATTCCCCATTTCTCATTTTTAAAAGTTTTACCAACTTAAATGCGTTGACCTCTTTCTTTCGGGAACTCCGTGATGCTGCCTCCTGCAACAGAGGGCAAACAGCCTGACTCACCGCAGAGCTCTGCCCCAGTTTCTCTGGCGTGAAACTCTGCACAAAAAAACCCCAAAAAACCCAAAACCCCACATCTTAAAATTTGTGTTCTGGAGGTGTTCGGGAGTTATCCACATAAGGATGTGAGAAAAATGCTGGTTTTCCCCGTGGAACAACCGTGGCAGAATTAACCCTCCTCATCCTGTACTCACGGTTTGATTCCTGCAGTGATTTTGTTAAATGCAGATCTATTTATTTATTAATTCTGTGCATTTTACCTGTCAGAGCTTGTTTAATTTTGGGTGTCAGCAAAAACTTATAAAAAGACAGCTTCAAATTATGATCAAAATAGCCATTTTATTCTATATATAACTGTTCTGGTTTGCTGTATAAATGTATTTACGCGCACACATTAAAATATATTTTGTAGCAGTTTCAACACAATAAATGAACCAGCGTTGAAAAAAAGGGGGAGGGTTTTGTGCTCGGCTATTTCATATTAAATTATGTTTGTGAAAGCTTGAAAACCCTGTTTAAAGTTTTCGCTCGTGGCAGGGGCTTAACTACGTCCACAGAGCATCAGCGTGGCGCTCGTGAGAGCCGGTGTCGGTAATTCCATAAGGATTCTGGAAGTGTGAACGTTTTATTGTCTAAGTCTTGTTTTTACGTAGCGCGATAGAGACTTTTATCTAGGGTGATTTTAGGGAGCTCTTGTGGATTACAGGGAGAAGCTTGCACGACGGTAGGGTGGTTGGGTCGGGATTTGCTTACGCAAGGGCCGTGTGAATGGAGCGTCGGTGTTGCAGATGAGAAAAAGTCGNGTGTCGTAGATGAGAAAAAGTCACTTTGTCGGGTTTCCACCATCACTTTTTCCATGTATAATATCGACAAAATAGGAGCTGCTAATTATACAAAGAGTTTAAGAAGAATTCTTCCTGAAATCTATTTAAAAAAAAAAAAAAAGGCAGAAGATTTCTGCTTGTTAAGCTGTTTTTTTTAATGAATATATCTGTGAACAAAAGGGTTGCCACGTTTGTTGGGACAAGAAGGATGCTTGACCCTCGGGAAGCAGCGAGCGAGAGCGAATGCCTCTGCCAGGCTCCGTCCTTGGTCCAGTGGCTTCCCAATTTCCATCTTCTGGTCAAACGGCTCTTTCTCATGGGCGTTTCGCCAAGTGATGCAAACTTCTGGGAAGCTGGCCANTTTCGCCAAGTGATGCAAACTTCTGGGAAGGTGGCCAAGGACAGGACCTTCAGTAGTCATCCTTGTCGTGGCATGGGTGGGGGTGAGGAGGTAGAGTCTGGCCCTGGAATAGGGAGAAAAGCCTGAATGAGGGAGACGGTAGCCAAAGACCTCTTGGGAAAATGGATTAGAGTCTTATCATTGTGCTTTTATGCTTGTTTTTTATTGTGTTCACTTGTTCTGGGAGCCAAAGTCCGTATCATACAAAGCTTCAACTCACAAGCCGGGTGGCCGCTCTGCCCACAGCAGCTCTCTCTGTTCCAGCCGTAGGTGGTTCCCTGGTCAGGAGTCGAGCACAGAAGGAATATTTTCCTCCCACGTTACGTGGTGGGTTGAAAACGGACACGCTGCAGCACGGAGAGACTTGTGGATCGTCTGGTTTATGTTTCTGGCACTAGAGTTAGGCTAGTCTCAGGAAGGTAGTCTTATGAAATCCAGACTGCAGATAAGACCAATAAAATTAAAACCAGGGTGCCTGGCAGCTCTCAGGTTCTTCTAAGGTGGAGGCGTTTCTCCTCCCTGCTTGAGATTTGTTTTATTTGACCAGTGCTAGTGCTTTTACCTTGCTTAATATTTTTATATAATTAATTGTAACATATGAACAGAGTCCATGTGTAAGTGAGATGGCTTTGGTCAGACCGCAGAGCGTGATTTGCTAACAAACTGCTGGTGGACCTCTCTGTGCACGTGTCCTTGAGGCTCTTCACTCCTTTTCTGATGACAACAGGCTTGCTACGTGGACACAGCCTGAGTTTTATCTGTAACTACTCATTAATTACTTGTTTTAACAGAACAGTCATATACAGGTTTGGAGGTTGCAGCAGGAATTATACCTACTTAAGCTTGTTTTTCATCCTGGCTCCCTGTGTCAGTGAGCTTTATCTCACTGTCCCCATGTTCTTCTTCCCATGGGTTTGCCAAGTCCGTCTGACAGGCAGAGGACTCAAGTTTTATGAAAACCAGTACCTACATGAAGGAGAAATGTCCACCTTTCTACTCCCATTAAGGGAAGGAAGGATAGTCTGAGCTGGGGAGTGACGGGTTGCACTTGCTTGCGGGCCAACATACGTGTGGCCAGGGGTCCACTGCTGCCCCTTGCCTGGCTGGTACCAGGGGAGAGGGGTTGGTTTGGGAGGAGAGGAGGGAAGCCAGGAGGCTGCAAGGCAAGCTGTGAATTCATAGCAGCGTTGGCCTCGTTTTGCCGACATAAAAAACCTTGGTGCACCCACATCTTGATGAGCATCTCGAGAGGTCATTGTAGGTGAGAGGAGAGACCAAACAGACTTTGGCTTTTCAATTTGGAGAAGAGGCTGGGGTGGGATATGGTTGAGGTCTACAAAATCATCAAAGTGGTGGAAAAAATGCAATTTAGAACTGTAACTCACCAAATCCTGCAGTTTATGTTATGGGGTATGGATTTAGTAAAAGAAAACACTTCTCTATTGTGAGCTTGTAGAAGTTGACCTGAGAAGCTGTGAAGGATCATAGTGTCAATGTGTTCCCAAAAAAATTGGATGGGTACCTCTTTACACATCTCTTGCCCGTGAACTGAAGGGAGAACAGAGGTGCCTCTCCGTTTCCCTCATCCCAAAACTGTGGGCGCTGGTAGAAAAGGGTGATGGACCACAGAAGAGCCATGCTGAGATACCCAGGATGGGACGTCCTGTTGCCATGGTTGGAGATGCCGGGCTGGGAGGACTGTTGGGCTAGTCCTGTAGAGCATTTCTTGTGTCCAGGTGGCAGGGGCTGGGATGGCCGTGCTGGAGCACGGTGCCCTGGGACAGCATACGTAGAAAATGAGGCTTGGTTCCCTTGCCTGCCCAGAGACCTTCATTCAAGGCAAGCAGTAGCCGAGTCTTCAAAGGGCACAGAAGGCAAGGAAGGCCATGTTGGATGGGGCTTTGAGCAACCAGGTCTAGTGGGAGGTGGCTTTGCCCATGGCAGGGGGATTGGAACTAGATGATCTTTAAGGTCCTTTCCAACCCAAACCATTCTATGATCCTCTGAAAGCACACTCTTGGGTTGTTAGGTTAGAAAAAGAGCTTTTGTTTTATTTGTTCATCAGCTCTGTTGCCTAAGTTTTTAATTACGAAGGAACCTNTTTAAGGTCCCTTCCAACCCAAACCATTCTATGATTCTCTGAAAGCACACTCTTGGGTTGTTAGAAAAAGAGCTTTTGTTTTATTTGTTCAACAGCTCTGTTGCCTAAGTTTTTAATTACGAAGGAACCTGCCTCAGGGGATGGATTTGAGCCCTCTTTTTCAGCAGCATTACTATTTTCACCTTACTCTTACATCCCCTTCAGTAAGGCGAGAGCAACTCAATGTTTCCAAAAGTCAGTCCGTCTGGGTCACCCTTCTCAGTAGGAGACATTCATCTGATCCACTTGATATGCAAGGTGGATATTTTATATTTGATACTATTTTACTTCTGACCAGACTTATTTTCCGTCGTTGCAATGGATTGTTTCCGTGCAAGCCTCTGCCCTGCAGGTGTTTCTTCGGAAGGCTTGCAGCTGGAGCACGTTTGTGTAGACACCCTGTATTCACCTTGTAGACATGTTTCTGTGGACTTCCTGGTGTAAGACTTTTTTTCCCAACCCTATCCTTGTTTTTCCCCTCAAAAAATAAATACTCTCTTACATCCAATAGAATAACTTGGAACTGCGTTCAGGTTTCTTCAAAGATCGCAATTGGTCTACAAATTAAAAAAAAACCCCGACTCTAAAAGGACTTTTCTCTTAGAAAAAGGTCATCTGTCCAGATATCTAAAGTTATGTGTTGTCTCTCTGATGTAGGTGATGTCTTCCAGATGGCATAATATCAACAATTCCAGTAAAAATTAAAAGTCCTGCTATTAAGTATATTTAATTCTGTTTGTATGCTTTTGATCATGCGCTGCATAAAAATAATGCATTTACTTTATGTCATTTTATTCTAATTTGCATTCTTATTTTTCTGGCAGACTTTATCCATTGGAGTACTCGACATTTTTGGGTTTGAAGACTATGAAAATAATAGTTTTGAACAATTCTGCATTAACTTTGCCAACGAGCGCTTGCAGCACTACTTTAACCAACACATCTTTAAACTTGAACAGGTAGGTCTGGAAATATTTCGTCTCTGGTGCCAATGAGTGTTGATGTGGCTTTATGGCACTGATAAAGTTCTTCAGTTGTCCCTTTAATTCTTGCATGTTAAGGAGTGTACATTGAATTATTCGAATTTAACTTCTAATTTACCGTATGACTTACTGCTATCTGTAAAATAACATCCAGCCAGAGATTTGCTGGTTTTAAAGAAACATTTTGGGATACAGGTATCCTCAAACATCCTGAAGACCTTAACCATTGCTCTTATGTCTCCTTGATATATGCTCAGAGGGCTCATCCTTGAGCAATTTCTTTCTTGCCTTTGCCTGGACTTGCTGCTGTGTCATTTAAGATGACATACAAGTTATTTTTCAGCGTCTGTTGAAAATGCCACCCCAATTTTCTGGTGGTTTTTTGCTTTCCAGTGTTAATTTGTGGGGAGGGAGGGAAAATGTCACTCTCATACCTGTTCTGCAAGGTCAAACTTGAGATCTTTACAACCTCCAGTAGCCATGGCAGATTAGGAAAGGCTGAACTTTAAGCTTTGCTTTAGGTTTGTTAAGACTGGGTGTTGCTTTACCACCTCAAATTAATGCGCTGTAAGAGAGATAACAAAAATACAGGCCATAATTTAGCAGGTAACATATACGACAAGATGGCATAGTCTATTAATTAGGATGGGAGGAGGCTTCTCCAAACATAATTTTTTACCTAACAACAAGCAGGACAAGAAAACTGCTAAAGTACGTGTTGTTTCATGGATGCACGACATATAATTGGGCTGTATAATAAAGTAAATATGTTGTAGACCTACAAAATGCCTTTTTTCAATGCCAGTCTGCGTGCCCTCCCTTCGGGTGAAATTCTTCTCTGGGTGAGGTCAAGGGAAATCCTCCTTATCATTAGTTTCAGTAGAGCTAGTATTTGATGAGCTGCGCTCTGCGGCCTGAATCCAGCTGAGATCAAAGAATTAAACGAGCCCATCCCAGAAACCTTGCTAGTTTCATTTTGGGCCTCTACAGTATTGTAAGAGAGCTGAAAAGTCAGAAAGAGAAGTCTCCTTGAACGTGAGGATGGTCAAAAAATAAGCAATATTGGTTATTAATATAATTAATGAAAGCAAAAAATGATCCGCCCGAGTGGATCATTTGGGGGATGATTGCTCTAGGGTTTGATGCTTCTCTGTTAAGCCTTTTGTTGTTGTTGTTTGGTCAAGGAGGTGGAGAGCTGGAGCAGAGCTGCTCAAACCCATTTTATTTCAGTTTTTTAACTGGTCTTTGCTGATGCACCCAACTCAATAGATGCTTTAAGAAGTTAATGGGAAAACCTGTCTGTATTTGTAGGAACAGGTCTAGTTTACCATTAGTCACCATAAAAGGGCAAACTAAAAGACTCTTGCAAAGCCAATATAGCTATTTTTTTTTCTGATAACACTTTCGAGAAGGGACTTGAGGAGGGAAGACCCTTCTTGAAAGCTGGAGGGAGATGATACCTTAGGTGAGGTGGGATTTCAGGGCACTTGTGTTTCGGCAGCCTCCGCTGGCTTCGCAGGAGCGAGCCGAGATGCTGTCATCCATAAGGGAATTCCGGTGCCTGGGCTGGGATTTCTTAGCAGGTCAGTGCTCCTCCCCGAGCCCAGGGTATATGCAGAGCTCCTGATTGCAGCAATCTGTAATTCTCCTTGGACCGGCTTATAACCGGTGACCTAATTAGCTTTCTCCCTATAAACCTGTCAAGCACATGAAGTCATTAAAGTGAGTATTTGCTGTATGGGTGAGAGGAGCGGTTGCGGAGGCATCCGATTGCAAAGGGCTCGTTCCAATTCTTAATGCCGGAGCACGTCATCCCTCTAGGGCTGGAGCGCTGCAAGCTCTGCCGGTGGAAAATATGGTCATCTCTGTATAGTTTGCTTTCTAGAAATATAAATAAGCTGCACAGCTGCATGAGCGCTAATTTTTGGGTGACTTATTCATACAGTTTAATCTTTTACTCTTGCTCTCCTTGGGAGTTGTATGCTGTGTGTAGAGGAGTGGATTTGGTGGAAAGAAAACTGGTGATACGCGTTCACGTCTTGGGACTTCATAACATCCTTCCTACCTAGCTGGCCCAAAGTTTAAACTGCTTTTTAGTGACAGTTGCCAGTCTACAGATTGGGTAGTTGATGTTGTGTTTCAAGATGGCAAAATCAGTTATATTACCTTGAGTTGGGAATTTATCTGAGATGTTTGTGGCTTTACAAGGGTTTATTCGATGTCTCGATGGCTGAAAACCAAACGGGGTTGTTGGTGATGGGTACCTGAAGTGGAGGGGTCCTCCTCTGTGTCCGGGCATAGCCTGCTCGTATCTCCAAAGCTTGCAGAAGGCTGAAGCCAGATTGCTGAGATACCTGGACATTTCTACTAGTAATTGCCAAGGCTTTTTCTTAAAATCATAGTAAACTGTGTGCAAGAACGGTATTTAGCCATGATGTAATTGTTGCTGTGGCATACTGCTGATGTTATGGAAACCAAAATACCTACCACAAAGTCGTCAAGCAGAAGTGTGGGATTATTTTAACCTTTTTTTTTTTTTTTTTTTTTTTTCCTGGTGAAATCTAATACAATGCACATTACGAATCTTTTTTTAAGCTTTCTGTCTGAAGACAATGCTATTTCCAGCGGTGTGCAAACAACTGACCTCGGGCAGTCTGACTTCAGCCTGGTGCCTCCTATAAATACAGCTGCTGTCGTGCTGCGTACCGAGAGTCTGCAAAGGTCTCCGCCGTACCAACCTCCTTCCTCTCTTTGAGCCAACCATGAGAATAACCATAAGGCATCTCTGCCTGCTGTTTGTAGAAAATAAAAGAAGGCGAAAAATGGGAAATGTTAGAGTTCTGCCTTGGATAAAGACAGTTTTGGATGTTTCCCTACCACTTTTTTCAAAACCAACTGTTCTGGATTGCTAAGGAAAACTTAGTGATGACTTGTGATGCGAGGGGATATGCTTTAGCAGATGATGGAAGAGTACAAGAGACACAAACCCTAACCAGGCGGTAAAGCCCAGGCTCATAAATCCCAGTCTATATAGGCAAACTCTTGGGTTCGGACTAATAACGATCTGTTTATTAATCTAGAAAGACTGATGTTGCAGGAATCCTAACTGCAATACAGCCTGCCCCATCACATAGCAAGGGTGGTTTTCCCCTCCCCGTGTATCTCACAGGTCTGTGGGGCCGAGGTTGGGTGAGGGGCTGTAGCCGGTAGTTGCAGCTGCTGCTTGATGCAGTGCTCGCTCAGCGCAGCAGGAGGATGGAGTGTCCTTCACCAAGCTCCGTGCAAAGTGCAGACGTGCTTAGCTCTTCCATGCAGCATGGTCTCATCCCTTCCTCAAGCTGGTGACTTCAGGCGAGACATCCCCATAGCTCTGGGGCTCGTTAGGTGCTATTGGAGCATCACACCTTGGCGGCGGTTCTCTGTTCCCCAGCTCTGCTCCATCCGCATGTCCTCCTCGAGTGGCCTTTTCTGCAGAGCACATAAGCCCAGAGGTGCCACAAGGTTTGGACAACACCCAGGTGCTTCTGGGAGAGGAAAATAGCATTTCTGCGTTGTAGCCTGGTTTTTAGTTTTGGGGTTTTTTTTCAATTTAGAGTATTGCGTGAAATAATTGCTGTGTATGCAGATGTAGTTTGGAGGTCACCACTAACGTAACACCCATGATATGAGTTTCCTCCAAGTTCCCAGATCTTTGGCAGTCTGAGGGCCAGGAATGCAAGTTTTTATCTCTTTATGTATCCCATTCTCCAAACCTTGTCATCTTTGACCTCACTGATCTTCCTCGATCCCTGCTCAGGCTCGTCTGACGCTCAGCTTTTCGGTTACCCCCACCCCACCCTCCTTTCCCTATTTTCAGCTGATGCTTTGCAAAGGTCGCGAAGGCATCCCCTAGCTTTCCATCCCACTGTTAAAAGTTCTTTTCTACCCTATTTTCTACCTTTTGTTTACCTGCCAAACCTCCATTTCCAGAACATCCTTTTATTGTTTAAAAAAATTGATGAATAACCGAGGTTGAGACCNAAAAAAAAAAAAAAAAAATAGATTATTTGGAGCGCGATCAACTGGCGTGAGTTCAGGTGTTGAGCAAAGTCTGTTTTCTGGTGTGGTCCCTGGTGAGCCTGATGTCCCAGCCAGCAAACCTCAGCCTCCTCACACAGAAAAACTTCATTTCATAAAGATAACGCGTCCTATGAAATGTTTGCTCGGCCATCTAAAGCTCCGTAAATATTTATGGAGGCGTAGAGGTTTTATTGTCCCTGTGTAGTAGGTGGAGAAATCTGACAGTCCGGACTAAATAATGAATAGCAATCTGTTCATCGCAGAGGGAGTGAATGAAGAAAAGATTTAAAAAAAAAAGCAGCGCATCATTTTGTGGCAGGACCCAGTGATAAGTAGTTTATTTAGTCTGTGAAATGGCTGTGATACCTGCAATATTTTTAAGGCATCGTGGATATGCCGGGTTTCTCCCGCCGTGCTGCTCCATCTCCCAGCAGCCGTGCATGTCACGTAGAGAAAATAAAATACCCAAACCAAAAATACAATAAATTAACTAGAAATAATTAAATTAAAAATAGATTATGAAAAAGGGTCTTTCTCCTATTGCCTAGAGCTCTTTTCCCCTTCCCTCCAGTGAGGTTTTTTTTTGCATCTCATCCCTCTGGTTAGGCATGAATGTATTTTATCTTTGTCCCCACCAAAGACAAAAGTCAGCCACCAGAAGACAACCGTTGAGGACTGGGAGGCTCGGTTCAAATTTCTGTTTTCGTTGGAGATGGGAGAGCGGGTGGTCTCCGAAAAATGCTGCCGGCAGCCGTGTGCCGTATGACAGGCGGAGAAATAACAAGCTGCACAAGTTATTGATTTATTATTTGGCTACATGCCATTGTACGTAACTCATATTTTTCTAAAAAAAGGATGTTTAGGGTACATAACTCATATTTTAAAAAAAAAATATGGGTGCTTGGAGTTGTTTACACGCTGTCTTTAGGATAGGAAGATTTCAGACTGCAGGACTGAAATAAAACACGACTCCGGTTGTCATTGGTCTCCCAAAGCGTTGGCTTGGGTCATTCCCTTCCCTGGGGAATGGGTCTGGAGCAGCTTTGTTTGCCACCTCTTTGCTCCTGAGTTTCTCCAGATGATGAACGTTCACAATATATAATATATAAAATATGATATATTACGTATATATACTATAATATCATAGAATAGCTGGAGTTGGAAGGGACCTTAAAGATCATCTAGTTCCAACCCTCCTGCCATTATCAAATATAAAAATGAACCCCTCAAAATTAGTATTCTTAAATCTGCGTAGCGGCATCCTAGGCAGGTAAATTAGCAAATGTGCTTAAAATGTCATTAGAAAATATTCTAGAAAGCTCTCCTGGTGTGATGTGCTGGTGTAAAAGACTTGGGAGATTTTCTGCCTCTTTTCTACATTAGAATTAGGTATCTATAAGAAACAGGTTTTGGTTGCTTTGTTTTGGTTTTGTGATTTATTTATTTTTTTTTAATTTGATTCCCTGACCTTTAATTTAAGCCCAGTGCAGAGAAGTACTGTATCTGTGAAGCCCAGCTTTTGTGAAAATAGCATAATTGTGGTTGACAGTGTAAAACTCTTGCGATAAATGCACCGACGGCTCCTGTTTGCAAGTTGGGCAATGTGTAAATCTGAGGTATTTCGCCTCATATTTCGCCTAGGAGAAAGAGAAAGAAAAGCAAAATTGATTTGGGAGATGGACAACAGAAGGTCCAAGCTTTTTTTTTTTTCTTTTTTTTTTTTAATTAAAACCAAACACGATTGTGCTAGAGAATTATTCAGGCAAAAAGCTGGAGAGGCGAACAGGCGGGTTCAACGTGTGGTTGTCACCACTTCATACCGCACGTGGCTTTTGGTCCGCGGGTTTGATACAGTCCTTCCCTTAACGAAGGAAGTTAAGGAGGTGGTTGAGGGTGGTTTGTGCTGCAGGTGATCTGAAGAGGGTTTGGTGTTCCTGCATGCGTTGGGGAGGAGGAGGAGGAAGAGGAGTGTGATGGTCCCGGTCTCCTCTGCTTGTCACCTGCATGGGACAATCTTGCAGTAGTGACTTAGGAACATGCGCTGCTTTAGAAATTAGGTGTCTTGTAGTGAGCAAAAGCGAAGGTTGTATTGATAAAGAGATTATCTCAGGGCAGTCCCCATGTCTTGGCCATTGCTGATGGTTTTTGTGAGCTAGGCAAGCTAAGGGGAATGTCACCAGACATCCCATACAGAATCCCGCAGCATCCAAGCATGTTCCCGGGCTCTCCTGGTACCAGTGCCTTGTCTTCCCCAAACCGTCTCGGTTCCCCCGCTCAAATCCCCTCTTCCATCCCTCATCCCACACTCCTTGCTGGAGCTCTCCAAGTTGCACATGCCTTGCTCCAGGTGCCGTTAGCCCTCGCCCAAGTCACCGTCATCTCTTGAGCCCTTTTTTCCTCTTCTCTGAACTGGTTCCTTTACTTTTTCCAGTTAAATGATGTTTTCTGCTGGTTGTGGTTCCTACTTAAATATATTAGCTAAATATATGTGGCTTTGGACTGTGCCAGGGGACAGCTCTAGGGTGATCTGGGATGCTTCTATACTGGTTTCCTAGGGACAGGCCCCAGGTCACAGTCCGGAACTACAGCCATGGGGAAATTTGTGCACATTCCCTATACCTTTGAGCTAAATTACAGACTCACAGATGGTGAGGGTTGGTAGGGACCTCTGGAGATCATCCAGTCCAACCCCTCCGACAGAGCAGGGTCACCT
>RSEF01000010.1:748905-792659 GCA_003993805.1 Himantopus leucocephalus | reverse complement strand
GATGCACCCAAAACGTAAGGCAACGACGTAATGAAATCTTGGATTATTTCATCAAAAATGCACTAGCAATACTTGTGAGCAACAGCTTTTCTTTATAAACAAAAGACCTCGATGCATATTGGTGGATTTTCGTAGGACAGCGTTGTGCGATGTGAGCTCCCTTCTTAAGCAAGAAGGTGAGCGAGAAACCTCTAAAAACCTCGGAAATACTTCAACCGATCAAAAAANAAAAAAAAAAAAAAAAAAAAGTCATATCGAGGAAGAACTGGATGGTCCATCCTGACCGCAGCTCTTCCACTTGTTATGTGTGAAATTCCTGCCTGGACAGTTGGTTTGGCATGGTGACGAGATTTTATAGGGGTGTAGCGTAAGACCAACTATATATATACGTGTGTGTGTGTCTATATATATGTCATAGGGAGTACTGTGAGCCCATTGTCAGTGTGAATGAATGAGAGAGGAATCGGGAGCACGTGTATTTATTGGCACAAGTTTGGAGTGGCGACTGGAAGGGGAAGATGATGTTCAGCCTGGAGGCCCAGTCTGGTGTTGACCATGACCACTGTGGAGGTCCCCTTCGCATTTGCTAAGCCTGATATATCTTGCAAGGACTGCGTTGAGATATATAGATATGTATTTCTTTTCCTCTTTAATTTAGATAGCGAGAAATTAAACGGCCAGCAGATCATGCAGCATCTTTAAGACTCATGCTCCTGGCTGCTGTAAAGGCAGGTTGGGAAGAAGGATCCTCCTGCGAAGGGAGCGCACGGGATCGTGGCAAGGTGTGGTTTGCCAGCTGAATCGTGCAAAATCAATTTTCCCCGTTTTGAGAGCAAAATATAATTTATGACTGAAACCTGAAGTTGCCACTGAAGCGTAGGGAGCTGATTTGAGCTCAAGGATGGACGCTGCAGAGCTAGCGTAGCACGTACGGCCGCATACAGGAAACCCTGGGCTGAACTTAGTGTTTTAAAACACCTTCTCTGATGATGGATGGTCCGAATTACACTAAATTAAAATCCCAGGCTGCGTACGCACAGCAGACAGGAGGTTGTCAGGGGGCGAAGGATCAGCCTCAAAGTAAAGCCAAATCCACTCGCCAATTGCTGAGGAGCTGCTGAAATGGTCACCTCGAAGGAGAAGACCATCTCAAGGAGCACCTTTGCTTCAAAGCCATCTACCAATGCTCCTTTAGTGGTTTGCAACTTAAAACGGGTGGCAGAAGACATGCAGGGGCAGGGAGCTTATCCGAACCCCTGCATGGCTAGACGTTATCATTAAAATAGAGTGGTTTATAAACCTGTTTATAGATTGTGTATTTATAAAGCGTGTAGATATGTATTTATATATACTGCATCTGTGGGCGCATTATTAAAATATATATTATATTTCTTTTTTATATATATATGGTTGCGTGTTTAAATTCCTTTTCTACTTAAGTTGAGAACAAACATCAAAATCCTTGTTCGTAAAAGAAAGTGTCAGCCTTGGCATCCTTGACTGGAGGGATGTCGGGAACTCGAGGCATCCGCGTCGTCTGCGGCACGTAAGCGCCGGCACCAAACCAGACATTGGTCTCGTTCATTCGGGAACTCTCTAATAAGGTTTTCCCATCTAGAGGATTTTGCATATGGAGCTCATTTTAATTATCAAATTGCACCGGGATGTTTCTGCTGAATGCTGGGGCTGGCTTATGATGCCCGTCTGCGTTTGCTGAATGAGCAATTAATCCTCCACGGGAAGGATTAATTCCTGGGTGGATGGATCCTGCATGGATGTCTCCTGGATGGAGAGATTCCCCCTACGCCTTGCTGCCATTTCCTGCCTTGGAAAAGCTTTCCCAAGCTCCCCAAGATGGATTTTAGGATACATACTTATACGGATGTATCCAGAAAAGAGCTTTTATGAGGTTTAGCGCCTTTAGTTTATCATATAACAATGACCTATTTCAATGTAATTTTTAAAACGTTAAATATCATGTCCTTTCCTGGAAGGTTTTCGATATAGTTTGCAAAATACGGCTTCGCTTCTAATTTTTGAACGGAGCTTTTTGAGACGTTATTCCTATCTTCTTGTCCGCCGGCATCCGCAAGGTTGGCGGTACCTTGTTACGGGGTAAGCTGATCAAGAGAGAAACAATTTATATGCTTGGGTTTGGTGGCTCTCAGCTTGTTGTTGCAAAGGTTTATATTTCGTGGGTGTCAAATTCACTTGTAATATTTTTTTTTTTTTTAAAGGATATTTTGAGTTTATTTTAAGCTGGGGACGTCAGCTAGGAATGGAGAGAGGCGTGGAAGGGGCTTTAATTCCTAGTTTCTCACTTTGCAAACGCCGCCTGAAGCTGAAGCAGACTGTGTTAAAGCCAAGCGCAGAGGAATTTCACACCCTTCTGCTTAGTCGTGAATTTTTAGGCAAAATATGTACATTTAGACATCCAAAAGTATCTGCCTATCGATCCCATCAGAGTGTATGGCTCTGGATTACGCGAGTTTTTACGACGGGAACACAATGGGAAGCGTTCCCACGTGGAGCTAATGCTGGAAAAATGGATTTTTCAGTTGATTTCCCACTTTATTTGGGGAATTTTTGTTGTGTAAACAAGGTTTTCCTATGCCTCGGTAATGAAAGCCTCGGGCAGATCAACTCCTGGGGCTTATCTAGTTCCGTCTGGGAGGAGGTGAATGAGCTGATGGGGTTTTCCTCTGCTCTCGTGATTCACTCCAGCATTTCTGAAGGCAGGGATTGCCGTGCTTCCGGGAAACAGAAAATGCCATAATTCCCTGGCAAGCGGTTCCATGCAAATAATTAATCATTCTGGTTTCCGTTTCCTTCTTAATATGCTTTAACTCCAAGTTGGACTTGATAGAAGCTGAAACAGCGCCGCATGCTATGTTTTACCGCTCTTTTTACCACGAGCCTTGCCCCATCCCCAGGGAAGAGGAGAGAGCGCCATCCCTGTCTTTGGGTTTTAAATATTATTTTTGGGGGGAGCTGCGTCTCGGTTTTCACTGCGACTAATGACAATGTCCCTACGGTATAAGACGTCTGCCTCCTGGGCACTGCAGTGCTGGGATATTTTCATGGCTCTCGGCTTGCAGGCTGTGTGGCCGGATGCCCGACACCCTCCGGACCTCTTTAGATCGTGACACATTTTTGACCTTTGATATCCTGTGACAGGGCAACAAATGCCGTCCGTCGTGGAAAAACACACGCTGTTATTATTCAGGCCTGAGTTTTCACTGCCTTTTGATTTGAATTTAGTAATTCCTTGGTTTTGTGCTTTAGGACAGATGGGTTTTTATTGTTATTTAGAATTATAATTATTTAATTTTTATTATTTTTATGGCTTTTATTGTGTATTTTTATCAGGTCTCTTCTGTTTCATTTCTTCTCTGGGTTGCTATGCTTCTCTTCCCATGTTTTTCAAGCTCCTGATCGCTCCCTCCAACCACCTCTTAATTTTACCATATGATTTTGGGGAGCAATAGCCCCCAGTGAGCACGATACTCAAGTGTGAGCTTAAAAATCATATTTAATGCTTTTTCCTCCAATTATGCTTTTTAGCATTTGGTTCTACGTACTGTCGACCATGGCTGGATGTGGAGTAATTCATAATAGAACATGTGTGGATGTGTAGAGATGTTTTCCAGCACCTCCAAGACGCTGTTGGGCTCGTGGGTATTTTCTCCCACTCAGGATATGTAAACCTTTAATTCTGCTGCGGATCAGAGCGTGTTTCTGTCTGGCTTAGCATTGAAATAAAATCCTGATAAGAGAACTGGTCCAACGCTCCTGTAAAGATAATGGGACTTGTTTCTCTACACGTTCAACTATAAAATTACAGATGTTTTCTGTTCCTAGCAGTAGGGTTTCCATCAACCCTTGCGTCCCAGTTGGGAGGGTTTTCCTGATGCTCGGCATGCATATTTTAATCTTGAATTCGTTATTCTGCGTGGCGTAAGCAGTGTTTGTACTCTGGGGTCGGTTGTAGGCAGGCAGGGTTTCTCTTTAATAGCGCTTAGCTGTCTTTATGAGCGTTCCTTTAATTTTCATATATAAAAATGTTGGAAATTCTGCCACATTGTGTTTATTTGGTACCCCAAATCTTACACGCTAATATGTCTCGGGTAACGTTGTGGGATATTCAGTAAAGATTTATACTCATATTTTGAGTATGTGCCTTTCAAAGTTGGGACCCACATTTTATGGTCCTTTTTTATGGTCTTTAGGGTCTTTTTTTTAATGTTTGAATATCACAAATTATGTTGGTGCGTTCAGGTCTATCTGAGCATTTTAAGCTCTAAAAAAACCCATCCCTTGCAAACAAGAAAAACTCAAACGAATACTGCCTTTTCTTATGAGCCACCTCCCTGCTTAGCCACATCTTTCTAAATATCGAATGCGATAATGAGGTACATATATATGGGGGTTTTTTTTCCCCCTAAAGAGAAGAGAGATGAAGCCACCAACCCCCTTCTCTCCTGAGCTTCAGCTGAGTCAGAGAGGCCAAATCCGCATTACGCAGTTTTGCTGACCTGGCTGCTGCAGTGAGTACGCGCCGATGCAGCTACGGCAACACAATCCTGCTCTGATTTGAGTGACGGCATTGGAGAAGTGATTTGGCTCGCGCCGGCAGAGCAAGTCCGTTCGGCAACGTGCGGTGCCAACGTTGACGTCCTGCCAACGTCATTGTGGTCAGGGCAGCAGAATTGCTTCTAAATGCGCAATTGGGAAGCGTTAATCTCCTCGTGGTGGCTATACAGGACCCCCAGAGAGCAATCGGTAGCATCTCACCCAGTAATTAAATGAAAATATGGAGCTGTTGGAGTCTAAAAAAAAAAACCCGAATGTCTTTTTTTGGTTCTTTGCTCAATTCCTTTTGCCAAGTTTGGGAGCTCAGTGCTCTCTTCTCCGCTGAACGTGCATCGCTCCACCTTCCAGCAGACCAGATTTCAGCTATCCAGGGTTGGGAGGAGTAAATCCGTACATTTTTGTTGGGAGTAAGGGTGCCAAAAAATAGGACTCTATGGACTTTACTGCGCTAGAAACTTTTGCAGATAATGGTAATGTCAACAGGTTAGTTCTTGACGTAAAGGTGGTCTTCTAGAAATAGGACATTTGAATTTGCCCCTAAACATAGCGTAGTTTTAAGTCAAAGTATAAATTTAAGCTGATTTTTAATTAACCTCCAGTTTGAGGGGGTTTTTTTTGTTTGAATGGGCTGTAAGCGTTTGGTATTGTCTTCATCTTGACCTAAGGTTTGTTAAATGAAAACCTGATGTTGTTTGGATCTAATTCCTTAATATTCAAGTGCTCTGCGAGGAGCGTGCGCGTGTCAAAGGATGGCAGAGATTTTATTGTCGTAAAAGCGAAGGAATATTTGGAGGTAGCTTTTAAGGATGTCTCCTGAATTCTGCAGAACGATAAATACAGAAATCGTGTAGAAGATTAATAACTGAAACTTGAGTAAGTTTAACGTATACATATGGACGGCAATGATTTTACCCTAAAGCTGCTGCTTTTCTGCGCACAATTTGCACGGTGTTCTGCAGACCAGCAAAAACCCAAGCAATTACATCGGTCAGTCACAAAGCCGTAGTTATTTCTCCTGGGCTGTGATTCTCTCTAAAGACAACCAAACCGATAACTGGAAAAATGCTAGGAAAAAAGAAATAAGGGGAATTTTTTTCCGCTTAAGCTTTGGAGCAATTGCTCTGGCATAGCTTCTACTGCTGCGTACGCTCCACTCTTGAAATGAGAGCATGTATCTGAGTTATTGTGGAAAAGGTTATTAGTTGAGGACTTTAATCCCTCTTCGTGTTTGGCCAACGCAGCCGGAGGTTGCATTGGGGATGGAAGGGAGGGAGGGACAGATGTGGGGAACAACTGCACAGCCCGTGTGTGAGTGTTTCTGACCCAGCCCAGAGGAAAAAGAAGAGCAGAGGAGGGAAAATTAGCCAAAATCTTGCAGCTGAAGTAACCGAGGCCAGGAGGTACGTGATGACCGACCTCAGGTCATGCACCGTCTGTTGCAGACCTGAAGATGAGCCTAAAGAAGTAGAGACCTTGAACTCAGTCGTCTTTTATGGTCATTTACTGGCATATATTTGGGGGAAAACAAAAACCCAGCTGGCATTGCTAATTAGTTATTTTGCACCAATCTTTGGATGAGTCGAAAATTTTTGGTGTGGTGGGAAGAGTTTCACATCTGGATGTCTAGAGGGCTCCTAGAGCAGAGGGATGACGTGTGCCTGGTTTAGAGGTATGCAGACCTAAAACTCTAGATAATTGGGGTTTATGGGGGGGACAAAAAAATATATGTATAAAGCCCCCATACGAGTAGTTCAAAAAAGAGTCGCGATAATAAATAGGTAAGCCAAGTAACGGGCACCAGCCACCCGTCATCGTTAAAATAAGGCTCTTCTTTTGTCGTCACGGCAAGGTTTATTGCTCTCTGGCTGCTCAGGACCAGACCTGAGCGGGCGAAGCTGGGACTAATGGACCCTGCATCTGATTAAGCGGCTGTCAGAAGCAGGCGGTTGATAAATGATGCCGACTCCCATTACCGCTGCATGCATCGCCGTCTCTCTCTTCTAAATCACTCAGGAGAAGCTTATGGTTGCTCAAGAAATATGCAATCTTCTACGGTTGGCTGGATGGCCGTATAGAAGCTTTTTTCCTGACTTGCACTAAAAATACAACAAATCTTAGTCAAATAGATGATTTTTTTAAAAATGCTTATAGTTTAGCAGGGGCCTGTGAATGCTGTTCTGCATGCCTGCTACGTCCTGGTTGTTCTATAGGAACCCGAGAAAAAAGAAAAAAAAATAAAAGAAAAAATAAAATTCGTAGTGCGGAGTTGTTCGTTATGTTCAAGAATTTTTTTTCTTCCAAAGGGCTGCGTTCTGTTTTGGACCTGAAAGGCTTTAGAGCTGTTAAAAACAGCTTCTGTGCATCCACGCATACGTGTACGGTGTGTATGGTTGCTGTGAAAGTATACGGTGTCTCANGTGAAGGTATACGGTGTCTCAAATACTGAATTCAGGACCTCATAATTTTTTAGCAAAAATTTCCCTGTGAGATGTCTCAAAGCACTCCGGGATCTTTCATTCTAAAAATAATATATGCAGAGTTCATGTTAATTTTGGATGGGGATTCTTTGGAGAGTTGGAAGAACGTACTTTTTTTTTTTTTTTAAGTTATTTGCTCATATTAAAAATAAAAGCAGAAGCAGCAATAAAAATGAATTGGATTGTTACAAAGGTGCAACATATTAGTGC
The DNA here is from genome assembly GCA_003993805.1 of Himantopus leucocephalus. Classification (NCBI taxonomy): domain Eukaryota; kingdom Metazoa; phylum Chordata; class Aves; order Charadriiformes; family Recurvirostridae; genus Himantopus; species Himantopus leucocephalus. The sequence goes on along the minus strand of RSEF01000010.1, from coordinate 785,379 downwards.
AATTTTGAGGATTCTTTTTCCCTTTTTTCTTCAATTCTGCCATCAAAATGTCTTATGATAGAGAAGTAAAAACGCAGCTTGGATCAGTAGGACTTTTTCCAACACATGGAGTAAGGTGCACATCCAATATCGCTGTTTTGAGAGTGAGTCACAAGTCTTAAAAGCATATGATGAAAATTATGACTTTTTACGGACAGACCAGCTTGACTTTCTTCCAAACACCCTAAACCAATTTCTACAGAAGACTTCTCAAAGTAATCCAGTTGAAAATCTATCTCGGAGGAGAAAACTTTTCGAAAAGAGCAAGGGTTGGAGTTATTTTGGTGGAAAATAAATCGCTTTTTTTGCCGCAGCATGAATTTGGGGACGGATCCTCACTTTTACTGTAAAGGTTTGTGGCTTTGCTGGTCTTGGAGCGGTGATTTCTGCGAGCTGGAGGTCTCTTCGTTAACCCTTATAGCACCAAGCCATTAATAGTGTGAGCTATAGAAGAGTAGAGCCCAGTGGAACAGGCTGCCCAGGGAAGTGGCGGAGTCGCCATCCCGGCGGGTATTTAACAGACGGGCAGATGTGGTGCTGAGGGACATGGTTTAGTGGTGGGTTTGGCAGTGTCAGGTTGATGGTTGGACTCGATGATCTTAAAGGTCCCTTCCAACCCAGACGATTCTGTGATTCTAAGCGGAAAAGGAGTTATATTCCTTTTTTCTATGTAATTAAATGAATATGTTGTACCACCATNGTATTTAACAGACGGGCAGATGTGGTGCTGAGGGACACGGTTTAGTGGTGGGTTTGGCAGTGTCAGGTTGATGGTTGGACTCGATGATCTTAAAGGTCCCTTCCAACCTAGACGATTCTGTGATTCTAAGCGGAAAAGGAGTTCTATTCCTTTTTTCTGCGTAATTAAATGAATATGTTGTACCACCGTTTTCTTCTAGCAACTAAATATTACTTGATGCAAATACATCGTATAACGCTTTAACAGCAAGCTAGGAAAAGGAGAGGGAGAAGCAATGATGCGTAGCACACCGTGCGTCTTTGGTAGGCATGGTCTGCCGTATAGATAACCTATGTCTGAGCAAAACTTTGGGGCACCTGACACTGTAAAAACGTCGTGCGGTTCCCTGTGGTTTAGGTTGCTCAAGTGGTTCTTTATCATTTTCTTTTGCATCGAAACGAATATTGGTGGCATATTAGCAGAAGACATGTTCATTTTGGTAAACGGTGCATCAGTTTCCATGAAAACCTTTGATTTTTCACCTTTTTTTTTTTTTTCAGCTTGCACCTAATATTGTTATATCTGTGATGTTGTTTTAGGAGGAATATAGAGCAGAAGGAATTAGCTGGCATAACATCGACTACATAGACAACTCCAGCTGCATCAACCTGATCAGTAAGAAGCCGACGGGCCTGCTCCATCTGCTGGATGAGGAAAGCAAGTGAGTAGGAAACTGTTGGTTTTGCTAATGAGATTTGTTTTTTCACTTAGAAAATGTTTATCCTTAAGTCTTACCTCTTGTGATTCTTCCCAGATAGATGCTAGTAGCTCGCAGGGCTGAGTTATCCTGTGTCTCTCGTTTCGTTTCCGAGGTGGGAACGCAAACAGTGGAGAATCAGCGAGCTGAGCAAAAAGCCTTAACAAATAATAATTAAAATTCTGTTCCAAGAATTTCTTCCATTAAAGGGAAGGGCAAAGGTTTCCTTGGCTTCTCTCCTCATTTCCCTCCCTGTCTCTTGTGGTGTAACGACGTGAAGACGCTTGAAGCTGAGCTGAGTGGAGAATCCAAGTGCATGAGTTAAAGCACGTTGTGTGGGTGCAGAGATTGAGGTATAAGGTGGATTTATCAATTTACTTTTAAAAATTAAGCCAGCGTGAACTGAGGGCAGAGGCTGCAGGGCTTCATGCGCGTCAGGGACATGGCTGAGGTTTGCATCCTTGGTTATTTAGGTCCATCCCACTTGTCTCGGTGGAATTTATCAGATGAGCTTGTGGCTTCCGGGTCTGTCTTTGGGTGGAAACTTCTGAATGTAAGAGACCTACCGTTGGATGCACATGCCGGTTTTCTCCGTGTGAAGGGCAGGGAAAGTCCAGGTGGATTTGCTGACGTCACCTCGGATCCATGTGGTTCCGATCCAGGGTGCGAGCTCTCCTCCCACCATTTGCTTGCAAGTTTCTCCTCTGTTTCTTGTCTCGTTGAGCAGACACACAGCAGTGGTAATGCTGTCCCAGTGATACTACACTAGGCTAAACAGCTTAAATTAGGTAACGTTGTGAAATATATCCCCAAGTTGCAGATTTACATGAAGTTTGAGGATGGAGGATTGGCTTGGTCTTACCAAGAGGCTTTGCTCAAGCTCTCTGTCCTTTTTCTTCCTCTCTCCTATGCCGGGATCAGTCAAGTAACTCCTCAAATGGAAGTGAGATTTGTAGGAAAGACAGCTTGATATTTCCTAAATGTGTGAATACCCCATGGATATAGAAGTCTAAGTCTCAAAACCGATGACAAAACCTTGGGGTTTCGCATAAACGCANAAACCTTGGGGTTTTGCATAAACGCGGCTACTCTGAATAATTTCCATTCAATGGGCATACAATGCAGTATACCACAATAAAAATACACCTATTTGTGCTTTTATAACTGATTTCAGACCAGTACTAAATCAGTTAAGAGTTCTTCAGACAACAGAGATACCTTGTACTTGTATATAACCACACGACAGCAGACAATACTTGCTTAATATGTGCAGGTACGGAAGTGGAAGCTCAGAATATCTCTATTTTCTCATTTGAGGTCGAGAAAGAAGTGTAAAAGCTTTTTCGCTGGGTTTACGGCTATCTTCTTATTTTTATTCTTTCCCCTCAGTTTTCCTCAAGCCACAAACCAGACGCTGCTGGACAAGTTTAAGCGTCAACACGAAGGGAACTCCTACATTGAATTTCCAGCGGTCATGGAGCCGGCTTTCATCATCAAACACTACGCGGGCAAAGTGAAGTACGGAGTGAAGGTCTGTCACCCAGCTGTTCCCCAGCAGTTGTTTTCGTTTAAATCATCTAGCTGTGATGGGGAAGGAGAGCCCCAAAGGCTCCACAGAAATGTTTTGGAGAGGGCTTGGCTAGAGAAGAGACATGAGGGTCGGGAGAGAAGTGTTTGGTGAAAAGCTTGGCTGAAATGACAAGGTGGTGGGGATTGTGTCTTCCTGTTCTCCTCCACATTGCAAGCTCTGCGTGTTGGCGTTTAGGAGAAGAATTTAGGGACATGCACTGAGGTTAATGCTGCATCCCAGCGATGGGTTGAAATAGGGTTTTGGTAGCCTTTCTGGGCTTGGTTTGTTTAGAAAACCCGACGTTTTTTGCAGCGTTAGCCATTTTTTTAATACAGGTTACGTTAGCATAGGTCTCAGTGTCTCCCTGTTGGAGGTACTTCTTAAAGTCCCATGTAAACGATTTCAAAGTTGGCCTGATTTATATTCACGCCAGGAATTAGCAGAAGCAATTTTGGGCAGGTGAGCCTGCATGAGAAACAGCCTCAGGATTCACCACTGCAAATCTGTAATGGTGTTTCTGATGCAATAAATGCACGTGACAAACTTCAGCATCAGCTTCGAGATGCTTCAGAGCGCAGTGCTTTGGGATAAAACATATATTTTCTGGACATAAAGAGGCGTCTAATATGGGGGCAGAAAAAAAAGATACACGCGGGATTGAATAGTTGAGCTGTCCCAGGGATAGCCCGGCAGATCTTACCCAGCGTATCTTGTAGATATTGTTTATTTTCCTCTTTTTCTCCCCCTCTTTCTTCTCCTTCCCTAGGATTTCCGTGAGAAAAACACAGATCACATGCGCCCGGACATTGTAGCTCTCTTGCGAAGCAGCAAAAACGCCTTTATCTGCGGGATGATCGGCATCGACCCAGTGGCCGTGTTCCGCTGGGCAGTCCTACGGGCCTTTTTCAGGGCGATGGTTGCTTTTAGGGAGGCTGGAAAACGATATGTGGAGAAGAAAACTGGTACGTGTGCCGATCTCCTAATGCTAGCACCTGTTTTTCACCAGCAGCGTAAATCTAATATATTACTACAGTATTTTAAGTAGCCTGACTTATTGGGAGCTATTAATCTATTAAAAAAAACTCATTAAAATAGTATATAGGTTTTTGCTATGCGAAACTTACATTTAAAGGTACGTTTGGATTTTGCTACATCATAAGAGAAGAATTCCGCTTTACTGGTGCTTTAACTTTTCCTTTTTGTAGGATGCTTGAATCAGGAATCCTGAATGATTTGAAGAGAAACATAAAAATTATCCGGCAAATAAGGCAAATTATTTTTGCTGGGAATTCTTGAACTGTTAGTTACATCTTGGGGGGAGGAAAAAAAAGGAAATAATTCTTCTCTATAATTTTTCAAGCTGTTCACCCCTTAAGCCGCAAGAGAGCGTGTCTCTTGTCTAGCAAAATTCATTGCTTCGCAGTCATCCAGAACCACCTCATGCCGAACGCGGAGGCATTAAATTAAAGGAAAGTAATGGTGCATCATCATGCTGTGGCACTCAATGCCTGGCTGTGCTTTTAGACCATTTCTCTGCATTAAGCAATTCTGGAAAGACGGGTACGAGCTATTGCTATTAATTTCTGGGCACAAGAGGGCTTGAAATTCATGACGAAATTAGAGCCTCGGCAGGGAAAATGTCAGCTGAGTTAAAATTAAGCACAGAGTCGCCCCATGAATTATTTTTTTTAGTTGGAGAGGTGTGCATCAGGGAGAGCTTGGGTCGAGGAATGTAGATACGGAATCCGTACAAGTGGAAAGAATAATTTTCTTGTCCGGGGCGAATAATAGCATCTGAAGGAGGCAAAAATCAGCTTTCAGCTCTTGAGGCTCTTCCTCTCAAACCGCTCAGATGCAACATGAGAGAAGAGAAGTTTCTCATGAACCCGGGTCCGTCTGGCACATCAAGGCAGCATCTACAGACAGCGGCGTTTCGAAACGCCGAGGGGTCGATGACAGAGACGTTTGGCATTGGGAGAAACATCGCTCGAAAGAGTTGGCTTTGGAAATCCCTATTTGCATTTTCCTAGCATCACCTTCTTTGTCTTGCGTAAAGCCCGGGCTGAATTAAAGCGAGCTGGTCAAGGAGATCAAAAATATACATTCAGTCTTGGGAAGTAAGAGCTAATTTCAAGCCCTGCTTCGCTTTCTGTGTCTCTGGCAATTGGTTGTGCCTGCCGCGCTCATCTCCTCGCTAGCTAGCTCTCCGCTTTTTAGTCTTGAATTTGTGGCATTAACTTGCTTATATATATGTATATATATATCTCAATATATAGGTATAGAACAGAGTCAAGGAGGTTTTCAGACAATTCTGGGAGACTCNAGCTAATTTCAAGCCCTGCTTCGCTTTCTGTGTCTCTGGCAATTGGTTGTGCCTGCCGCGCTCATCTCCTCGCTAGCTAGCTCTCCGCTTTTTAGTCTTGAATTTGTGGCATTAACTTGCTTATATATATATATATATGTATATATCAATATATAGGTATAGAACAGAGTCAAGGAGGTTTTCAGGCAATTCTGGGAGACTTNGAGACTCACTTCTTGCACTGCCTTCTGTTTCCATACCAAAACTAACACAGTGATGGCTGAGTTTCTCAACTTTTTCTGGCACGCGTTGCTGCTGTTTTATCTGTCTGGTGTCCGTTGGCCGGCTTTCAAATGGCTTTGTGCCTTGTAACCTTTGGTTTTTGAGTCAGAAAGAATAAAAAAAAAAACCCAATCCCCTCAGAAAGCTGGATAAGGTTTATCTTAAACTTCCTGACAATCCTCAGATAACTCGTACCCTGAATTTCTATGTGCATCTTTGGCCTAAATTGGGAAAAAGTCATGAGAAAGTCACCATTATATCAGCAGAACTAGTGGGTGGAGATTACCTAAATCCAATTCCCATATTGAGGTACACCTTACCCGTTGGGAAAGCTTGGCCTACAAGCGATGACGGAGCTGGGAGCACTCACATTCAGCTGCCTCTGAACTCCTTGGAGAGGTACCCGTCATCTCCTAGCATGACTTCAGCCCGAGTAGTGGTAGCACGTAGCAAGGTGAGATCCGTAGCAATGTTTTCATAGAATCATAGAATAATTTGGGTTGGAAGGGACCTTCAAAGGTCATCTAGTCCACCCTTCCTGCAATGAGCAGGGACATCTTCAACTCGATCAGGTTGCTCAGAGGACCTGTGCAACCTGACCTTTTAATCGTGCTTTTGCTGGCGAGGTCTCGTGCCCACCTCCCGGTCAGTTGTCTTCAATTCCACCCGTCTTGCCAAAGCACCACAAAGCAGATGGCTGTAGAAGAGGCGGACCTGAGCAGAAGGCTTGGCCGGTGTCTGGACGGTGGGGCGAGCTGGTGCGGCACGGCGCGTCCACCACCAGATGCTGGTGGTTGCTCCTGCTCCCCAGAATAATGCACAAAAGCCCCAAACTGATGCTCTGCATCTGTGGCAGAAGGCATTTGTGAATTATTAAAGAATCACTAAAATTACTCCATCTCAATAGACAAAAGCAGACAACCAAAGACAGCATATGTTTTAGGTTTATTTGGGGTTTTTACCAAGCTTTGCTCACTTTAATTAGCCTGATCTGAATGCCTTACTGCCCACAGACGTGGAGCTTTTATTAAAATTATGGTAGATTAGCTGAGAATAACTCCACACGTGTACGTTCGTCCAAGTGTGCACGCTTAATATTTGGATATTAATTTTTAAAAGGCGTTCTGCCCTGTTCTTGGGTTCTGAGGTCCCATCTGCATGCTGCTGCCATCTCCAGCTTATGTAGAAACAGCTCTGCAAAAATTTGATCTGCTTTCTTTTTGCATCATCCTTTCGGTTATCTTCTCTGTGCCGACAGTGCCAACCAGTGCTACGGATGCTTCAGCGTTTTTTCCTGCTGGCTTTAGGGACTCCCTGGGGTTTTTTTGTGCTCTTAACATCCTCCTAGTGCAGCTTTTAGTGACTGCGCCATTGTCCTCGTTAACCTGGAGGTGAAGAGCAGCAAAGCGGTGTCACAGTGAATTTTGTTGGGTACCTTTCTCTTCTGCCCGAGAAGAAATACCTCTTATGGTGCTGCCAACCCTCCTCAGATGAAACACACCGGGATCCGGTGAAACGCAATTAGCTGAAGGGCGGATTTTTTCAATAATTTGCCTTTCTTTTAAATTATTATTATTGAGTTTATCAGGGAGGATTGAGATAGTCCAAAAGAACTACACGTTTTAACTAGATTTGTTGATGAACTTCGATGAAAGGAACATTATCAAGCTTTGTAGGAGGTAAATCTGGCTGATTGACCTTTTTTTTTGCTATATCATCAATATGAATTTATTACGCAGAAAACTCTAATTCTTTGTTAGCAAAAAATTGACGGAGAGACTGGTGATGTTCGTACAAGCCAGCCTGTGGAGACTCCCAGCTTTCTCATCTTGGTTTTGCTGGACACGAACCTAAACCCTCGCTCTGACAAAGGGTTCGTGTTCCTGAGGCTGTGCCATCCTTTGATGGGCTCTGCATTTGCATTCGGCCAACAAGTGTTGCTCCTTGGCTGACCCTACACGATAACGCCTTCCCAAAAACAATCCCGTTGACTTCTGCACATTTATTCCTGAAGCTGGGTACCAAAAAACCAACCCCTCCCGAAAGAATAATAAAAAAAAACCCAACTGTATTTGCCAAATAAAGGTGACAGCAACCCAAAAATTGGTCGTTGAGGTCTCACTGAGCTGCACGAAGTGGTGTTAATGCCAGGAGGATGCCCCTTGACAGTGTTCCTTTGGAAAGTTCAGATCGGTCCTTTCTGGTGATTTAATGTGTTGGTATGAAGTGCTTCCGTACGTGCTAGCACAAGGTAACTCCTCGGTGACCTCATCACGCCTCCACGGGACCACGACGTATTCCTTGACTTGGCCACTTAAGTGATGATGGAGAGGTGCTGCCTGTTGGCACGGTGGCACCTGTGTGGAACCCATCCTCCACTCCTCCTGCGGTCAGAGCTGGGCCGTCAAAAGTCCTCTTGGGATGGTTTCTTCCAACGTTTGACCTCAAAGACATCCTACGTAACTCCAGACTCTGTGTCCTCTGCTTTTGAGGAATACAGAACCCTTGTTTAATACAAATATTTTCTGGTTTTCCTTTTAATTGCCAATATCTGAGCAAAACATGGCACTGGGATGCAAGATGAGAATTTGATTGAGGTGGCCATGTCTGGGAGCATCTGCGCAGGGAATTGCGGATAACGCCTGGCAGAGGCACAGAAAGGATTTTAAAAAGCAGTTAATAAAAGTAAAGATTTATCCAATGATCTGGTTTTTGCCCAAATAATCTTAGAGCGTTTCTAAAGTGATTACGCTCTGACTAATAAGGATTAGAAGTGGGGCTGGGACGCGGTCCAGCCCATCACTCCTGTGCCACAGTGCCGTGTCAGGAGGAAACCGGGGTTAAATTGTGTCGAGCGCGAAAAACGCGCGACCCTTGATCTCTCGCGTCCTTCGGGCTTGTTCTTTACCCTCTCCTGATTTCTGCTTATATAATCTTTCTCTTCTCTCCATTTTTTTTTTTTTTGTTGTTTTTATTTTGCTTCCCAAGGGCATGATGATGCAGTGCCATGTGCGGTTTTGAAAAGTGTGGATAGTTTTAGCTTTCTCCATCACCCAGTCCATCAGAGGAGCTTAGAGATCCTGCAGAGATGCAAGGAGGAGAAGTACAGTAAGGCTCCACCACCTGCCCTTCCCTCTGATATGACACTCACATGCCAAGAAATGGAAACCAGGTGCATTCAGCATAGAAAGGGTTAAAAAAAAAAAACCAAAACAACACCCGAGGAGCCCTCCAGGATCAAACCAGCTGCCTTATAGCAATTTTGAGCCTATCGGGAAATTATTAGGCAGAGTTTGAAGAGTAAAATTAAATGCAAACCCACGTCTCTTGAGAGATGGCATCATTTTGTTGGCGGTTTCCCCATTTACTTGCTGACGTTAAGTCGGGACGCTGATGCTGTGGGTATTTTTGGAGTGTTTTATTGTTGTTATCACATGTATGATAATAAGTTTGCAGCACCGCACTCCAGTAGGAATATTCCTGATATAAGGCACGTGGCTGATACAGCTGGAATTTGACTTTATTTAGGTTTCATTGGACTTTAAAAATAACTTTAGCTTGTGAAAACATTGTCTCTGAGGGCTTATACTTAAAACTGAAGCATTTGGCAATGTTATTTTACAGAATGAGTTGGGTAGAGATGCACTTGGTCTCCGTTTCTTCCTCCTCACTCCTCTGTCACGTAATAAACTCATCCTGCATGACAACACGGACACTTCTGCTACTATATTATATAGTTGGTGCTCGTATCTTTAGATATATCATTTTTCTGCCATTATTCTCTTTCTTCGTGTTGCACATTAAAGCTTACAGAAATAGAGCGCTGCTATATGCAGTCTCCAAAGGCGAATGCTAACTTAAACGTCGGGCAACTTAAGCGTAAATGCAAATCACCCAGTTTTTTCCTGCAGAGCTGAGCACGGTAAGTACGGTAATTGCATGTTAAATCTTCACGAATATGCTTTTCCTGCTCGAAACCTTATATTGGATTTCCACACTCCCTGCAGCACGTAGGATCGGGGGAGCAGAGGTGTTTTAATTCTTAATTTAGACTTTAATGTTTAATTTAGAGTACGTTGGTTTTTCCTACAAGTTCCCACCATTGCTACAAGGAAATATAAAGCAGTAAGAAAAACACAGTGATATATTTTCTTAAGTGGTGCTGTGCTAAGTGACCTTACTGATACTACTAAGAAACTATTGAAAAGGAAGGAGATTGTCGGGAGAGTCATTTTAATTGCAATTAGTTAATTAATTCGATTTTTAATTTGTATGTTAGCAACATGGGAAGTTTGGGGGGGTTTAATTTGCAGTTGCTTAGGTGTGAAGAGGGAAACTCATACAACTCAAGAGACACTTAGAGCTGGAATTTAACGTGAAGCAGTGAAGTTGAGCTCAGTGTTGAGCTCAACGTGTTGAAACCTCACTTAGCACAGACTAGTCCGCACGGTTTGGTCTCGCTTAGGGTCAAACCGACACATGGATCCGAGAGTAACATTGCCGTGGTTTGTGAATTGGCCGAGAGCGTCCGACCTGACAAACGAGTCAGTCATGTTCTGCGTTCAGAAATCATTTGCGTCTTCCCACGGGGTGTGCTGCTGCGAGCTGCTTCCCCAGGCATCGTTTCTGTGGCAGGCTAAACCGGGGTTTGGAGCCTGTATAATTTTGGAGTCCTGAATTTAGTGGGCTTGCGGGCCCCGGAGGCGAGGATGCTCGGGGTGAGGTTAGCCCCGGAGACTCGGCTTTTCCCAGAAGTCAGATGAGGTTACATCCATGTCATCCTTGAGAGAGGGACCAAATAGGTCATCTCCTTGTCTTGAATGGTGCGATTAGTTCCAGCTATGCACAAAGAGAGAAGACTAATTGATTTGATGAATATATTGAAATTCCCTTTAGGTCGCTTGGTATTCAGCTTGTGTAGCCGACTGATTGCCCTTCCCTTCCCGTCTCAGCTGCTTCGCTGGCGTCTTTGAGTCTATCGATTAATTGAAGGTCTTCCACCAGAGCAAGGCACTGGGTTTAGACATGTCTGAGTTCAAGACCAAAGCTCTGCTGGTTGCCCTTCGTGAGCAGGGAGTAGACTGGGATTACCCAAAGCTCTTCTCAGTGAGGGCAAAGATGTGTTAGGCAAATCAGTCTGTCTTTCTGAAACACTACAGCTGAAGAAAAGGGAATGTGCTTGAAAAATCGGAATAATTTTATTCCTGAAATGTAAAACAGATCAGCCTGCACCTGACCTGGGCGAAGGGAATGAGTGGTTTCCACTCATGCCACTGTTCCTTGTGTGCAGTGTGTTAATATATACAATTTAATAGCCTGTACTCACTATCCAGAATTTTCAAAGCCACGTGTGATTAATCAGGTTAAATCTAAAACCATTTTGCCTTTCAGTTTTAAAAAAACCCTCTCTATTTCCCAGAAGAGGGACTACATCAATATGACAACTTTTATTTGGCTTCGGCATGTATGTATTTCTTATGTTAAGATCCNGATAATAACAATTAAAACATTTTTTTTTTTTTTTTTTTTTTTTTTTTTTTTTTTTTGTATGTCTAAAGCACCCTTTAACCCAGCTTGTGCACCATAACTTTTGCTAATCAAAAAAGTAGCTAAGCTGGCAGAATTACAATGCTGTTTTAAACGCAGCTATTATCTGGAAGCCTGAAATAGAAATTCCCTTTTCCCGAGCAATGCAAGGTGCGGATGCAGTAATATTTTGATAGAACTTCGTCTTCATAACGTCAGCCCGACCTGTCGGGTTAGATGGGGCTTTCGGCTTTTTCTTTCAGGGATTTCTTTGGCGGGGAGTGCAGGGAAGTTGAAGGAGGATGAAGTTCGCTCCAAAAAGAAGTGCACGGATTGAAAAAAAAAAAAAAAAATCTTAGAAATACCACTGAAAGGCCATTTTTCATGAAATGCTTTAGGTTAGAGAAGCCGCCTGTGCCTTAATGGGGGAGTATTCAGGTATATATACTATATTAAAAATAGACGCAGCTAGACATTAGGTGTTTTCTTAGCGTGAAACAAGCTACAAAATATACTAACGCAGTATTTTAAGCAGATTCCTGATTATTCTTATTTTTCCCCCCCTTTACAATTGGGTTTCCGTGCTCTAAACAAGCAATTTTGGCACAGAAATGCCGGTCTTGAAAGAGACAAAAGAGCACTCCTAGGGCAAGAAAGAAATGTGACCAAAAAATGGTTTAAATGGCAAAAACGGGGATTAAAAAGAGAGTTTTGAACTGTAGGCATAGCCAGGCACTCGGATAGACTATCTGGCTTGCTTTCCAAAAATCTCCAGAGTTGGAGATTGCGAAACCTTCTCAGCAGGAGTGATTTGGTCCTGCCTTGGAGCACAGGCAGCATCAAAGATGACCTGTGGCAGCACATTCCCGAATTTTCTTTTGCTCAGCTTTCTAGGATATTTGGACACCTTTAGATACAATAGCTTAACCAAGTGGACCATCAGCCTTTTCAGGCGTCTCCTGCCCAATGTTCAGGCTTCGAGACAAGCTGTTACAATATCTCCACAGGTAAGAGAGGACAGTAGATGTCCCGTTAAAGGGATGTCGCCTGTTGAGGTTTGGTAGGAATTCACCTTCTCCTTAGAAATTTCAGGCTCTGAGGAATGGCAGATCAGCAGGACGGGCGCCGATCTCTGCGTATTTGCTTTGTGTTCGTCTTCAGAGTAAAAAGATCCGTAGGACACCTTTTAGCTGAGCATCCGGGCTATTATTAAATAGGAAAATGATAAATGTGGGGAGTAATGGATATGCTATTGCTTCTTCCTATCCTGTTACAAACTATAGTTTAGACTTCTTTCTTTTTAGAGAGGGGTTTTTTGCAATGTATTTTTCCACTGCAGAAATCTCGGGGTAAAGGAATATACATTTTTCCCATGTTCAGGTGAGTGCTGCGATGTTTCCTGTCTCACTGCAGCAATTTCAAGACAGTTAAAAAATTGCTTGGCTGTTTTCATGTCAAATTCGAGCTTATCGGGTCTTTAAATATCTGCAGTTTACTGACTTGAAAAGTGTTTTGTTGTCTACAAAAATTGCCTTCTGTCTTCCTAAATGCTTGGTTACAAAACATTTCCGCTTTGGGGAAGATAACATCTTGAAATGTCTGCTTCTGTAACCGTGCATGATAACTTCCTTGGCTTTTTATTAAACATAAATTACTCTAAAACTACCCTTATCGAAGGATATAGGTTCAATCGCCAATAAAGCCTCCCCATGCGGTATATACTACTTGCTATACATGTCCCTGGTCCATATATCTCTAGGAAGGAAAGAAGCGTGCGAGGAATAAATGACCATTTTCCCAAGCACCCTACTTCTGTCCGGCTGTTTTGCCCATGCAAGCAACTGGGTTGTCCCCTGCCCAGCTGAGAGCTTAGTAATATTCTGGACACGCGTGGCCGGTCCCCCTCCATCACAGCAACATCTTCCTTGTCGCCGTTTGCTTCCTGGCTGGGACAACGTGTCCCTAACACAACGTACGTGTGTGGGAGGGGAATTAGTAGGCTTGAGCAAACAGCGTTACTCATAAGGGTGATGACTCTGCGGCAGAGAGGTAGAACTTAGTAGACGATGGGTATGTCGGCATCCTTGGCACCCTTGTATGCCCAGCATGTGCCGTGACACGTCCACGCTCCTCCTCGCTGTAGTCAATGCTAAGCTATGGCTGTGCTAATTGCCTTTTGGTGAAGAGCCAGGTAGAAATGTCTCTTTTTTTTTTTTTTCATGTGCTGCTTTAGGTATTACTCGGAAGAGCCCGCGGACACCGCTCTCAGATCTCCAGGGAGTCAATACCATCAACGAGAGGACCCAGCGGTAAGTCTCTGGTTTTTACGCTGGCAGGGCAAGGAAATCTGGCATGGGAGAGCACTGTCTGTTGTTATAAATGACTGTATTAACGTTTCTCCCAGCTTGCTTATTCATTTTGTCTTCTCTTCGTTCTTTCTCTGCTATGTGATCACATCTAAATATCTTTATCTGACTTAACGGCAGGCGGGGAAAGCAACCTCCCTCCATCAAAAGGCAGTGATTGTAGGTGGTGTGGCATACAAGGTGGAAAGAAGCTTGCAAAAAAAAAATCAATGAATGTGCTGATATCAAGGAAATAAAAGTTTACCAATAATTTTTCTGGAGTGAAAAACCCAATTATGTGTGTGGGTGCAGAACTGCACAAAAGCCATGTGATAGCGGCTCTAGGCACCGCTGAGTGTGGAGGACCTGGGAAGTTCTGGGGCTTGAGATGGTTGGTTTTGAGGGAAAGGAGCATGTTAACTTCAAAAAGGTTCAATTTTTACAGGTTTTATGTACAGGTTTCTTTTTTAATCTTTCCTTGAAGGTTCTGGCCATTCAAGCAACTGCTTAATGAGACCTTTTTGTTTGAGAGTCAGGTCTGCACTTTGAGGTGCAGATCTATGCCTCTTCTGCAAAAGGTTTTCCAACTCCATGTCAGAATTGAGTTGCTTGTGAAGCAAAATGTCTTCATTTCAAAGGGAAGCCTGGGCGCTGCTCCTCCTCCTTTTCTCCAGCTGCTCTTGTGCTATCCCTCTGCAGACACCCGATTGTCCAAATACCACCTCTGAAGGGGTGTAGTGCCTTTCTGCTTCGCTCTTAGCAGACGTGTGTGTGTGCTGGGGAAAGATATGATCGGAGCACTCACAGCTCCTAAAATGATTCCTTGGAGCTGCGGACATCCAGGTGTAACTTCATAGCTGCTTTGAGTTTCACCAGAAGTCCAAAACAAGGCGAAAGGAGTCTGAGACTGTCCCCTGGAACATGTCCATCAAATCCCCTGTAATGGTCCTTGCGTCTCAGTGGGCTTCCCTTCCACACAAAATAAAATATCCTCCAAATATATTATTAAGCCTCATTTTTTACTGGCTTTTATGCCAAACGGCCAAGACAGAAATTAGACACACATTGGTCCTTTTTTTTCTAGGGGAACAAAAGTGGCTTTTATCATCTGGCTTTGTTCACCACGTGCCCTCTGAGTACCATCAAGACTAGAATATCCCTCTTGCCCTGAACTTCTTCCCTTTGAGGGTGGTGAAGGAGACCAGAATATTCTCATATCATTACAAGTTGGCTTATTTTCAGTGGTCGGAAAGGATGTGATTTCTATAAAATTGTTGGATTGAATTCACAAATTTGTGCCGCATCTCGAGTTTGGACAGAAATCCAGATTGCGCGAGCAATCTCACCCTGTTGTGGGAAGGTGATGCAACCCTGGTTGTCCTCACATCAGTCTCTCCCGCCCGTCCTTTTCTTTCTCCTCGTGCTATAGCTGCTGCGGCTCCAATCAGTTGTTTTACGATAGTAGGTACACGGTAACGTTTGAGGCAGAGAAGGTTGGTGTCTCCAGAGGTGACGTTCACTGTGTCTAGCATCTCTGGTTGCGCAGGTTTCCCTAAAAGTGATGTAACGTGAAACTTTGTCCCTGTGGAGATCTTCATGCATAGATAAGAGAAGTTCTGCAGTTTCTCTAGCAAGCCTTCGAAGCTGAATGTCGGTGCGTGAAGAACATCTGTGAAGCGGGATGGGGCTTTTTGTGACCGTACAGCTCCAGCTTTGGAGGCGCGTTGGTGCGGCAGCTTGGGCTGCCGGTGTTTTCGTAGCCCAAAACATCTCCATTATCTCAGCGAGGGGAAACTCCTCCTGTCCCAGGCAACGAGGGGGATGTATTTATTTACTGTAGAGTTCAGCCTGTGGTCAGCTCTATTTATTTGGCTTAACCCAAGCAGCACAGCAGACAAGTTGCCTTAAACAGACAGGATCAAGGGCAGCAACTGCTGTGTCTTCCTTCCATCATCCTCAGCGGTTGCATCCTAAAAACAGGCGCAGGACAGACAGTTTATTCCCTTTACTGGTATATTTGCAGAAAATGTACTTTTGAAGTTGCCTTAACTCCTGTGTTCCTCCTGGCGTGGTGCCTCAGCAGCACGGTCCGTGATCTTTCCTTCTCTTGGTCATCGTCAGCGATGGGCCCTCAAATGTCATCTGTGCCCCTTCCTTCTGAAAGCACAAACCGGGTCTCTCATAAGATCTCCATCCTGCGCTTTTGGAGTAGGCAGGTGATTTTGATACCTTTCGTTGCAGATTATTTTTGTTCTGAAGAGTCATATCACACTTGAGAAATGTTGGCATTTTGGTTCAATTGCACTTGTCGAGCAAGAAGGGGTAAATACAGGGGTGAAGGTAACATATATAGAAGAGAGATTAACAGCTTTCCAGCAGATAGACTGGCAAGTGATTAATGGAGCTAAATTAAACAGGAATTTGCTTTCAAAGCCATCTCATGATCATGCGGTCGCTGATAAGTCTGCGTTGTACATCCAACCCACAGGATAGCCCGGGGCTTACTTCTAAAAGCAAATTTGAGGCATGACATCACGCAGGAAGTCATTGTGGAGGGTTTAGCGAGCCAAGCGCTCTCCTCTGATCTCAGAAGAAAGCGGATGGGTGGTTTGCACATGCTGGGGGCCGGGGGGGGAAACCAGGCTTCAGCAGAGCATTGGGAAGCCAGCATGCCTTGGAAGTGCCTTCACCGGCCATCGAGTAATGAAAGCCATGCCATCGCTAACCAAAACCGCTTGGGCTGTCTGTTTTCCTGCTGGTTTATGTTCATTGATGAAACTGTTTTATGTGCAGTGATGTCTAAGCGGCGTGCAGGAGAGCAGGTGTTGATCAGTCTGTCTTGAAACAGTTGGTAGGGCTTGGTGAGATGATTGACCTCCCAAATACCAAACCAGCTGTGTTGGTCACCACGTGCACGTATCCATCCTAAAGTGTCCATAATAAACAGAGCTGTTGTTTTATCTTTTTTTTAAACCACATGGGAATTTCTAGGGTTTTCTATTCTCTGGTCCTGCTCAGAGTCCATATATCCACAGCCGGTCTCAAGCCTGAGAGTGCATTGAGGTCGGCCAGGATTAATGATGGGGTTTAGATCCTGAAAGTGGCCATTGAGGTTTAGTGGTACCCGTCAACCAGTGATTTTTTTTTTTTTTTTTTTTCCTCCTGCGAATAAGAGGGTTTTGGTGGATGGGACCTTAGCTGTAAAGAAAAAGAAGATGGATATGAGAGATCACCTGGATATTAAAGCTTCTCGCTGGCCTTCCTTGAATGGAATGAGCTGCTTAAAAAAAGCAGGTCCTGGAGTGCTCAGCCGGGGGTTTACTTTGCTGTGATTCATCCTTTCTTTTAATAGTGGTACATGTCAAAATGCTGATTTAATGGGGCTAGGAAGGAATTTGAAAAGCGCTGCGGCAAGGCAGCAAGGCGACTGGCACTCCAGCATCATGTTGCTCCAAGGATCTGGCTCCAGGCTTTGAGCTGGCTGAATGAACAACTTTACATGCTTTATTTTTTAATTTCCGTGTGCCACTTAGTATTTGCCCTTCCTCCAAATCAAGACTTTAAGGCAAAGGGCTGCTTTGTTGCTAGACCTCAGAAGCGACCGGTGCCGGAGGCCCCATTTAAACCACCGTGTCCTTCAGCATCCTCATGACCAGAAGACTGGTGCTTCATTGAGTGTCCTCCTATTCCTTTTCCTCCTCTCTGAGACAGCCTGGGGGGGGTGTTGCAGACCCCAAATCCTTCCTTAGATCACCTTTATTTCATATGATGGTTTCTGCAAGGCTGAGAGAGAATTTAAAATTAAAAACAAACCACCAAAAACTCACCACCAAACCAAAAGTATGGCAGTTGGGTGCAGCCCAGGAGAGGCTTTGCGTAACCCCAGACACCATCGGAAGGCTTCTCAAGTCTGGAGAGTACTTGCCATGATGTGAAGTTTTGTCGAGTACCCATTTCCCTTCCTCCAAGAGAGGATTTTGCTTCCTCTCACCCTTCCCTTCAGTCCTTCTGCAGCCAGGTGAGCGGTTCTGGAGACCAAAGCAGCTCTGCTCCACAGCGGAGAGGACCAAATTGGGCGAGTGATTTGTGATCGGGTACCAATGAGTGATTCTGGGCTGACCCATCAGTCCAGCTGGGGCTGGCTGGCCTCCTTCGTTTGTGGCACTAATTAGGTTATTGCAAATGATATTTGCTTTTTCTTTTCCGAATTAAACTTAGAGGAGACAGAGTCGGCACCAGCATCATCTGAAGTTGTGACTATTAATGATGGCAAGGCTGATAGCAGAGGCTGTAGTCTCATATCCTTTGGACCACCGGGGTAGCTGCAGACCCAAGCCTTCCGACTGGGAGAACTGGGAGCTGTTATTCTCCTGCTGATGATTCTATCCTTTTATGAGTATTTGATTTTTGAAAGTCGCTTAATTAGCCGATCACTTCATATGGTGTGTGGCACTGTGAACTCATCCCATGGGAGCGAATGAACGGTGAAATGAATAAATCGGCGACTCTCACTTTCTACTGATTGATCATTTTATGATCTTATTTTTTATTTTGTCGCAGAACCAGGGGGTTTTTGTATCTTCCTAACACTGTGGGGTGTTTGGTGTTGCAGCGATGCCTACGCGGTTGGCTGGAACGGCCGGATGGGGATGCGACACAGCAGGCTCGCCAGCCCCGGCGCCTTCCTAGACAAAGACGGGATATTCGTCAACGCGACCAACAGCAAGCTGCTGGAGAGGGCCCACGGCATCCTCATGTCAGTATGAGAGGAAGGGATTTTGGCTTTATTCCTGGAGCATAATGAGCAGCATGGGTAGTTAGAGGAATGTAAATAGCCAGAATAAAAAATAATCAGGGTTTCAAGTAGACTTGGAGACGTTGGGTCAAAGCGACCCCAGTATGTTTTACACGTCTGATTTATTTAACTCTTATCATTCATTTGTAATGACAGACGCGGGGAAGAGAGAGAAGGAATGAATCTGCTGGTCAAACCAGTCTCGAGATATGACAGCGATGTAATGCAGTCACATTTTTTAACGTGATATCAAAGTTTCCATTACAAATTAGGTGGGGAAATGATGTCGATGATTCACGCTGCAGCCTCATCAGAAGGTTCCGAGAACATCGCCGGGGTGGCTGGAGTCAGCGCAGGGTATGAGAATGCAGGAGGGTGCTCAGCTGTTTCGTGACACCGCTCCCTCGCTCTACCCAAATTACCAGCATCCCCATCATTTGCAGTGGAACAAATTCCCTTTAATTGGATACCTTCCTCTCAGATCTGTGCCACTGAATTTGTAAAACTCGTTTGCAGCATGCAGAAGTAGCCCAATTTCAGCGCAGGTTATAGGAGGCGGCTGCTAAAGGGGATTTGGAAGGGCTTGTTTCATAAACTCCTCCATTCTGCAATTGCACGCGTGGATTCACCTGAGCCATTTATTATCTCCCCAGGCGAAATAAGAACTTCAAAGCCAAACCCAATCTCCCAAAGGTGAGCGAGAAGCAGCATTTTTACCTTGCTGGTCCGTGGGTTAAGACTGTGGGTACGGTGATGAGGTGCTGATGGGTGTGAGGAAGACCACTTGTGTCTACATCAAGACCTCGGTCAACTCAGCCCTGTTCAGGGCTTTTCAATTTATAGAAAAGCGAAGGATTTCAGTCCTGATTTGTGCTGGGAGAGTGCTGTACAAGCGCTTGCATTCTCCTTTCTTGGATCTGCTCTGGCTCCTTTTTTCCTCCTCCTGGGAAGGAGTACATACGTGCTGGTGAAATTTGATAATTAAATCTCTAAACTAAGATGAGCAGGTAGGTTATGCAAGAGGGCTGGTACCCGATAAACAATGAGCTTGTCTAATATTCCATTTCCCTCCAATCTTGGCTGCGTTTACTATGTTTTAAGAGTTGCCAAGAGATCTGTTGTATCTAGAAGAATAACGCTTGCTGTGGTCTTTGCTGGTGCGGTGGTCGGGAATGGAGAACCAGGAGGAGCAAACTTTGGTTTTACTCCTCTCTGTGTGCACGTTGCACCTGGAGAGGCACAGATACAGTTAACTGATGAACTGCTCGTTAACAGTGAGTAGTTTGTCTGCAGCCCTTAGTGGGTAGGAGAGCCAAATTTCTCGTGGTCAAAGATGCCCTTGGCGAGTCCTCAGAGGAGCTCGGAGGAACGTGATCTGGGGGATGTGGCTCCAGCCAGAGCAGAGCTACATTTCAAGCCGTCCCTCAGTGTTTCCCGTTGAAATTAAGTAGGGTGGTCACCCTAAGGAAGCCCTGCAGAGGGTATAAAGAGAGAGATATAGCAGATAGCATGGCGATAAGATCTAATTATTCTTATATTTATCTCTCTTCTGCAGCACATGCTGGACGTGAAGTCCCTCAAGCACCTAACCAACCTGACGCTGCACGACCGCATTACCAAATCTCTCCTCCATCTCCATAAGAAGAAAAAACCGCCCAGCATCAGCGCCCAGTTCCAGGTAATTCTTTGCCTTTGATACAGAAAGGTGAATTAAAAGCAGATACTTGCTCCGGGTCCCCAGGGTGCCTGGGAGGACACGGTCAGGCACAGTCCTGTCCCATCCTCACCACCATTTAGGACATGAATTCAGCTGAGGACGTGGCCTGGGTAAGCTGGGAGACGCCTTGCAGCTATCTAAAGGGTGTAAATGGGGAGAAACAAGAGCGATGGTGGATATCGTGGGGGGATGATGCGGTGGAGCGAGATGGGGTGTGAGGGTGAGCTGCAGAGCAGAGATGTTGGTGCGTCCCTGTCCTCTGGTACCTCTCTTTCCAAGCCGTCGCATCGTCGCACTTTCTCCGACGAATCCAGAATTCCAAAACGACATTTTTACAGTCTTTTTACTTGCGTTCGGCATCTGCGATTCAATCTGTTTTCAAGTCAGCCAGAATGTGAATTTTAATAGGACCGGAAAGGTCAAAATATTGCTGCATTACCTCCAGGCGGGCAGAGGAGGGATCGATACAGCATTTGTTGTGGTGCCGGCGCTGTGCGCCAGCCAGCCGTCCCTAGGAATAGCTGCAGCAAAAATAATCCTCCAATATGCGCATCAGGGCTTGGAAACTGCTACAAGACACACGCACAAGCAGGTGGTAATATTAGAAAGCAGCTTTTCGGTTAAAAATCGGTTTCCAAGCAAGCCTGGCTTGGTTTGGACTTCTAATTTTATTTTATTTTTTTGAGACGTGGGTCATCTTTAGAAAGTCTCCATGCCTAGATCTGGGTAAGACTAAGTAATTAAGTATATAAATGCACACATATGTATATAAATCTCTCTATATATAATTTGCAGAATGCACATCTGTAGGTATATATATTAAGCTTAGTCTAGTCTAATGGTATGCTGATTAAAATACACAGAGTTTAATTCATACAATACCACAGGGGGGTTGAAACAGGGATGTCTTGGAGTGAAATTCCTTCCTATTCCTCCTTCAAACAAAACTCTGAAAAGCCTCAGGGGGTGTGATGGAGTTTTTTATATATATTTTTTACAGCGCATACAAATAAAAGGCGGCTAAATGCCGTGAAGATTTCCCCCCCCCTACCCCTACACAGCAAAGCAGATCATTCGAATACCTTTTCCTTGCGCTTTCTCATTTGACGGCATAGGAGCTGTGTCTACAACACATCTTTTTTTTGTATATATAAATGAATAAAACCATATTTAAGTCGGAGGCAGCTCTGGTATGACTGCCTGCTTCTCCTCTTAGACAAACGCCGGGCACTGCAGCCCTAATTTCATTTAACACTTGTAAGAGAGAAGCATTTTCTCGAGACAGCAGCCTGGTGCAAGCCAGCGAGATCTCTCTTCTGTTGTTTTTTTGTTTTTTTTTTTTAATCAAGAGCAGGCTAATAAAATTGCGGCGCATGGAATTGGGTCACAGGCAGGAAACACAAGTGTTTCCTATCTCGGGGTTTGGCGGTGAGGTTTTTTTCGCTGATAAATGCTGCCTTGTGGCTAATGCCTGAACGCCGGGTTTGCAGCTGCTCCGTCTCCTATTGATTTTAACCATGCCTGTGTTTGTTGGCGAATCTGTAGGCGAAACAGCTCTATTAGAGGATGCTCTAAGAGCAGCGATGGCTTTCGCAGTTGAAAACAAGACCACCGGTACCTAAACAGCAGCACGGTGACTTATAGCTTCCCCTTTTATCCTGCCTGCTGGTGGTACCTGAGAGAGAAGGATGCTGCCCCTTCTAGCACGGGGCGATGCTGGAACGGTTCATCGCGCCCTGAAAGACCGAATACAGGTGGTGAAAGAGTGGGTGGCTGGAAAGTTTTGCAGGCAGAGGGTTAAAGGAGCAGGGTACGGGGTTAATCCGGGGACCTCGCCTGTCCTTTACGGATTCCCGGTGGCCAGGGCTTGCGCCAGATGGCAGAGGGTGCCCGCACCATCTGCCGCGTGCGGGATACGACTGGCTGCTGCTGAAATGGAAATACCCCTCCTATGGGGCCGGCGGTCGCTGTACGATCCAATTTCCACAATTTCCAGTGTCGGGAGCGCTTCGCTTGCTGGGCTTTCGGCAGGGCTTTTTGGGAAGGGGGTTGCAATCCCGTGTGTCCCCCTTCCCTCCCACCATCCCAGTGCGGGGGACGGTGGGATGCTGCAGCATCCTTGCTGATCTATATCTTCTAATACGCACATTTATTATTTAAAGAAAAAAAAAAGGAGTGATTTCAGCCTACTTTTAAGAAACCCAAGAGCATACCAGCAGAGGTCTGCCATGGCGTGGCGTTCCCGCTGCTCCCTGGGGTGGGAACGACAGGGACATTTTGCATGCAGTTAATATACGCATAGCGCAGCTGCGTCGCACGTGCGTGGGATCCGTCCCTCCCTCTTCCCCAGATCCTGGATGTAGATACATTTTTCTAAACATGAAAGGCTTCCCGTAAAGATGTCTTTAAAATGATCAGAAGGAGAAGAAAAGGCTTCCTGCAAGCAGATCATTAGGCGAAATGCTTCTTTCTAATGTCACGCTGGTTTATTAACACATATATTCAAAAATTTATAACTTCACTTATAGCAAATACGCAACAGAACATCTTTTACGCAACTGAGTTTGAAACGCTGTAAAAATCAGGAGTAACGAACTCTGGGGCACGTTACTAATACCATGTCAGCAATGTGCTCGGCAATTGGAGATATTCAAAATATTTATAGGGCACAGCAATAAAAGTGCAGTCGAGGAGCCCGGCCAGCCGCAGACTGACTCAGCCTGCTCTGATTTTCAGTATGGTTTTATTCAAAGAGCTTGCGCTTTGTCGCAAAAGAGTCAAAGATTTGAGAGGTGGAGGAATAACTCGGCATGACGTCCCGCTGGAGCACTTGGGCGTATCAATGATGCCAATCTAAATTCATTTTTATGTGCTAGACCTCTAATAACGGTGCAGAAACNAGTCAAAGATTTGAGAGGTGGAGGAATAACTCGGCATGACGTCCTGCTGGAGCAGTTGGGTGTATCAATGATGCCAATCTAAATTCATTTTTATGTGCTAGACTTCTAAAAACGGTGCAGAAACAAGGGGAAATATAGAAGGGGAAATATAGAAGGGGAAATATAGATGGGGAACCTGGAAAACCCTTGATTCTCAGTGATCACAGCTGTGCATTCCAGCAGAGGAATATGGCCAGGAATATGCCAGCATTGAAGCTATTCTCCTCTAAAACCAACCTATGAAGGGTTCGCAGGCTTCAAAAATCAGTGCAAATTCCAGATGGCAAATCATCGCAAATTCCAGATCTTCCCTTTGCAAAACTGTCACTAAGAAAATTCATTTTTAGGCCAGCAATAAATCTTTGACAATTAAAAATCAGGAATAAATGCTGCACGGAGTCACTTTTGATAAAGGAAAATGTTATTTGTATTTAAAAACCATCAGCGATTATTCGGTTGAAGGTGTAAATTCTGGTCTTGGAGTTCCCACTCGTGTCTAAAAGAGGCTTGTTGGTGTAGAGCAGAGTGTGACTTTGGGCTCCCAGTGGCTGATGTGAAAAGCAGGTCCAAGCAGGGATCTCGAAATACAACCCAGCATTGTATTTCTCTCTAGCTAATTTGTTGGGTGCAAAGACAAAACCGGTCAAGTTGCTTGGGCTGCAACGCTCATTGTGGGGAACAATTTCCCATCTGCCTGGTTTCCTCCTCATTTATTCCAATTTTTTTGTTAAGTGCTTGGATTTTCGTTATTCATCATGATCTCTTCTCCGTTTCCCAACTGAAGATGTCTTCTCTGTTGCAGGCATCGCTCAACAAGCTGATGGAGACCCTTGGCCAAGCAGAACCTTATTTTGTCAAGTGCATTCGATCCAATGCCGAAAAGGTAAATCCTGTCCCAGTGAAAGCGGTGCTGCTAAAAATCATCTTGGAAAACATTTCGGCAATTTTTACGAGGGATTGAAAAGAAAAGAAAAGAAAGCGCCAGATCGAGTTGGATTTAGAAGATATTTGTAGATGAGCAATGGGAAGCATGGATGGTATCACATGGGTGTTGCTCATGATAAACAGCACTGGCTCTTCTTGCAATTGTAGAAACACGTATATGAAAAATATATGGTTTTAATTTATATGAGAAATATATCGGTTTTAATAAATAAATTTGAGTCCTTTGAAGCTCCTGCCACCCATAATGGAGATTTACAGAGCCGTGAATTCACACGTGCTGTTGCTGAGCCCTAAAGCTTCTTTAAAATGAAGTTTTCATAGGTGAAAGCGGATACTTTTAGAATAAGCCACGTTATTCAAACTGACTCAGTGATGCGTCATATTTTTTGGATTTGGCTTTTAAGGATTGATTTGTCTCATGGGCTGAGGACCCTCAGTTTAAAATGAAGGTTGCAGTAGGGATGCTTTTTTGTGGATTAATCCTTCGGAGTTTTTCTCAGACGTTTAAAGGTGAAGCTGTATGCCTAGGAGGTTATTTAGTGGCTCAATCTTACTCATTAGCTGTGCCCCCGCGGGGCAGTCTTATTCAGTTCGGGGGCTCCAAAAAACCTTTTTTATAGCTTTATATATCTGGCTGTTTGAAAGTCTCCATCTGATGGCTGCCTGGAAGCAAGCAGGATTCAACCCTGGTGGGATTAGTACAGTTCCTGGGGACCCGCCTTCCCTCCTTCCCCTAGCATCGTTGCCAACGTGCATGTCATGCAGATGTGCTACGTTTGCTGAATCCATTTACCCATCCTCATGCTTACAAGCTTCAGTTAAAGGAAATATTTGCTTATCGTTGGTCTGTTTTTCCTCTTCCAGCTGCCCCTGCGGTTCAACGACAGCCTGGTGCTCAGGCAGCTGCGGTACACGGGGATGCTGGAAACCGTTCGCATTCGCCAGTCGGGATACAGCTGCAAATACTCCTTCCAGGTTGGGAAAAAACGTTTTCAGTCTTTCGCCACCTTTAGCATCGTTTTCATAGTTGCCTGAATAGTAGCTCGTTTTTCGTAACAAGGTAATGAATTCATAGCTCGTTGCAGTGAATGTACTGGGCTGATGTTTGGCATGGAGTGGTCCTCTGCTGCGCTGCTGATTTCTAGCAAGTTGGTCTAGACCTAGGTGAAGGTTGTGAGCCCCTTTGCGGATAACGTCATGGTTTTTGAGCAAAAGCGGTATTTTATTGTAACGTGGACTTCCTTTTTTGCAAAAAAAGGTATCCAATTTGCACGTGCTCTTCCACGCGTGTTTTGAAATCAGCTGGGAATGGTGTTCGCCCCGTTGTGACGGTGCTGGCTGTGTCCCATCAAGAGGGTGATTGGCATCCTCTGAACAGCTCAGGAGTTATCCAGCTTTTCCTGTTTTCTTCTTTTCTGTGTTTTTGCCAGATTTTGCACACATGTCAGTCCTTTCATGCTTTGCTGGTGCCTATTTGTTTCCTGCTGGCAGCTGCTTTGGGCCAGATGTCGTGTCCTGCGCAGCAGCTGTTTAGAAAAGGAAAACTGCTCAATGGTGTTCTTTTTTGGTTTTTTTTTTTTTTTGCTGGGATCATGGATCCCTACCTTACTTGGGAGGATCTCTCCTCTCGTACCCCCTCCGTTCTTTGAGTCCTCACAGCAGTAACCGATGGAGTATCTCAGAGATGTTTTGCAGATGCTGGTAACCCCCTTCTGTAGCAATCCTTGCTGAGGATTTGGAGCATTTTTGGCTTGAGATGGGTTCTGCAGAACCTCTCCTCCCACGCTGAAAGACGTTTGAACGTTGCTGAGTCCCTGCTTTGATGTTTTTCCCGTCAAACCACAAATGGCAGAGGAAACTTGGTGTTCCCCAGTCCATAAAATGCTATCTGTCCTTCTGTTCACCCGATAGAACCTGTTTCATGTGGCCAGTGGAGCAAATCCGTTATTTCTTGAAGAAAGGGACACAGCAGGACCTGTCTAACCAGCTCTTGGTGTTTGTTTTTTTTTTTCTTCTCAGGATTTTGTCAACCATTTCCATGTCCTTCTGCCCCAAGGAATCAGCCCGTCTAAGCACAATATCCATGATTTCTTCCAGAAAATAAAACTTGATCCAGACAATTACCAAGTTGGAAGAACAATGGTAAATGTTTATCCGCAGCTCGGACTTTAAAATACAGATATAACATTTGCTTGCATTTCTGTAATGATAAACTAACATCTTTATGTATGTTTTTAATTAATGAAACTATTTTTCCCCTGTTTGCCAATGGCTTAAATGAAGCTTTGAATATTGTTAATGCAAAATAGTAAGGAATACTGTTGTGTGTTAAACCATGTCACAGGTCCGGCTGTAATGAGGCAGCCTTCAAAAAACTTACGTCTGTGTGTAGACATACCTTGATAGGACAGCTCTCGTTTTGCCTCCCCCGAAGGGAAAGCAGAGGCTCTGTAATTCAGAGCTTGGACAGTCGCAGGCTGTAGATGAAACTACAGGAACCTGGTAGAGGTGGCTTAACTAAAATCAGCAGCTGAACTTTCTTCTGGGCATCCAGCACACAAAAACCAGCAGCATTAGATCATTTGTCTTGTGGTGGCAGGAGCTTTCCATGCTAATGTTTTTTGGGTTGGGGTTTTTTTTTTTTTCTGCAAGGTTTTCGTGAAGGAGCGGGAGCGGCAGCTTCTGCAGGACCTGCTCCATCAGGAGGTGCTGCGCCGGATCACGCTGCTGCAGCGCTGGTTCCGCAGCATGCTCTGCAGGAGGCAGTTCCTGAGCTTAAGGCAAGCTGCAGTGATCATACAGGTAGGTGATTTCGTTGCAAATTACGATCCACGGGTCCTACAGATACAGCTGATGGGTAAAATCAGGTCCCCTCTCCGAGGAAGGGGCTTACAATCAAAATTTGACTCCTAGTGCCATAAGTTGGGAATGGGGGAGACAGAGCTGGAGACGTTGCATGAAGGCAGGTGCTCTCCCATCCCCACACAAGACCCGTTACAAGGAACTGCCTGCTGTGTTTGCAGAGATTTTGGCGGAGTTACCAGAGCCGAAAGCAAGGCGAACCATCCCCAGACCCTCTTGTCCTCGGCAAAGCCGCCGTTGTTCTCCAGACCCACTGGCGTGGCTTCGTGGAGAGGCGGAGGTTCCTGCAGATGCAGTTCGCGGCCCATCTCATCCAGAGCTGCTGGCGGGAGTACGCCAAGCGGCGGCACGACGCGGCCACCAGCATCCAGGCAGCCTGGCGAGGACACCGTGCGAAGCAGTCGTACACAGCCAGCAGAAGCAAAGTCGTCTGCTTGCAGGCGGCGTGCAGAGGATATTTAGCACGACAAAGGTAACGCCATTGGCCTCGCTTCAAAAAGAAAACATTTTCTGATGATGCTTACTGGGGAGAGAGGCGGTTGATGTAAATTTGGGCACTGCTCGGACTACAGTGCCTTACAGAGGGTGCTGTCCCTTCGTAGGATCCCTGACCCTGTCCTGACCTGCCCTGATCCTTCATTTGTCCATGCTTTCGAACAAAGGAGTTTATTTAGCTGCACATCCTACTCCTAGAATAGCCAGAGCCTATTTCAGGTTGGAGCACGTAGGCAGTGGAAAGCCGAAGCCATAAATACTCGCGAGGCTTTTTTTCCCCTTGGCAGCAGCACCAGTTTAAGTAGCCTATTTTTAACTCCGATTGCCTCACCGATCTAGTTGCTGTGCTGTCTGGTAGGGACAGGAGATACTGGAGCCAGCTGCTGCAAAGGGGAGAGGGCTTCCAGCCATGCCTTGGCTTGCTGGCCACGGGGCAGGTCTTGGTTCGTTCTCCGGAGGCGCTGCCTGCAAGGTGTGAAGCACCTTGACGTAGGGTGGAAGATTTGGGAGCTGCAAAGAGCTCTTGGCGTGGGGCGCGAGTCCCTGCTAGCTGTACCAGAGGCAGCTCAGGCAAGATGGTGAAGATGGAGAAGCCAGGGGGGTGCGATGGGTCACGCTCTTCTGGCTCCGTCAGCTTACAAATGAGCTAGACCAGGGATGGAGGCTGGACCTGCTGCCGTCAGCACGAGAGGATTTTTCAGGTGCGTTGGGGCAGTCCTTGAGTAGGAGAGATGGCGTAAGAGGAGATGGTTGAAAACTGAACGTGCACTCACATTGTCTTGCACCAGACGTGCAAGGAGGGTTGCTCGAGATGCCAACGGTGGTGAGGTGATGATGGTGGTGGTGATGAGATGCCACCGGTGCAGTGCCTTGAAGGGACGTGAGTGGGCACGTGGGTACAATATGCTGTTTTTCTGCTTTCTTGCAGGTTTAGAGCTTTGAAAGAGCAGCGATTAAAAGAGATGCAGCTGGAGAATGGCCTGTCAGTTAGAGAAGAGGATGGACTGGGGGCAGATGATGCTTTGGAAATTAAGGGCTCTGACCCATCTAAGTGGGAGGATGGCTCATTTGAAGAGCGAGTGAGAGCTGTAGAGGAACATAAATTGCTGATGGAGAATAATCGGGTGAATCACATGGACCCACTGGATACTTCTGCAAATTTACTGTACAAAAGGCACGAGAGAGCCAGTAGCCAGAGTGGGATGGACACTGAAGAGGAGGTCGTTGTGAGAGAGAGACCCAAGTCGCTGGAGGATCTCAACCAGAAAAAAGTGGTTCGTGCAAAAAGAGAAAGCCGGAGGATGCGTGAACTGGAACAGGCAAAATTTAGCTTGGAGCTGCTCAAGGTCCGGTCCACTGGCGGGCTGTCACCTTCAGAAGAGCGGCGGTGGTCCACCGAGATTGTATCTGAGGCACTTCATTCCCCTCAGGGAACCCCGGAGAGCGAAAGCTCTCAAGGGAGCTTTGAGATGTTAAGCTGTGAAGATACCCCAAGTAATAAACTCGTTTCCTTAGTTTTAGATGAGCAAGATGCACAGTCGTTTTCCACTGACTCTTTGCCTAGCAGTCCCCAGGCTCATCTGCAGGAGAAGTCTTTCTGTGCAGCAGATGTGAACAGCAATTTACCCAGTTGCAGAAGGATGCCTTCAGACTTGGAGCTACCTGATAACCTCACCGTGAAGGAGCGTGTGGTCTGTGACCCCCAGAATGTTATATGCAAGGCTCATCCAAGAGAAACTTTCCTTTCCAGCAACCTACCTACTTTCTACGTTCCACCACAAGACAACGTGAAGGTGAAACTGATGGAGAATAACCTGAGGAACAAAGCAGTGGAAAGAGAGGAGAGGACAGTTACGTTCTCTGAGGTCAGGAAGGACTTTGAGCCAGACCAGGGCAGAGCTGTGGGAGGGGAGGAGGAGAAGTCCTCTAGCAAGAGAGAGGAACGTGGGACAGTGACTGCGACACAGGCTCATTCTCCAGACTCTGTCATCCAGAGACTGGAAAAGCTCAACGTGGAGAAGGAGGAACGGCAAAAGCAGCTTCAGCTGCAAAATGAGAGGGAGATGATGGAGCAGATCCGTCAGCAGAAGGAAATTCTGGAGAGACAGCGCAAAGCCTTTGAGCAGCAAGGGAGAGTGGAGGCTTTGCAGAGGGCTGAGCAAAGCAGAATGAAGGACCCATCCCTCAAACCAACCAAAAAACCAGACAGCCGGCCTCAGTCGGTCCTCATCCTGCACCCCCAGAGCAGAGGGGAGCATGGCCCCACCACAGGTGTGCCTCCAACCTCCTCAGTGGACATTAAAGGTCTCACCGTTGGGACCAGAGGAAGCTCTCCAGCCCACAGCGCCCCCAAAGACAGACCTGTCAGCATGTTCATGGAGCGAAGAGATGGGCAATCGGGATCAGCGCTGGAATCCCGGTGCCATTCCAGACCAGCTCTGGACCCCAGGGACCTCCCAGGCAGCCATTTCTCGAGGACGGAGCGCCTCCGGCAACCCCGAATGCCCAACCAGGCCACCGAGGAGACGAGGGCAAGCGCTATGTTCTTCACACCAAAAGACAACCCCTTTGGCCTCCAGTGAGTAAAAAGATGGTGGGCTTTCTCCGTAGGCTTTCTCCGTAGGCTTTTTTGTTGTGCTAGAGACCGTTTTATACAAATGGTCCAGAACGTTGTTTCTGGAGACTGTACAAAACCAAATGAAGATGGGTTTCTTGATCTTCTAGCAAAGAGCGGGCAGAGATCAGAGGAAAAGGAAAAAGAGCTGGAAATGTGATTTCTCGGTCTCTTTATCTGATGGGCATTACGTAAGCCAGGGGAGATAATCACGGGCATTAGGTGAAGTGAATTAATAGAGAGTCGCCACTGTTTTCACTTACCTTAGCAGAACAGGGATAGGAGTTTATTTCTTAAGGTAAAAGACAAAGTAAAAATTCTTAGGATTTTTGGGTGATCAGAGTAGATAAGGCAGAAAATGTCAGGATTTTTCCTGCTTGCTGTACAATTAAGGCAACCAACAAAGTCATTCAGACCATCTTACTATTGCGGGTTAAAACCCAGCAACTGTCCGGAGGGAGTTTGGGATATGAATGCACTTTTGACAGCGTGTCGCTTACCTATTTAATTACACGTGTATATGTATAATTACACTGCTTAGCAGTCGTTCAGCTCCGCCTCATTGTTTAAATGATTGGCTGCTCCATCACGGGGTCTGGAGACCGCAGCAAGATCTCGGGACAACGTTTTGCTCCCACTCTATCGTGTTGCTTGGGCTGCCTTGCCTAATTTTGGAGAGATTTTGGCCACTTAGCTCAAAAAGGACATAACACACACACACACACACACACACACCCAAATCCTTCTGCGCCTTTTCCAAGGCGACCGGTGAATATTTCCTGTTGATAACTTGAGGTTCCTCCAAGTGTAGTGGTCTTGTGTTTTATGTGCCATTGCGACAGGAGGGGATTCCTGTTTAATTTTTGCAGGTTCTTTAAGTCCAGACACACGTGATGGGGAAAAGGAGCAGTCAATAAAAAAAATGACCCTTTGCCCCCCGACAGAGCCAGCAGCATCCTTCGTGTGTGAGCATGGTGAGGGGTTTTATTCGGAAGTGATGGTAGAAAGAGTGAGCTGAGCAAAAACCAACTTCACATGGGTGTATTTTTTTAATGCTAAGTTAGACGCAAAGCGAGGATGCTCTCCTTCCGTAGCAGTTCATATGAAAATCCGCAGGAAGTCCTGGAGAATTGATTTGGAAGTGGGTATTTGAGAATAGTCTTCCCCCCAGAAAAAGTTCATTCCATTTCTTTTCCTGGTTCATGCACAGAACAAACAACAGGAAAAAAAAAAATACTAAAATTCCTGTATCTTACTTTTTGTTCTGCGACAGAACAATCACATTTGAGAATCCCGAAGTGAAAAGGTACCATCCGTAACCACTGTGATGGGTAGAGTTGGCAGGCAGAACTTCGTATCTTCTTGTCCTTTGGTAGTAACTCAAATCCCGAAGAATTCAAAGTGATTCCAAAACCCCACGACCTCAGACTTGCAATTTGGTCTTGAGTGCTTGGGCACTTGTACGCTCCTGCGAGCCGGGCTGGCGCTGCGGGAGGGCTTTTAGGAGAAGATGAAACATCTCTGTTCTGTTGTGTTTCAGCAGAGAAGCAAATCATCAATGCCTTTCCAAGGGCGAGCAAGCTAGAAAGCCGTTTAAGATGCCGGGGTCTGGCAGAGGAGAGGTAAGCTGTGGCTTGCTTATTTTCTCTTTTTATTGAACAGGGGGGGAAAAAACCACCTTATTCTGCCAGTTTGCCCTCAAAGGCTTCAAAGAAGTGAACTCTAAAGCACAAGGGCTGCTAGACATAGGGAAGGGGGATACCACGGTACGCCAACCTTCGCTCCTTCTCTTAAAAATAAAAAGCCCCCGTAACATTAAGTCATAGCGGCTCTGGATAGAAAGGACCTCGCAGTCCTGATGGCAACCACTGTCCAACGCAGTCTTGTCTTGGTTTGGTTTAACGTACGTTTGAGTATCATCCATGATTGTCCATTTTCCCCGTGCTGTCTTGGTTTTTGTTTTTCCTGATCCTTTTTTCTTTGCACTACATATAATATTGCACCCCTGCGTGGGGTGCAGTGTCACTCAGAGATGTCTAAAGGCTGTACTTGAGCTACGCTATGATGCCGGTAGAATCGGTAGAATCCTTTTTATTTTAAAAACCTTTTTTGTTTTGTTTTGTTTTATCATTTGGTCAAGCAGGTTCCCAGACCGACCCATAAAAAGAAAGCCCGCATGGCGCGGACGCGCTCCGATTTCTTGACTAGAGGTACTTTTGCTGATGGGGAGGGGGATACGGAGGAAGATGATTACGATGGCAATTTTGAGTTCCTTCTCTCCTCTGACCAACCTCCTCATCCCGAGGCGGTGCCTGCAGCCCGGCTGGGGCAGGCCTGTTACAGTGACTCCGAAATGGTAATTTTTTCCAACGTGGTGGGGGAAATGAAAGAAGGGAGCGAGCGGAGCTGCGGGAGCCTTTCTTTGCTAACCTTAGCTGCACTGATTCCTCCACCGCTTCTTCTCCCACTTCCAAGGATGCTGTAGATGGGTAAACTCGGCGAACACAGCAGAAAACGGATGCGAAATGGGGAAATCATTTGTATTTCTTGGCCGTGGGGATGTTTTCTGGCTTGATTTGATATCAGCTACGGTTTCCATAGCTTTCTTGGAGCATTGGAATTTCTATTGCACCTTTTTTTTTTGTTTTATAACCTCAATAGCAAAGTCCCCCTGGGATCCTTTTGCTCTAAAAATGATCTACGCGCATCCGTAGAAAAGATCAAAGCAAATATTGTCCAAAAAGCAACAGGCAATGAAAAAAACTATACAAAACTTGCACCTCCTATTACTTTTGATTTTGTATCCTTAGCCACAACATCGGGTGATTATTCAGTCCTCAATTATTGGAGCAATGCTGGCAGATGGTGTCTTAGAGACAGCTAAAACATGTATAACTGGGCAATAAAAATACAGTGAGAGTGAAATAGTGTTTTTTTTTTTTTTAAAAAACCCACCGGCTTTAGTGGCTTTTTCAAGCACAGTAACTGGTGTCCCTTGGTGGGTCCACGGGCTGCGGAGCATTTGCATCTCAGGCTTAATCTCCCACCAGGATAAGCTGCTTTCGGATAATCACAAACCCAGAGGTTTCAGGAGTGGAAGAGGCTAACGGCTTCCGACCCACTCATGTTTTTTTCCTAACGTGGTGGAGATGCTCCCGTAGAAGTGTGGATAAACACCAGGAATCATCTCCTGCCCTAAGAACTCAGGTGGAGCGCTGCATGGAGCTGCCTCGCTCCTCTGCTCCTGCAGAGGATGTGGAGCTGAGTATAAAACCAAACAAAAGCATGAAAACTAAAGTCAGCGATACTTTTGTGCTACGGCATTGCCGTGGGTCCAGCAAATGTTTTGTGCGATCCTAAAATCGGCTTTTCCAGGAAAGTCAGATGGCCAAGGAGGATTTTTCGTGACTTTTCTGTTAGCAGCTTTTATTATAAAGGGTAAATTTTTCCCAGGATAACTTCCTTACAGGAATTTACAAATTCCCTGAAATTTTAAGGTTGCTTTTGATAAATTTCCAGGGGTTTTGAGCCAGGAAAACTCAAAACCTGATTGAAAGGCGCAGCTCTATGAACTGTGTTCACTTGGCTGCGTCTTAGCGCATCTCCCTGCTTATAGATCAGGAAAGGGAGAATTTTATGGAGTAAAATGTAGTATTTTATATAGCCTGGCGAAAGGCCTGAGCAAGGGGCGTACCTGGAGTGCCGTGCTGTGTTCCTGGAGGCTACCCTCTTACAAAGCGTTAGGGTTTTTTTTTAGCTGTAGAAACCTTCCCGGCTGGGATGCGAAAGG
The DNA here is from genome assembly GCA_003993805.1 of Himantopus leucocephalus. Classification (NCBI taxonomy): domain Eukaryota; kingdom Metazoa; phylum Chordata; class Aves; order Charadriiformes; family Recurvirostridae; genus Himantopus; species Himantopus leucocephalus. The sequence continues at coordinate 751,722 of RSEF01000010.1, read as the reverse complement.
CGCTTGGCAAGCTCCATCCTTGGGAAGGGACTTGGCTCCTTGGGACTCTGCTCACCTGGTTTAACAGCTCTCACCGCATGCACGTAGTAGTAGGTGCCAACTGTCTCTCATCTCTCCTGTATCCCTCTTCTCCTCTGCTCTCCATCACTAGCTCTAACTGGTGGTCAGCACTTGTGCGGTTGAGTTCTGCTTTCTAGCAAACGCTACCCGTGAAGTCGCGTGCTCAGCGATACCCTACGTCTGTATGTCCTGACAAACACGTACACTGTTTCCATCTGTATTCTGTATTGCAGGTTTGGGACCAGCCCTTTGACTTGTGGCTTTTCTGGGTCAGGGTGGCCACAAATAGCAAAATTTAGGGACCGCTTATTCGTATTTATTAGCAGAGCTCGGTTGGGTGTTGCAGCATATGGTAGAGCAGTACTGGTGTATGTTGGTTTGGGTATAAACTCAAATAGGTTGATGTCTATGTAGACACATTCGTCGTGTCTTGTGATGTTCACATGAAGACGAGTCAGGCAGCCGTCACACACGGGCTGGTGTCCGTGCTAGTGAATAGCTTATTCATACAGCTCCTGCCCTCCAGCTACCACTTTCTAAAAAAGCTTCTTTTAATGTGCTGCTCAGTGGCCGAGGGCGGCTGGATAGAGAGATCACGTGTGACCTTGTGAAGTTGAGCATGTGATGGCTCACCAGCTGCACTGGCATGAACCTGCCTGTTTTGCCCATTGGTTTCTTGACCATCAAGTCAAGGATTGTGTATCGCCAGCTGGTAAGTAGAGGCCCACCAGAAACCGATGCTCCTGGCCTAAGTCTGGGGTATCCCAGAGCAGCAAAGACCAAGAGCGTCTCCGGCCAGAGCTGAAACCCAAAGTGCACCAGTATATAAGGTGGCTGCTGAAGATACAGCTGACTCCAAGGTGCCTTTAAGGCTAAAGGGCTTCCAGATAAGACCAGGCCTTCAAAGGTTGCTTGAGTTTTTTGGCTAGTGAATAGCCGAGGATTAACCTGCCTTGTGGTGAGACAAGTGGGAGGAATAGCTCCTGGCTGTGGTCAACGCGTATGAATACTGCTTCTGTTTTGCACCTAAGCCTGGAGAGCTTTCCTGCAGCAAATAAATGGAAAGCCTTGGTTAGAGAAACCACAGCAGATATATCTTCTGAATAAATTCTCCTTTGGCAGAGGCTCTTAGAGAGAGAGGGCCTNCACAGCAGATACATCTTCTGAATAAATTCTCCTTCAGCAGAGGCTCTTAGAGAGAGAAGGACCTGGATAACGAAGCAGTCATTTTGCTCCAGCCTCCATACTAAAGCCACGAATCGACAAACATCAGTCCAAGTATCTGTCACCAGCTTATCCCAAGCGTGCGTGAAGAGCCAGCAATGAAAGAAGATCTCGTTGTTCTAAGCCATTCAGAGGGAGCATTGCACTTTAGGAAGCTCTTCAGTGCAGCACGTAGCACTGCTGCCTGCTGGGACAAGTCATCTCGCTTGGCCAGTTACCTCTTGCTAGAGCAGGCGGGTGAAATCCAAGTTGGTCTTTCAGAGGAAAAATATTTGATCCCCTCTTCATCCAGGGGACAACTCCAGACCCCCTGGCTGTTGCCATTTGCCCGCACGTGATGCTTTGTGGTGTTCCCTGGCCAGGGATTTTCTGGCGCAGAGGCTTGTCTTGACATCTGAGAAGGTTTCCCATCCAGCCAAGGACCTTTTCCATCACAGCCTCTTGGAGGAGTCCCTCAAACAGAAGGATCTCACTCCAAAAAATGCCTTTTAGTCCTTACTTTCAAAACCTGGAGAGATTCCTGTGACAGCAGGGGAAACGCTGAATGATAGCAGGTCAAGAATTGGGGCAGAGCAGGGAGAGGTGGTGGTAGTAACGGTAGAAAGTCCTTCTTCCCGTTTTGTCTACAAAGTGCCTTACAGATGTTTTTGACTCAGTCTTCTGCATGAGCCAGGGGTTTCACTTCCTTTGCTCTGTGCCAGAAGCTGTATGCTAGATCTGCTTGTCCAGTAGATATGATATATATATATATATTTTTAAAAGAAAGTGTACGTGGTGTCCTATAGAGCTACCCCTGCATTGCTCCGGCGATCCCCTTAGCCTTCCTGCCACGGCCAGCGCTTACCAGTGTGCTTGAAATGGCTTTGAAATAGAAAAAAGGGAGTAAACGCCTCCATAAATTACTTTAAAAAAAAAAANTTAAAAAAAAAAAAAAAAACCAAACCCAAAGCACTGAAAGTGATTTAAAGGTTGAAATTACTCAAGAACAAAACTGTATCATGGGGGCAAATATTTTCATAGGTCATTTTTAAATGCAAGTAGTAAGTTTGGGCTGGATGGAAATCATTTTGATGGGTTTTGTGGGTGCTTTTTTTTCCCCAGTATCCATCCGCAGTTTATGGGTGATCATCACCTAACTCTAAGAGCGACTGGAACGAGAAAGCCTTTGATGGTTTAGGCAGTTTCTTGCTTTCCCAGTGGCAGTTTCGCCTTAGGTGCTGCCATCTCCTGGCTGGTAGAGAGGTTAGTCCAGGGGTGAAAAATAAGACGTTCAACGAGAGTAAATACGGTAAATGTGACTCTGCTGCAGCCCATATTTTATATAATTTTATTAGAAATGTTTTTAATAGAAGAAAAGGAAATGCTTAAAAACACAGTGTGTTCAGTTTGAGACATTTAGGTGATGGGAAAGCTACAGGAGATATTTGACCATCATCTTCGGTATCCTTAGATACAACCTGATTCCCTGCTTTCCTCGTGCGGAAAGTGTCTCCTCCAGGAGTCAAACTCTGAAATCACAGCTGCAATTGGGAA
>RSEF01000010.1:736541-748805 GCA_003993805.1 Himantopus leucocephalus | reverse complement strand
TGGTGGAGAAATTGTGCAGGCTGAGTGACGAGGACGTGTCGCTTGGTGCGCACTGATTTGCATCATTGGTTGCTCAAGGAAAAAGGAGGTTGGACCTCATGTAGAGCTGGAGCAAGGGAAACCCCTTTCTTTTTTAGGAGTTGTTAAAATATTTCTCTAGTTGTAGCTAGCTTGACAGGACTGCAGGGTTTCACCTGTAGGCAGATAGAAATAAAGACATAACAGATGAAATATCTAGTTTTTGTTAGGGGAAAAAAAAAATCAGCTGGCATCCCAAGAGCTGTCTCGTTTTTAAACCCTTCGTGCTTGGAATCGTTACAGACGGTGCAACGACTTGCCTCTGGGGAAGGCCAAACAAAACTGCACAAAACCATGTCTCAGGGGGAGATTGGGAAGCTGGCGGCCACGCAGAAGAGCCTGGCTCCGGATGGGAGGTAGGAAACGTGGTGGGAGATGGGAGATGAGTCCCTCCTCTGTCGTTCTTGTTCTCCATCACCTTGCTGAACCATCCCGGCTGCTTTGGAGCTCCACCAGCCAAAGCCAGCACACGAGTTACTCGTCCCAACTTTCATACAAGACTATGGACATGCCCAATTAGAAGAGGCGTCCTGCTCCTATCACGATAAAGTTTTAATGACATGGGCCAAACGTCCCACCCTAAACCACCCAACTGCATGCGTGAAACTTGAGTTTCTTGCCTTTCCTGAGGACGCGTAGCCTGGTTTCTCTGGTAGAAGTTGTGTGGATTTAACTCCTCCTCAAACACCATGAAGGTCTGGGAGATTTGGGTTAGTTTTGGGTAGAAGGACATTTTCCTAGTTAAGGTAGTTCCTCTTTCCATGACTCTTCCATTTTCTCTTTCCAGGCCTCAGCGAGCCAAGATGAGGTTCTGGGTGAAGGGAAAGCAGGGGGAGAAGAAGACCCCCCGGGAGAAGCTTGCTACCCAGTCTGAGCTCCTAGAGCTGTACGCGGAGGAAGAAGCCCCCAGCAGGGAGGTGATTTCTGGCTTGCAGCTTAGTGAAGGTAAGTGGTGGGGTGGCGTGGTGCCAGTGTTGTAAGGAGCAGAGAAATTGTGTTCGCTCTCGCAGCAGAGGGAAAAGCTCGTGTAAATCTGGCTTTACGCTACAACCAAGCGTAGCCCAATATATAGGGGCTGGGGTAAAGGTATAGAACCAAGGAAGGCTGGCTTACATGTGGGGTTAGGGCATCAGTAAATGGGAGTATCGTGTACGATGGGGTGGTCTAGCTGAGGCTGCTGTGGGAAAACGAGTTGGGAAGCTGCACAAATCGAACGTCCGTGCTGGTCCATGTCTCTTGAATTCATGGATGGCGTCAACCCAAAACGATGGCAAGTAGGTTAGAGGGTGGGATCCAAAAGGGGTCTCGAGGAATTCCGTGTCGCTAATCCTCCTGGCAGCTGTCTGGACATGGACAGCTGTTTCCCTGCTTGACGGAGGAAATAACCAAAGGAGACATGACGTTTAATCTTCCAATGAGTACCGCACAGTGCTTTTCTCCTCCGCAGGTTTATTCCGATGCCCGTCTCCTTTTTTTTTTTTTAGTGGCAGAATTATTTTTCATCTACTCTTCAATTTCTTTTCCCCTTTTTAAATTATCACCTGTAGAGTTGGGTCCTCACCACCTGACCCCCCCACGGAGTCCCGAGCTGTCCGGTATCTACCGGCGGGAATTTAAGGAGAACAAGGAGCCCTCTCCCAAAGTGAAACGCAAGCGCAGCGTCAAGATCAGCAACGTGGCTCTGGAGCCTGTGCAGTGGCAGAACGACTCGCTGCAGATCATAACCAGTGCTAGCGACTTGAAGAGCATGGATGAGTTTCTCCTGAAAAAGGTAACTCCTGTCCTCGCTGCTCCAGTTAAATCATCAGAGAGCTTGAAGAGCAGAGACAACAAAGCCAAAATTATCCTGGGGATAGCAGTAGCAATACTAATAATTAACCTAACAGCGCACAGCACNATCCTGGGGATAGCAGTAGCAATACTAATAATTAACCTAACAGCGCACAGCACACACCAGGGCAGGCTGGGGAGAAAAGATGGGTGCATTGTGCATGCACCGTGTGGTCATCACAGCGGCTTCAGTGCTTCTGTTGCTTTGAGCTGCCCCTGATGGCATCAGAAATGGGTGACCTAGGAGGGCAGGAGTTGAAGGCTGTGGGGAAACGCTCGTGTTTCTAGCTTGCATGCAGGAGAAACCGCCTTGTAATAGTTATTAACATTGTCTGCCCGTGGTGGAGCAGCTGCTCGTTAGTGCTGCTTCATCTCACGCGGTGCTCGGCCGAGCAAAAGCAGTGTGGGTGCATAAACCCCTTTGGTTTCCTAGATGAATGAACTGGATAATGAGGACAGCAAGAAGGACACGCTGGTAGATGTCGTGTTCAAGAAAGCGCTGAAGGAATTCCGACAAAATATCTTCAGCTTTTACTCCTCGGCGTTGGCAGTAAGTGACCGGATGATGGGTGAGAACTTCCACCTCCAGGAGAAATGAGATGCTCTGGGTCCTCCTGGTGGTGGAGACGTCGAGCTTTCCATTCCTGGTCTACTCATCCCAAAGGGTGGATGCTCTTCCTTTGTATTCAGTCTCATGCGCTGTAAATTCAAACTAACTCTTCCTCATTAGCCAGCTCTCAATATAGGTTGAGCGGAGATTTCTGATCTCCTTGTTACAGCTTGCTCCCCATCAAATCCGAGATGACAGTAAGTCAATAAACTCCTATTTGCCACCCAAAGTGCCTGGAAACCTTTGTGTTACGTTTGTGCGTGGTGGAGACATCTAAGCAACACGGAGCTCTGCTCTTCTGCTACTTCTGAATCTGAGCAATGATTGCTATGGCTTATGATCACAGTGATCAAAAAAACCTATTTTATTGCCCAGATTGTACAAAAAGTTCCCTCTAAGACTTGAGCTGGCACTTAACATCCTCCTGCTCTGCGCACTGAGAAGCCACCCTGCCAAAGGTCACGAAACAACTCTGTATTAGATGATGCTTTTTTCCTTCTTTTAATCATACTTGGACTTTCTCCAAGTGGTTGGAAGCCAGTCGGGCTGAAATAATTGTCTGGAGCAGAATAGGCAGTCTGGGATGTATAAAAATCGCTTTTCTTTTTGCTTGTTTCCTTAAAAGATGGATGATGGGAAAAGCATCCGCTATAAGGACCTCTACGCCTTATTCGAGCAGATTCTGGAGAAGACCATGAGGCTTGAGCAGAGGGACTGGAGTGAGTCTCCAGTTAAAGTCTGGGTCAATACCTTCAAAGTCTTCCTGGATGAATATATGATAGAGTACAAACCACTGGACTACACCGCCGTGAAGGTAATCGGCACTTTTCTTAAGCCCCTTGAAGATTTGAGAACTGTCTTTCCATGGGGTTATGCTCTCTGTAGGCACATGAGAACCTCTGTTGACTTCTCTGCTTTAAGCTGAGGTGGACAACGTAAGCCGGCACGCGAGGCATGATTCATTGGTGTTGTTTCACTGGGCTCAGCAAACCCCAGTTCACGTCTGGACTGAGCTGGACCTTGGCCAATGCCAGTGCCAACACGTAGATATCTCCACGGCAAAGCTGCAACCATCTGTGGATGGTTGGAAAGGCAGATTCTGGTGCTTCTTTTTTAGGATGGGGGGTTGCATGTGTCAATCTTTAAGGGAAAGTGAAAGAGACACAAGGTTTCCTAGTCCCAAGTGACCACATACTTCATCACTGGTTGGGTTGTAGAAGAAGGGGACATAGACAGTGGCTGTCCTCAGGGTCGATAGTTTTTAGGGCAGTCAGAGCTTGCAGTGTGCCTTTCACAAACCTGATCTCCTCGCTTTCTGCTTCATATTGTCTGCGAGGACAACCACAGGGTCTCAGGCTGGCCTTGGGAGATGGTGTTTATTGTATAAATATCCCATCTTCTGGCTATTCTGCTCCGAGTCCTCCCCAGGCTCCTCTCCAGGCAGGTTTTCTTCAGAGCAGGCTGACCATCAGCTCCAGTTACAGTGCTGTGCCACGTTCTCCTTGAGTGTCTTGCGTGAGATGGGAGAGCTTTAGGTCACTGATGCTGGACTTGGAGCTAGAGGACCAGCTAATCTCAACTCTGAGATGAATATGGGGACAGTTGTCCGGGAGGTTTCTGAATACGGGGTGATCCGTAGGAGAGTGTTCTGCGGTGACTCTCCTGGGGCTGCAGGTGCACTGGAGGATGAGGCTGCAAAGCGGTGGGCAATGTTAAGATACGAGCCCTCTGTACGCTTTACCTGGGAAAATTGCCCGTAAATATGCTTAAATCTCTTTCTAATACCAGGTGCCAAAAACGGAACGAAAAAAGAGAAGAAAAAAGGAAGCGGATGTGGTGAGTTGAGCACTCTGTGCCTGCGCGTTAAAAAGTTAATGTCCTTGTGGCCAGGATGGTGAGCAATAAGAGATCTGCTCATGACACGTCCTATGCTGAGATCTGAACATGATGCACGAGGTGGATTTGGTTTGCTTGATCAAGGATTGCTGTAGGTTTCGCTCTGAAAACACGTCCCGCATCAGTCGAGAGAGTAAATGTAATCTCAAGAGTTATTATAGAAGAACTAAGAGCGATAAAGTGGTGTTCTGGGTTTCTGCACAAACTTAGAGTCTGTGTTTTACATCTCTGATATCAGAGATGTAGGAGATTACATCTCCTTTTTTCCTAGAGGATATGATAGTACTAGGGAGAACGCAGATGCAGAGGAAAAAGGGGCCATGGATGCATAGAAAACCTTCTTAACATGGAGAAGTTGACCAGCCAGCCTCAGTCAAACACAATTTCTAACCTACTTGCGTGATGGTTCGGTTCCCATACAGGCTGGATGTCTGTTTGGGTTGTCTGTGGGGTTATTGGACAGAAAAGGAAACAAAAATAGCAAATAAAAGCAAATAACAGCTAAACGTTGGAGCGCTGACTGTGTTTGTCTCCCCGTTTGGCAGCAGACCAAGCACCCGTCTCCTTTTTCTCACCACCCAACCTTTATCGTCGCAGGTGGAAGAGCACAACGGTCACATTTTTAAGGCGACCCAGTACAGCATCCCCACCTACTGTGAATATTGTTCCTCCTTGATCTGGATAATGGACAGGGCTTCTGTTTGTAAATGTAAGCACTCTCTCTTTGGTCTTTTTTCATGGGCTTGTATCACAGTGATGAGGTTTTGGATTTTGAAAGGTGTTTCTTGCAACCCCACTCTCAAATAGTTTGGGTTTTTTCACATTAGAAGAGCTTTTGGGACAGATCTTAAGGATTTCTGAAGTCAGCTATTAAGTCCATCCTACCAGTCCTTCCAGTCCTCATGGTACAGTTAGTTTTGTGGGAGCTTTGCGTTTCACGTCTTATCCCATAAGGTCATATCATCATCCCATGTGGTCAAACCGTACCGTGTCACGGTAAGAAGGATGGTAGAGTCAGGTATGGCGAACGTGCCCTAGGGCTTCAGCCCGTAGGAGGCCTGTGGGTCTCATGACCGTGGCCGATTCATTTGGCTTAGCCTATTTGACCTCCAGGCACGTGAAATTTTGGGGAGATCGGGAAAACGGAGGAGGGCCGATGGAAAGGTTGATCCATTGCTTTGGGTTTTCCAACATTTCTTTGATCAGGTTGAAAGTATGAACCCTGGGGTGTTTCAGGCTGATGTCCAGTGCAGGAAGGTTGAAAATTAGGTGCTACTTCCAACCTCTTTAAGGGTATCCGTGTCTGATAGCTCGATGACTCACGGATTATTTTCCAACTTGATCTATCAGGGTTTTTTTAATGTTTCAGGGACTTAAATATGGGACCTTTAAAATTAAAGGGTTCATTTTTCTTTTTTTGGGTTGAGTGGATCTAATATAGACTTGGCCCCTGGAAACTGCAAATTCAACGTGCTTTTGACCTGCTAGTCCTGAAAGGAGCTACTTCATTCATATTAATTCATATTGCTCCAGCGATACGACTTTTCGGATTATTAAATACTATTTTTCTTCATTGCAGTATGTAAATATGCTTGTCACAAGAAGTGCTGTCTTAAAACCACGACCAAGTGCTCCAAAAAGGTAAATGTCTGTCATTCCTTTTCTTTCGTTAAATACCTTTCAAGTGGCTTTGTATAAAAAAAAATGTTTGCAGGCGCGGAACTTGATATAATGCTGGCAATAACCCTCCTTCGAGCAGGAGCTTGGACCAGAGATCCCTGGAAGTCTCTCCAACCAGTGCTTCGGTGTTTGCATGTATTTGGGAGTAATGCAGCGACGCATAACTATATATCTGCCCAGTCATGCAGCAGATGTTGCAGTGATGTTCCCTGCAGTTGGAACCACACTGAATAATAGAAAGCTGCCTTGTTTCGTAGCTTTTAAGGACTTAGAAATGTGGGGTTATTCTTAACGTGGGGTTATTCTTGACCTCGCTGGTCCCTGCACAGGCTCACGGCGCGGTCCCCAAACAACAGCTGAGCGAGGAGGGGTGGGTGGAGGATGCTCAAGCGCTCACCATCCCCCTTAGAGGGCAATTAAATATTGTTTGCCGGGTTTAAGGGTATGGAGGACAGTGAATGAATGCAGCAGGTCGCCCCGGCTGACAATGAATCATCAAGATTTAGTGGTTTTTCTTTTAAATAGTTTCTTTTGTGCCCCGGAGAATGTTAATACAGCCAGAATAAATAATGTGTGCAAGGCTTTATCAGCTCCCTGGGAGGCGTCTGGAGGAAGAACAGCCTCCATAATATACAGCCTCCATAATATACAGCCGGCGTAAAGCTGCATGATTACATATTTCCCAAGAAATAATCTGAATATGTACATTGAAAATATATATATTTGAAGATACATATGTATGTTTGAATATATTTGTATTTTGAATATATATAGTATTTTTGCTGCACTCTTTCCCTTCCTGGCAGTATTTTCGCAAGAGCTGGGAACTCCTCATATGAGTTTCTGCTTTAAAATCTGGGAAGTTCAATGAGATCTCTGATAATTTTTTTTCAGAGAAGCTCAGAGATGCTTGGAGCCTTCTCGTTTCTTGGGGTTTCTCTGCACAAGGAAGTTTTTGTGCTGTAACCAGGGAAGCGAGTTCACCCTGTCTCCACGGTAGCTTTCCACTTGGGCAGTCGGAGGTCCTTCTCTAGGAAGGCTCTGACTTGTCTGTGCTTAGTGGATTAACGTTTTTAGGGTTGTTTTCAGCGACAGGGAGCCACAAACCGTCTATTATGCTTTGAGAAAGAGGTCTTTATTTTCTGGCAACGGTTGATTTTGTAACTGTTAGCCTCGTCCCAGACTGGATCTGTTTCTCCAGATCTGTGGTGAACTTGAGCAAGCACCAAGCTCATCTCTCTTGATGGCCATAGAACTGCTTTCACCCGTGCTTGGTCCTCATCTCAGAGCTACTTGGCTTGAGTAAAGTAGCACATGGGGTTTGTGGCATCGCATTTGCTGATGGTTTTAGCAGCCAAGAAGGCTGGTTGAGGAGCAGGTGATGAATTTCAGCTGGTAGCTGAGACCAGATGATCCTAGGGTGGTTTTTTTCCCTAGAGCATGGAACAGCATGGGCATCTTCCCCACATCATCTCATAAAGTTGACAGCATTGATGTAAGGATGACATCGACTGGGAAAAACAAAGATGCAGGAGTGGTTATAAGGGGTGCTGTGACCCGGGCCATGGTCACCACTGTCTTGCTGATGACTGGATCGCAGTGTGCCATCTCACGTTCCTTTTGCTGGGGCCGGGCGTTTGTGTCAAAATTTTATTGGGTCTTTTAACTTTTCCCATCCAGAACCTTCCATGCAGGAGGACTTTGTTCACATTTGAATTTGCCGGATATCACATGTCCGGTGAGGGTTTGCAGCTGGAAAAGGGATCTTTCCTGACAGATGTAGATTTTTTTTTTTTTTTTTTGGTGCTCTTATTTTGGCATCATGTTTGTTCGCAGACATTTTGTAATTGCCAACGCTGTGAGTTGATCTAAGTACCCGAGACTCAGATTTACCTGTTCTGCTTCGTGCATCCTCTTTGGGGGAGTGAAATCATCCCTGGAGATGGTGCCAAAGGGGCAGGAGGTGGAGGAGGAACATGCCCAGCTGTGGTGGCTCTGCCAGGCTGAGAATATAACCACAGTGGGGTGGTTAAAGAAAGAAAATCCAAACCTTATGACTTCAGGTGCATGCCCGGAGACCGAGCAAGCGTTGCAAGATGTACATTGCTGGCTGTTCTGTCACCTGGATCAGCTGAAGAAGTCTGAATAACAGTGGGATCTAAGTGCTGCACCAGTGTTGCTTCCCAAAAGGATTTTAAAACTCTTTTTTGCCTTTTCGTCTACAGTATGACCCCGAGCTGTCATCTCGGCAGTTTGGCGTGGAGCTCTCCCGGTTGACCAGCGAGGAGCGAGCGGTGCCGGTGCTGGTGGAGAAGCTCATCAACTACATCGAAATGCATGGGCTGTACACAGAGGGCATTTACAGAAAATCAGGATCCACCAACAAGATCAAGGAGCTGCGGCAAGGACTCGATACAGGTAAACAGTGGAAAAAAAAAAAACCCACACGGGGGAAAAAAAAAAAAAATCTGTGCAACAGCAAAGTTGGATGCGAGGGAAGAGAGATGCATCATCGGGGCGAAACAAGGGAGCGGTCCTGCCTTTCCCCAACTGTGGGCTGTAGAAGTGACGCTTTCACGTCTCCAGCCAAAACTCGAGTCACCTACTCACGCTTTTTTGGGTGCAATATGTGAAAAAAGTCATTCTAGTTGAGGGAAAACGCTGCCTTACTTAAACATAGCAATAGGTGCCAGCAAGAAGAGAAATCCTTGTCCTGCCTAAGGTTACTTGCCCTGGAAAATGCATTTCTCTCTAATTTTAACACGCTGGGTTTCTTGCCATTAAATTCAGTGTGGTTTTGGGGTGGCACGTGAACATTTTCTATTAGAATCATAGAATGTTAAGGTTGGAAGGGACCTTTAAGATCATCTAGTCCAACCATTGAGGACGTAGAGGAGTAGCTTATCATGGAATGGTTTGGGTTGGAAGGGACCTTTAAAGGTCATCTAGTCCAGCGCCCTGGCTTCACTAACAGCTTCATATTGATCGTTGCCTCTTGTTTTTTTCCTTTTTCCTCAATCTGCTGCCAAACCCAGACATTGAGAATGTGAATTTAGATGACTACAACATCCACGTCATCGCCAGCGTGTTCAAGCAGTGGCTCCGAGATCTGCCCAACCCTCTCATGACCTTCGAGCTCTACGAGGAGTTTCTGCGGGCGATGGGTAAGGAGCCTCCTTCGCTATCCCGTTCCCTTGGCAGAGGGAAACGGTAGCCACTTTTAGCGCCAAACTTTTTTTTTTTTTTACTCTTTGTGGCCAAACCAGCTGGTTTTGCCAAGTTGTATTTACCTGATTTCAAAGTCTTGAGTTTTTGGGCATAAGGGGTTTTTTTTACACAAAGCCATGGGCAGTTCAGTCTTGCCTTTGGTGGCAGATTTCAGCCCAAACCGTTAGCCAGGAGGTCCATCTTTTAAGTAGTAAAAGTAAGTAAGCGTTAAGAAGGTATTGTTTTAGATACGAGGACGCGGTAAAAGCTGCCCCTAAACGCTGGTGCTTTCTTCTCAGGCCTCCAGGAGAGGAAGGAGACAGTGCGGGGAGTGTACTCGGTCATAGACCAGCTCTCCCGCACCCATCTCAGCACCTTGGAGCGTCTCATCTTCCACCTGGTGAGGTACGTTGGGCCAGGGCAGCTTCAGGCAACGGGCAAGGGGAGGATGCTCAGGCATCCTTCATACCAAAATAGGTGAGACCGAAAGCAGGTGGGCAAGGGAAAGGGAAGAGCTTTTCAGGTCTGTGATGTCACCCAGGAGGTGGCCCCAGAGCTCTTTCTCCAAATGATGCTTGTATTGGTGAGCAACCTCCGCAGTGCTCTGGTCGCTCATGGTGCCTGCGGGTCCATGGTGCCTCTTGCCACTGCAGGGACAGGTTTTTTGGGTGGAAAACACCCATTGTTTCCCTGCCTTGGGAACACCTGAGATGTCTTCAGGTTTGGCTTTCTCCATCAAGCAGAGCAAAGATGCTCTGGTTGATGGTGAAAGAAAGAAGCAGTGTGCTTGCTAGCGGAGCAAGATTGCACTGTAGAAATGTCATCTCCTCTATTCCTCCATGGCCATGTGGAAGAGGTGTAGAGGAGGTGCCTTCACCTCTAACTTCTCTCTTAATCTCTATTTTTTTTTTTAGGATTGCCCTCCAAGAAGAGACCAATCGCATGTCAGCTAACGCCTTGGCCATCGTCTTTGCTCCCTGTATCCTCCGCTGCCCTGATACGACGGACCCGCTGCAGAGTGTTCAGGACATCAGTAAGACAACCACGTAAGGATGTGGTGCTGGATGATCCAGCTCTGTAACGATTGCCATGTCACCACTCACTTCTTGATAACCCTTAGTACGGTCAAATGGATCACAAATGGAGTGCTTTAGCATGGAAATTATAAACACATATTAAATGCATCTTCATGAAGATATGTCCTATTCTCTCAATCCCCAAGAGATTATTGAACGGGGATTTTTAAGCGATGAAGGATCCACAAGAGCAGATCAGCTTGTGCTCCTGCCCGGCACATCTCAGCAGGAAAAGGTGGAGCGCGTGTTGATGTGGTTTTATAGTTAATAGCATTTACGGCAAGCAGATCTTAATTTTGTGGGTTTTATTTGAGGAGGTGAGCTTGTTTGGTCTGCAGCAATCTTAATATTGCATACTTAGATTTCTTTAAGGTATTTGACATAATTGTAAAGGTGAAAAAAGTGAAGCACTTGACCAAATTCAGTCTCGCTTGTATTAAATAGATTTAAAAATAGATAATGGGGAGAATGATAATAATGGAAACCATCCAGTGAAGGGCTGGGCTTCTGAAAGAGGTGGGTTTACCTCCAGTAAGTCTTAAAATCATTGAAGACCAGAATGTGCTTGGAGACCCAGCTGGTAGGAGCACTCATTCTTCAACAGGATTTCTTTGTAGCTTCTCCCCTTGACTTTGACTATAGCACATCCTCCAATTTTATTACGCAGAAAGGATTATTTTTTCCCCCAAATGCACTCCTGACAGCACTCAACAGCTCAGCTAACCAAGCCTGCTGCAGCATTACTGTGTGCAAGCAAGCTGGAAGCAACCTGCCTTCCCCAGGGTTGTATTTCCTTGATCCCTCTTCCAAGGGGGTAAAATTTCTCCAGTGGGATCCTTGGAGGTCTTTAATTCCTCTAGTCCAAGTTCCTTGATCCATCCATAGCCTGTTATCACTCTTTTTAAGGGAATCTCCACTACTCTCTGGTTTCCAGCTGGGTCTTTCTCCCTCCGTGCCTTTCCATCAGGGCAGACCTTCAGGCGAGACAGAGACAGCTCAGATCAAATCATTTCCTCCTCCCATTTTGTCATCTTTTGGGTTTTTTTCCTCCATTAGTTGCGTAGAGTTAATCGTCATCGAGCAGATGAACAAATACAAGGCTCGTCTCAAGGACATCAACAGCCTGGAGTTTGCGGAGAACAAAGCCAAGAGCCGCCTCTCCTTGATCCGCAGATCAATGGTGAGATGCCAAAGCCGTCTGTGTCCCCTCCTGTCCTCTCCTTGCCCCTGAAGCAACCCTACCTTATCTTCTCCTGCTTATCCCAGCCTCCCAAACCCCTCGCAACCTCCCACGCCATCTTCCCCAGGACAGGGACCCTCAGGCCCATGGCAGCTCCTCGCCTTTGCAGGGAGTCCTCCCAAGGCATGAGGGAGGTGGAAACGGTCTGTGGAAACATGGTCACTTGAGCTCAGATGCTCCTGATCAACGTTTCCACCTTCATTTGAGCTTATTTGGTCCTGGGTTGAGTCAAGCCTTTCATTGACCGCGGCTCGACATCGCCCCATGGGGGACCTGGACCATCCTTTTTTATGCTCAGTCGCGTTATCTGAAACCAAAATGAGCTCCCCAAAGGCTCTCCCTGCTCCCGCACTGCCTTTTTGGGAGCCTCAAACCCATCTCATTGAGCTTCCATGCTTCCCGGGGGGCCGGCGGGCTGCAGATGCACGCTGCGCTTGGCTTGTTGGGCTGCGGGAGAGGGACGGACTCGGCCCAGCTCGGTCGTCCCAGGCTTGGGCTAAGGAGCCGAGCGGCCCCTCTGCTTGGACCTGCCCGCTGTGGTCCTCAGGGACACGTTGCTCCTGCTTTTTTGGGGATGAAATCCAAGCAGGGGCTGCCCAAGATTGTGGGGCTGGTGCTGCAGAGCTGCCCTACTCATACCAGTTAAA